>ML681991.1:26817220-27005991 GCA_007922195.1 Podocnemis expansa
TCGTGGGGTCCCTTCCAACCCTATGATTCTATGATTCTATGAACTGGCACACGGTACCATAGGACGGCCTGAAGCTTTGGCGGTAGGCTGCTGCACTTGCCCTGAGGCCAATGCACAGCGCCTTTACTCTCTGTCTCTGATTGTCCTAGGCTTAAAGGACAGACAGATAGAGCAGGAGGTGACCAAAAGGGCTTCGCCCAGGCACTGAAGGCACTTTGCGCGGGGGTCATCCTGCAGGAAGGTCTTGCCGCAGGCTGCACAAGGTTTGACTCCTGGCATGGTGGGTGGCAGAAGGGAGCAGTGTTGTTGCTCTGAAGCCTGACGCTCAGAAGGGGAAGTGCTCTTCTGTGGGTCGACATCCACAAAAAGCTGTTCCCAGTCAAATGGATGGCTCATATAAGGTAGGAGACAGGCTATTTGCGCGATTGCAAGGAGTGGGCTGTTCCAAGAATCGTTGCGGAGGTGGAAAAAATGGAACTGAGGATGGACCAGACTGCAGCTGTATATATAGCTACGGGGTGGTGAGGGGGCGGTGGCTGCCAGCCCTCTCCTGACAGGGTAGGGCAAAAGGTTTTCCAACCAATCGTGTGCTGTGGCATGGATACACCTATTACTGAACGTATCTGAGCAGCACTCAAAGAACCACCCAGGAATCCTTGTTTGTTCAGCTATGAGCTGTCTGTAGTAGCTTCAACCTTGGGATTGGTTGCTTCCAGCTCCAGCCATCTGAACTTACAGGAGGAGTGCAGACACAGTGTCTCCAACACAGACTATCTGTCTGCTTCTCTCCCTACATGTGTGCATCACATACACACATTCATTCATTTATTCACTCTCCCTTACTTCCCCCCACACCCCCACCTTCTGTGGGCTTCTCGTGTTGTGTTTAGTAGTGTCAGGTTGGCTGATGGGGCTCTTTAAAAGCAGATGTCAAACTACTAGGGAACTTTCACTACCTGATGCTGTGCCTGTCCCATGACACATTACAAACCCTTCCCAAAGCACACAGTGCACAGCTACATGCAGGGAAAGATACCCACAGTGCACTGCTCACTTTGTTGAAAAAAGAGCTGACAGTGTGAACACACACCACTGACAGAAGGAGACAAAGACGATGCACAACAGTGATTTAATTATAGTGGTGGCTGTATGCCGGCAAAACTTTTGTCAGCAAAACTCTCTAGTGTTGACATGGCTTAATTCCTGCCACACAACTTTCACTCCCCATCGGTCTCTATCACTCTCCCCAAGACGAATGACTAATAACCATCGCCTTGGCACCTTTCTCTCAATTTTCTTTTCCATCTGTCTATGTACACTTGGAAGCACCCCCCCAGATTTCCAATGCTCCCTGGTTGCTTGCACAAGGCCTATAAATCCTATTCTTTCCCAGAGCTTAGGAAATAATTATGAAACTGACAAGACATGCGCTAATATCACTGCCCAGATATTTGCATTTATTTCCTCTCCCTGTTCCTCATTTATATAGCCTTTTTATAAAGAAAACTCTTCAGGGTAAGGGATTGCCTTTCATTTTGATCTGGGAAACATACAGCATACTGTTGGCTCTATATAAATAGTTAACTTTAACATACCTTTCAGAATCTGAAAACATATACCACTAATTGAAAGAGTCCTATAAAAGTCCTTGCTTTTAAGAATGTCACACAACTTGGCTGCAGCTTATAAGCATTGTAAACATATCATTAGCTCAGCAACTATCTCAAACAATGTTCAAGAAGTTCCTGTTTTCACTTCCTTTTTATATGGCTGAGGCATTTTAGGCCAGGTGCTGTTCTTATTTATACCATTTGCATTATGTTTATTTCAATGGAGTTACTCCACATTGATACTGATAAATCCAGAATTAGCACGCTCATGGCTACAGAACAACCGAAGTCAGTGAGTTTACATTGGCTGTGGTTGGTTTGGAATCTTTCGGTTATCTTCTTTGTGCTCTGCATCTGTTATCTGTAGAGTTTGCTCTGCTGATTGTTCTGTCAGAAAAATAATGTTGACTGTTTATGTTGAACTCTCTACAGGTGGTCTCAATCACATATGATCAGCAAAACAAGCAAAGTGTCCTGTGGTACTTAAAGACTAACAGATTTATTTATCACATGAGCTTTCGTGGGAGAAAATCCCACTTTGTCAGACACTTTAAAGATGGGTGAACTTACAGAATGGGAGGAAAATAAATGCAGGGGAGTGTAAGTCAAAGGATCTGGTCACACTGTAACAATGACTTACACTTTTCTGTATTTATTTTTCATGAGGATTTGCTCCCATGAAAGCTCATGTGATAAATAAATGTTAGTTTTTAAGTACCACAGGACTCCCTGTTGTTTTGCTGAACTAGACTAACATGGCTATCTTTTGGGAACTTGGCAACGTATGATCAGGGCACTCTTCTTCTTTACGACAGCTGGGAGTTGTTCATCTTTTTTCTCCATCCAGTTTGATACGAACATGGTCACCAGGTTCTAGACTCAACATCTCTCTAACAGGCTGTTATCTGCTGCAGTTGTTGAGTTCACAGTTTCCTTTTTATCCATTTTGACTACTTTCTTCCTTTTCATGACAAGGTGTCTTTTCCAGAGTTGGAAGAGTAATTCTGATTTTGTCTTTCCATCAGAAGTTATGCAGGACTATCTGTAACACACAAGGAATGGATTTTTCATTTTTTAGGATTTTCTTGGCTGTCTGCACAATCTCTGCTTCTCCTTTTGCTTGTGGGTAATGTGGGCTACTAGCAATGTGATCAAAGTCTTTTAGTCTAGAATGACTTACATTTTGTTGCAATGAATTGTGGTCCATTGTCGGTCCTTAGCTGCTCTGGAATACTAAAGTGAGCAAAAATTAACTTTAGTTTCTGGATAATACTACAATATGTCCCTGGAAAACTAGTCCAGGTAATGATGTCCTTGAGTTCACATAAATATGAAGCTAGTCTGTTCCAAAGTGTGTTTGATAGGTATGTTTGTACAGTGTAGAGCAGTGGGTTTCAACCAGTGTGTTGCAGCACACTGGTATGCCATGTGTACTGTCCAAGTATGCCATGACATTTTGTACAAAGGTAATAAAAATCAATGTAAAAAAATTGTTTCATCTTAAACAATATTCTATCCAACCAAAATTACAAAGTCATAAAACTCATGAAAATTAATTATCAACTTAAAAGTGAGGTATTGGTCTTCTGAGTCTAAAATATGAATGTTCTAAATGCAGATGGCCAAAGGGCAAAAATGAGATGATGTGTATTTTTTTCCAGCAGATTCTAAGCATTATTACATTTGATCCTTCTTTAGCTTGTTGTATGCACTGTGTTATAAACCTCTCCAGTAAGACCATAAGCATAGTAAGTGTAAGTAAATGTGACGTTTATGAGCAATCAATTTAGCTGAAAAAGGTGGGTGTGCCATGGAATTGTCTCACTGAAGTGTGCTGTGCTACCGAAAAGATTGGGAACTGCTGCTGTAGAGTTTAGCATTGTTTATTTTATTGATTTTGATCTCCTTCTAGAAGTCCAATATTCTCAAATTCTCCATAGAATTTTTCTACCAGGCCCACTGTTGCTGCTGCACACTGTGGCTAAGCAGAATGTTTGCCTTTGATCACATGAACTCTGAATGCAAAGCTTACTTCTTTGTAAGTTGTTCTGTGGCGAACGGGCTAATGCAGTTTAATATCTGCTAGTCAGACCTATGTCAATTGACTTCAGGTCAGGGAGGGGTTGAAGATGATTTTAAGTCCCTTCTGAGATGATTGACATCAGCTCCTGAGTCAGTTTTAAAGTGGATAGTCTTGCCACGAATATTCAATTTCAATCTTTGGGCAGGCTCTATATCGGGGTGGCCAAACTTATGGAACTCAAGAGCCACACAAGTTGATTATTAAACCTTCAAGAGCTGCACTGAGCATATAGCCATACACTTTTACCTACTAAATTGATTTGCTGATGCTCTTCCGTGAGCCACACTTTTTCATTAAGGAGCCACATGCAGCTCCTGAGCCACAGTTTGGCCTGCACTGTATCATCACCAATGATAGATTCTGGAAACAATAGGTCTTGATTGACTATAATGTCAGTCAGCTCCTCCAGTGCTCTGGAGCAGCAAACAGCTGAACAATATCTGTAGCATGCATTTATTACACTGTGCTACTCCTAGGGGAACTCTGCACCACTACACAGTGCAGACATTGTGCAGAATTAATGTTCTGTGCAGAATCTCCCTTCCCCCACAGAACTGGTGCTGCAGATTGGTTGGCTATCACTAGGGGCCTGGACCTGGCAGATGTGGGCATTTCGGCTGGTGGGAGGGCCCTCTGATGAAGGGGTGACAGTGCCTGACTCCATGCACTGGACTGAAGCAGTGATGGTGCCTGCCACTGTGGCTGGGTATTGGGGAGGGGGGTGCAGAGAAGCAGGAACTGGGCTACTGTAGCAGTTTCTTTAACTCTATTCCTGAGGGAATCTTTTTCGTTGTCTGTATTGTTACAGACAGACATAGCTGCTGACAGTTATTTTGAAATAAATTACAAAATAATTGATACTGGTGCAATTATATAGTGTTATTTTGACAAATTATGCAAAATTCTGCAGAATTTTTAAATAATAATTAAAGAATTTTAATTTTTTGGTGCAGAATTCCCTCAGGAGTAACTGTGTGTCTACATGTACACATCTTGTCTCTTGGAATAATACTTTTTCCACATCTTGTGCAGGTAGATTTATGCAGGTAGATTCCAACAAGAAACTGCAGAGTTGGAATTCATAAGCAAACATGGCCGTTACATTAGGTCTGACTAGAGATTCAGGCCAGCTCACTCATTAGCAAAGGTGATTTCCCCCTCTTTTAAAGTTCTTACCTTTTTATCTGTTGTTTCACACTGTTTGAATCAAAACAGCTTCCATGTTTTGCTGAAAATGACTGAACTGACCTTATGACTTACCCTTCTCTGTATCTGTATACTCATTTGATATGCTACAGCAGGGGTAAGCAACCCCTGGCATGTGTGCCAACAGTGGCACCCAAGCCCATTCAGAGTGGAATGCAGCCCCCTCTGCAGTACCACCGAAATTGCCACTCCTGCCATCAAAAGCCACTCTGAGTGGCTCCCTTCAGGCTCAGCTGGGACACAGGGGGCACCCCGGTGCCTGTGACTCCACGTGACAGAAAAAAGCTGCCCAGAGTGTCTCCTCTTTGTAGTGTGATGCTTCCCAAAGGAGCTGCTCCAGGCAGCGTCTCTGTGCAGCATGCCTGGGAACTCCTAAAAGGAGAGGCTTCTTTTTGTGGCATGCCTGGGAAGAGCTCCCACCCCAGCGGTGACTGCTGTTGAATTTTCAGGCAGCTGCCACATTCTTTCAGCAGAGGGGCTGCTGGCACCAGCTGAGGGTTGCAGAGGAAGGACCGGCCCAGGGGTACACAAAGGTTGCTGACCCCTGTGCTGCAGCTGGCATTTCATGCATTTGGTGAAGTGGGATCACACCCATGAACGCTCTAGTGATAAATAAGTAAATGTATTAGTCTTTACAGGTGCCACAGGACTCCTTGTTAGTTTCTGAGCTAGCTTCAGGTTTTTCAAGTTGCTATGGGTTTTGCTGTTTTACCAGCTCAGTCAGACTGCTTTGCTCTCTATATAGCTGCACCTAGGGTTAAATTTCTCTTGAACTGTAGCAGTTGTGAAAGGTTTGTTAACCCAGTAACTAGCCAGTCTCTGATACCTTCATGTTTTGCTTCTTCCAACATCACAGGTTTCAACTCATGCATGCAGTGCATTTATAAAATATTCAACATTGTTCTTGGGTCTTGAATTCTCTTGTGAAAACATGTTTTCTGATAAACCACATTTCTCCGGAATATACATCAAACACAGGCTGATCCCCTTCAGAATCATTTTTGTTACTCCATACAGGAGATCCACTTTCTGGACACTAAAGTACAAATTAAGAACGGACACAAATGCCACCCAATACCAAAAACCTACTGATTGGTATAGTTTCCTGCATCACTTGAGTCTTCATCCAAAGCACACCACATGATCCAACTGTCTACAGCCAAGCCCTAAGATATAACCGCATTTGCTTCGATCCCTCAGACAGAGACAGACACCTTAAGGATCTCTGTCAAGCATTCTTAAAACTACAGTACCAAGCTGTGGAAACAGAAACAGATTGGCAGAGCCACACGGGTACTACGAAGTCAACTACTACAGGAGAAGCCCAAGAAAGAAAACAACTGAACACCACTGGTCAGCACATGCAACCTGCAAGTCAGACTTCTACAGCAGATTATTAAGGACCTACAGCCTATTCTAAAAGATGACCCCTCACTCTCTCAGGCCTTGGAAGATAGACCTCTCCTCACTTACAGATAGCTGTCTAACCTTAAACAGATACTCACCAGTGAATACAGACCTTACAATAGAAACATTAAAACAGGCACATATCCCTTTAACAAACCATGCTGCCAACTTTGCCTACATATCTGCACAAAAGACACCATCATAGGACCTAATCAAGCCAGCTACTCCATCAAGGGCTCATTCACCTGCTCATCTACCAATGCTGTTTATGCCATTGTGAGCCAGAAATGCTCCCACGCCTTATACGTTGGACAAACAAGACAGTCTCTGCACAAAAGAATAAATAGCACAAAACTGACATAAAAAAAATCACAACATTCAAAAACCAGGAGCTAAGCACTTCAATCTTCCTAATCACTCTGGGTCTCATGGAGTTACTCTTTCCCCTCTTAGGTAGGCAACACGCTTACCTCAGGTGACCTCCTGCTGGAGCTTCACTTAAGGGGATCACCATGCTGAAGGTGGGAAAACTCCAACTCTGCCCACCGTCCATAGTGTGGCTAGTAGTCACCCAGGGGCATCGCTGGCGCTGGGCTCTCCGGAGAATGTGCCCTGAACCCCAGTGCCATTGCTCCAGATCTCCGGCCCAATCGGGCCAGAGATCTGGGGCCTGGCTGCCTGCGGCCGCAGCGACCCCATCCACTGCCGGGGATGCGGGGCTTGGCTGCCCGTGGCTGCGGCGGCCCTGTCCCCGGATGGGGATGCGGGGCCTGGCCACCCGTGGTGGCGCGGCAGCGCCTGGCCCAGGACCTGGGCCCATGCCCTAGCCAGAGATGCCCCTGTAGTCACCTAACACTGAATGTATCAAGCAGCGCTCAAAGAAGAACGGTGGGTTACTTACCAGTAACCATCCTTCTTCGAGATGGGCTGCTCACATCCATTCAAGGCCCCGCCCCCCCGTCCCTCCTATTTGGAGTTGGCAACTCTCAGGGGAGTGGGGAGGGTCCTTATATATAGCCACGGGAGTGGCCAGAGTGGGTGTCGGCCACCGACCCTGCTCTGACAGGCTAGGGCAAAAATGCTTCTGACCAATCGTGCACTGCGGCACATAGACACCTAACACTGAACATATGTGAACAGCCCATCTTGAAGGAGGACGGTTACTGGTAAGTAACCCAGCATTCTCTGGGCCACTGAAGAGTAGCATGGTGATAAGATCCTGAATCCTTTGTTGCTGTTTTCCTTCTGTTTTTGTTCTTAGTTTACTTTTGGCACAATATTTTCTAAGGAAAAATCAGCAACCAGGTGTGAACGCTGGTGGCCTCTTTATATTAGTTTGCACTTTCAAGGGCTTTCTCCAAGGAAAAAGGATAACAATTTATATTTAAATAATTGAAAGGTGAGATTTTCTTTTATATTCTAATAGCTCTTTTTTTTTTGTCAGCAATGTCATTGTTTCTCCAGCACCCAGAGTTGCACTACCAACCACATCTCCAGCTCAACTGAGTTTCTATTTATGAATTACCATTTACACCATGCTGTAGTTTGCAATAAGGTATATAATACCACATGGCCTTATCCATGGCTTTAACCTATACAGTGATTATTTAATTCTGGAAGACAATTCTAGTTTAGTGCCTGTACAAGTAAACAGCTGGGTATACTCAGTCCTGAGTCTAACAGACCATTCCCCTTCCTCCCCACCCCCTATAACCCAGGCTGTCTTTAGGTTAGGAAGGATTAGGGTTAGAATTAGGGAAACCGTCATCTACCAGTAGTTGTCAGGCTGGATGACTACTTATTTACACGCCCTCCACATGTAGTGACAAGCCTGCTGACATCTCAGAAAAAGCCCTCTGTGGGCCTCCCACTGCTTAACACTTTGTATCTTACACAACTAACAACATTTTCCACATTGCATCCCCTGAAGCGACGATTTCCAGACATGCCCTCCCAGCAGATGAAAACCATTCCAAGCCCTGCAGGGAGCACACGCCATGACCAGTATCAAATCTGATATTGGCCTGTTACTGACGAGCATTCAGGTCTCACACACTTCCCCTCTACTTACCAAATCCATTACCACACTGATGCACTACATGCCTCATGCAAATTCTGTAGAGCAGTGGTTGTCAAACATAGGGTTGGGACCCAGACCCTCAGGTACTGGGTCGCGGCACTCCTTGCGGCCACTGCCAAAAGACTGGAGTGCATTGGTCAAAGATGTAATTGCTGGGTCACAGGCATAAATTATTTTTTTTCAACTGGGTCCCAAGGAAAAAAGTTTGAAAACCACTGGTCTAGAGCCCTGGTGTGTTTTTGTGAGCTTACTGGGTTTGGTAGTGAGCTTACTTAATGACTGACAATAAAATCCAAGAACTGAATTTTAGCTGGTATCTTGCACGGAGAAAATAAAGAAAATACTGAAGTGGCTGAAATGTTGCTTTAGGCCATCCCTATTCTTTGCGCTTTGAAAAATAAATCAACACTTTTTTTTCCCCACTGTTAGGAATGCCTCAGAGTAACCACCAGATAGACCTACTGTAACTACTCTCTTCAGAACAAGGTAATACCATGAATGATAAATGTTTCTTTCTTGGGATGAGCAAGTGGGTTAATTTGATTACAGACCTATTTGGACCAAACAAGAATATTTTACTACTTATGAGGAGCAGGAGAGCTTAGTGATCAAAGCACTAGGCCTAATTCTTTAGACTCTCCTTGAAACAGATTATGTGGGTATAACTGAGGGCAGAGTTTGACCAACAAACATATTCCCCTAGGGCCAGATTCTCGCCTGTCATACCTCTCATTGTAACAACCACCAGAAATGAACATGATCCATTATGGTTTCTTAAAGCCCATATTCTTTTCCTCTGACCCCCACCCCCATTAACTGATGAATGAACATGATCCATTATGGTTTCTCAAAGCCTATATTCTTTTCCTCTGAGACGCCTCCCATTAACTGATGATTTTGTTTAATGACATTAAGAGCAGGGTGTTTTTTTTGTTTTTTTTTTTTTAACACTAAATACAGGAAATGAACAAAGAGAGCACTTTGGCATGATGAGCATCATTTCAGAACTAGCTGCTGATGCATCCTCCATACTTCTGATAGAAAGAGTTTTTACAAAATTATGATCAATTTAAAAAATCTACAGTCTAAATAATTAGAGGCAAAAGTACGTAATACTATACTAGTTAATGAACAAACAAATCATGCAATTGTTTTACAACAAGCAATCAATATTTCATAGTTTTGTCTATTTTACCTAAATAGGAGACAGACAACATAAGATAGAAAAAGGAGCAGACATGAAAGAAGAAGCAGTAAAAATGAAAGAGGGTAAAAATTGAAGGTAATCTAAAAATGATTTCCAAATAACCTCCAAATTGTCGCCGCTGCCCTGAGACCTGGAAGTGATCTCACCATAAGAGCCTGTAGAAATGTACTGTGTACTGAGTGATCTAGTTCAAAGATGGGCAATTTTCAGGTAGTAAAGGGCCACACAATCCACTAAAAATGTTTGGCATGCCAGCATGTGTGGCCCATTTTCATAGATTTTAAGGCCAAGTAAGCAAGGTCTAGACTTGCTTAGCAGCTAAGCACGGACACAGGGCGAGGAGTACCCAATTTGTATGGATTTTGTATGTGCATGAATACGATCAGTTACTTAGCATAATTTCACTGTATATGGATGAATCTGCCCAGAAGCTGGGTATGAGGATAAACTGTATACGTGTCTGGTTTGGGTCACAAAACCTCCAAACCCTGACTTTTAACTGAGGGTAGAGGGAATGAAATGTCTTTTCAAGATGTGCGGCCCTTTGATTGTATAAACTGCTCTGATGTAAAAGTGAATATCAGCAGCACAAAACTCAGTAGAATGAGCAACCCCATTTTCAGGCTTGTAAAAAACCAAGAGGGTCAAATCACAGAATGGTGGGTTACTTACCAGTAACCATCCTTCTTCAAGATGGGCTGCTTGGATCCATTCAGTAATAGATGTCTCCATGCCGGAGTGCTGGATTGGTTGGAAAAACTTTTGTCCTAGCCTGTCAGGAGAGGGCAGGCAGCCACAGCCCCCCATGCCACCCAGTGGCTATATATATGGCTGCCTTCTGACCCCTCCTCAGTTCCTAGGAGTCACCAACTCCAGATGCGGGGAAGGAGGGGAGGGACCTGAATGGATCCGAGCATCCCATCTCAAAGAAGGATGGCTACTGGTAAGTAACCCACCATTCTTCTTCAAGCGCTGCTTGGATGCAGTCAGTAACAGGCGACTACTAGCTGCACTGATGGATGGTGGGTGGAGTTGGCTCTTCTGCCTTCAGCACAGCAAAACCCAAGAAGGGTATAGGTCCAGCGAGCAATGTCCTTACAGGGCTAAGAGACCAGCCAGGGCTCTTGACCTGGCAATGGAGTCTTCAATGTAGGGCCAACCCTGAGCAGGCGGTAAGTCTAATCCGCCCACCAATTAGTGTGCGTGGACCGGATGGACTAAGTCACCTCACAGCAGAAAAAGTATCAGCACAACATGAGTAACTTGGAGGAAGTTGCGTTCAATTGCTGTATCTGAGGGTATAGCTTGAGGTATGAAGGCCAGAGGGTTAATCTTCTGGCCGTAGAACACTTCAGCATAAACCTTACAAAAAAATCCGGAAGCCTTAGGGATACTGACTGGTCATGATGGTCACTGCCTACTCAGAGAGCAATAAAAGGGGATAAAACATCATCCCCCCAACCAGCCACGTAACAACCCATAAGACACGTAACCAAGGGGTGTGTGAATTTGGTATACCGTTCAACCTGCAAGGGAAAAAGGGGCTAGCGGAATTAAACAAGAAGATTCTAGAGGCAGAAACTTTGAGCTGATTAAGGGGAAAGGAAAAATGTCAGAGGTGGTGCAATTGATGCCACATAGCATATCAGCCTTGTAGTCCCTGGGCCAGCCGGGGGGGATGTGACACCAGACCTCCAGCGGTGTTACAGTGTCCTGACCCGGGAGACTTCTTATGTTTTCGGAAGAAATACTCCAGACCCATGAGGTGCTTGCAAGCCAGTAAGGTGGGCTTTACGGAGTACTGTTGGCCTTAGTTATCTTATGAAGACTCAAGGAGGTGAATCTTCCTGTTGTCCCATCATGCTCCCCCTAGGATTCCACTACTGGAAAGACTACGTGGAGAACGGAGGGAGCGAGTAAAGCAGAATTTGCGATGCATCCGACTAGGTGCCTAGTTGTGACAACCCGGAGGCCTATGGGATTAGAATTACATTGATTTATATGACCCTGCGTGCCCAAGGGCACTGACAGGTGTGACACCAGCCCCGAGCTACAACGCACACAAGTGCTAGTCAAGGATGAAAGCTCGTAAGAGGGAAACTAACCGTTTGGAGTGATAAGGCTTAACCGAGGAGGCAGTGGTCTTCTCCGAAGACCATCTGGTGGGGATATGATGCTCACAAAGTACAGTCGGTGATTCCGCAGGTGTACCTTGGATATTTGGAGAATATGACAACAGCGACCTATGTTGTTATCCGGTCTTACCCAGGATAGAATTGCACCATGGGAAAAACAACTATTTCCTGATTTTCCGTGCAAGTCGGAAATCAGGATTTGGTTGATTAAGCTTAGTCAAGTAAGCAGATGGAGAAAGCCTTAGTAGTCTCCTATGGCAGGAGTATCATGTAAATGCTACCAAACGGTTTCCAGACCTGGGGGTCCTACAGAGGAAGACGAATCTTGCCTGCCAGGCACCCGGGTGACAGTGCCCCAGGCTAGGCCTGGATGACCATGGATTTCTGGTTGTCCAGGGAATGGACCAATTAGGATATAGCCCAGTTGGGTGACGGCTATGCGTGGAGCCCAACGGTCTGTCAGCGAGCTATCGTCGTGGGATTGGCTAAGGGATAATTGGGAGATAAGGTGAGTTTCCCCCCACTTCTGTCTGAAAGGGTATGGGGGGAAGGGTAGTATTGCCTCTTCTTCTGCGATGGGGGTGGTATTCCATTCAGGGCACCGAAGCCCTCAGTAACCCTGAAATGGATGCTTCAGACTCAGGTTGGGAAGGGGTGGAGAGGTACCACCACCTTCCTGGGAGAGCGGAGTCTAATAGGCACGCCAAATCAAAGATGTTCTGGGAAGATATAAATCAGTCCCGGAGAAGCAGGACGAATTCTAGTCCAGTACAGGTTGTTTTCTCCATAGGGAGGGAAGGGGGAAAAATTGAGGAGCAACGTAGAGATTCATGAACACGACTCTGCCTTAGTATCCCCCTCCAGGGCACAGAACAGCGGGTGGTAAACGTTACTGAGCGTCGTTCTCCCATCTAACAGGTGGGGTAATTAAATAAGATTTATAGTCCTGGAGAGGTAGCTAAGGACCTACTGGGACCGACTTAGGCGTGTGCACCTACTGGTTTTGTAGGGATGGGATGGTGCCCGGAGGGTCCCTCTCAAGTTCAGGGTGCAGAAGTAGGTCCTATCCATTGTGGGGCAGGCAGCAGGCTGGCGAAGGGTTTCCCAGTCATCCGGTTGGGCACACGCATCTCTGCATACTGGAGGTGTCGTAGCTTTGACTAGAGCTACTGGGTGATTCGCCCTTTGGCTTAGTGAAGTTCTCCCTACCGCCTTTGAGAGTGGGAGGGATCGCTGGCTGAGCAATACCTGGGGGGGGTGGATGGGGGGGCTTTCCCTTCCCTTCTCATATTCGTTACCCGTTTCCTTTCTCCAATGACAGCCCTAAGGGCACAATGAATTAAGGATTGTCTACAGGAATGAAGCCACAGTCTCGGGTTGGGCCATAAGTAATTGAGGCAGGCTTGGGTTACAGGGTTAGTGCCCCCCCTTAAAATCAGAGGAGCAAGGTTAAGGACTGGCTCCCCCCGTCCATGCTATAGAAGTGTGGGGGGGTATGATGGCCCTAAGAAATTCCCCCTTGCTCTAGTTAGAGGAAGAAAGGGGAAGAAGTGTTGCCTACCTTCTCTGGAGGTGGGCCAGAGCCTTGGGAATATCCCAGTCTGTTGGGAGCCCATGGTAAGTCAGTCACAGATTAATTAGAATAGGCTCTCCTTCCCTGCAGAGAAAGGGAGGGAGGAAGGGCTTTCTGAGCAGGCCCCAAAATGCTAACTGAAAGGGTGATGGGGAGGGACTAAGTCCCTACCCAAGGCTCTTTGGGGAAGGGCGTGGGCAGGGTGGGTCTTGAGCCCACAGGCCTTATGTGGCCAGGGGGCGTGGGAAGGGCCCCGATGGGAGGAGGCTGAGGTATTTTAGCTCTCCCCTAGGGTCCTGCGCGGTACCCACTGCCACCAGGGTCTCAGGCGGAAACAAGGCGTCACTGCCGAAGGGCAGGCTGAGTGCCACCTGTTGCGAAGCAAGGGGCACCCTGGCTTCCCTGAGTCAGGTCGCTTGATGGATGGTTATGGCTGAAGCCATGGTGCGGGCTGCCATATCTACCACATCCTGGGCTGACAGAAGGAGGTCCTGGGAGATTATTCTTCCCCCCTCCAGGAAAGCATCATGTTCTTCCTTGGCCTCTGGTGGGAGCAGACGTCTGAACTTTGTGAAGGATTCCCACACATCCAGCATGTATCTACTGGTTAGGGCCTGGTTGTTTGCAACCCACAATTGGAAGGCTGAGGAGAAGACGACCTTACACACTAGAAGTTCTAACTCTCTTGCCTCCCACGATGCTGGGAGGGGGTCACTGGGGGGTTCACCAACATTTGTACCACATCCTGGGGTGGGATTGTGTGGTCAATGAGGGAAGGGAATTCTGATCCTGGGACTCTATACTTGAGGCTGACCGTGTCTGACACCGGGGAGATGGAACCAGGGTTCTGCCATCGAGAGGAGGCGAGGTCCCAAACACTGGGGTGAAGGGGAACCATAACCGGCTCCACTGAGGAAAACACCAGCCCAAACAGGGCATCCGAGGGGGGCTTGGAGGATTGCACCACCATCCCCAGATGGGCTGTGGTACAAGAGGTCGAAGTGCACCGACAGATTACCTGTATATGAGCCTGGTACTGTGGAGAGAGTGGTAGCCGGTGCCCACGGCAGGACTGATGGCAACAACATTTTGTGTGGGGACCATTCATGAGGGCAAAAGCGGAATGGGGACAGTGCCGAAATGCGGCGCCGCAGCCGCTTGGAGTCCGTTGACGTACCTTCCTCGGGACTTGAGTAAGGGGAAGCATCGCGTGATCTCCGAAGTGGTACCAGGGATGGCAAAGTTATAGGTTGCCACAGGGATGGCTCTATGGTACCTGGGCCCGAAGGAGTCATGGGCAGTGGGGCTTGTATGCCCGGGGTCAGAGGGGGAGAGGGAGAGCAGTGCCACTCATGGTGCACCCAGGCCTTTGATATGAAGGCTGGCTTGCCCCTCCTAACTGGTACCAGGGAGGGAGATGTGGCAACAAAAGGAGTGCCAGTGCAGCCTCCACCACCTCCAGGGTCGCTAGGATTGGGAGTGACCCCAAACGAACCCGTGGTGAGGCTGCTACCAGGAGAGACGGGGCTGCCCTTGTGAAGTAGCACCGGGGAAGAGGGTGAAACTCAACCCTGTGGTGCTGAGGGTGGCTGGTGCTGAGGCATGCCCTGTACCGTCGGTACGGGGCTGTGGTGCTGGCGGTGACCTCGAGCGGCACCAGGGTGAGCCCGGTGCCAATGGACTGTGTCGGCACTGAGGTACCGAAGTCGGTACCAAGCTCGTCCTCCTGCGGCCTCTGTCATCACGGTGCTGGGTTCCCGAAGCCTTGGGTGAGGAGTGCCGAGCCTGTTCGGAAGCTAGGGCACGGCGCCTTTGCTCCCTATCCTTGATTGTCCTAGGTTTGAAGGACAGGCATATGGAGCAGGCGGTGACCAAGTGGTCTTTGCCTAGGCTCCAGAGGTGCTTCCCATGGGGGTCATCCTGGGGGAAGGCTTTTCTGCACTCAGTGCAGGGTTTAAACCCTGGCATGGTGAGAGGTGGATCTCAATGTTCTGGCCCAAAAGCTGGAGTCCTCTTTGGTGGAACTATGTCCATGAAAAGGTGCTCCCAGTCGGGTGTGAAGCTCATACAATCATGGACAGGCTGCTTGCTTTTGCAAGGAGCAGACGTTCCAGATCCAACGCGCAAGGCGGAAGAAATGAAACCGGGGAGGGGCCAGGAGGTGGCCATATATATAGCTACTGGGTGGCGTGGGGGGCGGTGGCCACCTGCCCTCTCCTGACAGGCTACGACAAAAGTTTTTCCGACCAATCTGGCACTCTGGCACGGAGACAGCTATTACTAAATGCATCCGAGCAGTGCTCGAAAAAGAATCATAGGGTTGGAAGGGACCTCTTAAAAGTCATTTAGTCCAACCCCCTGCTAAAAGCAGGGCCACTCCCACTAAATCATCCCAGCCAGGGTTTTGTCTAACTGGGCCTTAAATGTTTCAAAAAATGGAGCTTCCATCACCTTCCTAGGAAACTCATTCCAATGCTTCACCACCCTCCTAGTGAAAAAGTTTTTCCTAATATCCAACCTCAACCACCACAGCTGCAGCTTGAAAACACTGCTCCTTGTTCTGTTCTCTGTCACTACTGAGAACAGCCTAGCTCCCTCCTCTTTGGAGCACCCTTTCAAGTAGCTGAAGGCTGCTATCAAATCCCTCCTCAGTCTTCTCTTTTGCAGACTAAATAAGCCTAGTTCCTTCAGTCTCTCCTTGTAAGTCATATGCCCGAACCCCCTAATCATTTTCATTGCCCTCCACTAGACTCTTTCTAATTTGTCAACATCTTTTCTGCAGTGCAGAGCCCAAAACTGGACACAGTATTCCAGATGTGGCCTCACCAGCCCTGAACAGAGGAGAATAATCACAAACCTCAATCTGCTCACAACACTCCTGCTAATGTGGCCCAATATGCCATTGGCTTTTTTGGCAGCAAGAGCACATTGTTGACTCATATCCAACTTCCCATCCACCATAACCCCCCAGTCCTTTTCTACAGTGCTGCTACTTAGCCAATCAGTCCCCAGTCTATAGTAGTATGTGGGATTTTTCCATCCTAAGTGTAGGACTTTGCACTTGCCGTTGTTGAATGTTATGAGATTTCATTTGGCCCAATTCTCCAATTTGTTTAGGTCTCCTTGAATCCTATCCCTGCCCTCCAGTGTGTCTACCATTCCCCCAGCTTGGTGTAATCTGCGAATATACTGAGCAATCTATCCCATCATCCAGCCATGACTAACTCCTGGGGCACTCCATTAGTTACTGGTTGACAACCAGACACTGAGACATGGATCCCAACCTGCTGAGCCCGATGATCTAGCCCAGGCATGGCCAAACTTTGGCTCGGGAGCCACATGTGGCTCTTGAATGAAAAAGTGTGGCTCCTGGAAGGAGGAGGAAAAGAGGAAAGCCGCTCCAGCCTAAGAGTTTTAAATCTCCTGCCCTGAGCCTGCTCGGGGGGAATCCCAGCCTGTGCCTAGCCTCCAGAGCAGCCGTCTTGGATGTTCAGCCCAGGCAGGGCTTAAGGCAAGGGGAGAGAGCCCCAGCCTGTGTCTAGCCATCAGAGCAGCCAGGTAAGGGGCCCAGGGGGAGTCATTCTCAGGGTCTGGGGGTTAGGAAGGGGGTTGGGATGGCAGGGAGTAGCAGTGGCATGGTTGGGATGGTGGGAAGAAGCGGTGGTGTTGGGACAGGAGGAGAAGCTAAGATTTTACTGTATAGGTAGGCCTAGGTTTCATGGTAATCTTAAGTAGTATTAGAACCTGACATTAGTAGGATCAATATTTACCCTCTTTTTACAATAAAATTAAAGTGTACAATGAATTTTAAACTGAGTAATTTTGGAATAGGTAAAATATAGCTATATGCTTCAGCACGGCTCTTGTAGGTTTAATAATCAACTTGTGTGGCTCTTGAGTTCCACAGGTTTGGCCACCCCTGATCTAGCCAGTTTTCTATCCACCTTACAGTCCATTCATCCAAACAATACCTCCTTAACTTTCTGATAAGAATGCTCTGGGAAACTGCATCAAAAGCTTTGCTAAAGTCAAGGTATATCAGATCGATGGCTATTCCTGCATCCACATATCCAGTTATCTCATCATAGAAGGTGATCAAGTTGGTCAGGCATGATTTGCCCTTGGTGAATCCATGCTGACTGTTCCTGATGACTCTATTTTACTCCAAGTGTTTTAGAATGGATTCTTTGAGGACCTGCTCCATGATTTTTCCTGAGATTGAGATGAGGCTGATTGGTCTGTAGTTCCCCAGGTTCTCCTTTTTCCCTTTCTTGAAGATAGGCACTATATTTGGTAACATCAACTCTGCTGAAGAGCTGTGCCTTAGGCAATGTCTAATGTCCTGCCAATTGTTAAAAGACAAACAATGACTCCTTGTGAAGTTGTCTTTGTTATTTTGATCAGAGAAGCAGTCTATAGTGTCCTGAAGTCTGGAGCTAAAATCACTGAGGGTTGAAATCCTTTCTAAGGGCTGAATTCACTGAAGAGTTGCCAGCAGACAGTGGTGTGAGTGACCAGCAGGCAGTGCCAACAACCAGTGGGCAGTGCCAGTAGGTGGTGCCAGTAGGTGGTGCAAGCAGCCAGTGGAAGTTGTATGTGATCAGCAGGTGGTGCTGGCAGACAGTGCATGTGGCCAGCTGAAGGTGTGAGTGACCAGCAGGCAGTGTCAGCGGATGGTGTGAGCGGCTAGCAGAAAGTGTGAGGTGACCAGCAGGTGGTGTGAGCAGACTCAGAAGCGGCAGAAGACAACTGGATGTGAGGACTGAGGCCCCCACTTTAAGAGGTAGATGCTAAAACTATGATGGTCAGTATGGGGGTAATGAAGAAGTGAAGGACACACTCTATGTACACTGGGGTGGAGTGAGTTCTGCTTATTAGGTTTTGTGGAAATTGTGCCCTGCACTAGTTTTCATATTGCCTCTATATATTCTTTTTATGTTACTATTAAAAGTTTTATGTACTACACTCAAACCTGTGCTTGTGAGAGGGTTCCCAGGGAATAGTGTGTCATTCCCCAGAGGCTGGGTGGGGGCTCGAGTCAGTTGGTATTGTAACATCGTTTGGGAACCCCTAGATATAGAACCCAACTCTTTGCTGCTGCTGTCTTGGCTGAGTGGAAGGGTTACAGCCCAAAGGGATTGTCTAGCTAGATGATTTCATTCAGTGATTCCTGTATGGAGTCCAGGCGGTTGGGTTTGACTAAAGCATATTTTGAAAGATGAGTGTGCACATTTGTGCCAGTGCCACCAACTGAGCCTGAAGACAAGGCCATTGTATTTCTAAGTGGCCATTTGTGTAGGGAGTCACCTGATTTGCACAATCAATCATATTATTTGCATGACCAAAGAGATGCTTGCAATTGTATTTGCAATTGTTCATGCCTGTCTTTAAAAATAAGGCCCTTTTGCAATATCCAACATAAATTATGCAGCTTTGAGCATTTCCAACTACCCTGAATGTACCCAGCCAGATGTAAGATCCTGCCAAGTCAACAGAGACAATTATCTTTCTCTGTTATAAACATAAGTATTGAGGTATGTAAGAAAAATCCTGTAGAAGGTTATAAATCAGAGATGCCTTTGTGTTCTTCAATCATATCCAAAGGAAACACTCTCAAGTGTGATAAATTATAGGAAATTTGGGTCCTGATCCTGCACCCATCATTTCACCAAAATTCCCACAGACATCTGTCATGCAGTTAACAAGGTACTCATTTCAATTTCCTCATCAAATAGTTCATATTTATTACACCTAGAAAACATTACCATGGGACAGATCAGAAGAGCAGCTTATCACACTTCTATCAGCTGGGGCACAGTAGCTCACATGCATGGCAGCCTGAGCTCAGAAAAAATGAAGTTGAAAGGTTTGTCATGTATGTGGAGGGAGGAAATGTATGGGTGGTGGACGTGTGCATGAGAATGTTAAGATGAAGTCATGATTATAAATTCTGACGATGACTAAGCACATAACTAGGATTTATCTAGCTTGAAATAGTGAAATATTCATGTGACCATCCTTAATGGTATCTTAGTGGCTTTTTTTTTTTTTTAATTAAAGTAGATTCTGGCAATTTCCTGGGCTCTTAAAGAACTCTCTCTAGCAGCAGTGATAATTATTTGCATTGTTATTAACTTTGACAAAATATATATTATCATCTCTATGTTATTGGCAGCTGAAATAGCATCTGCCAACATCGTATCACCCTCAGTGCTGTTCTCTGGAGAGGGATCCTGCGCAGATGCATTCCTTCCCCATGGTCCATTGCACACAGCTCAGATTGCCCCATGACACCCTCCCCACACACAGCTCTGCGTAGCCCCATCATTGTCCTCCAATTCCCTTACCACATGTAGTTTTTCAATGTCGAGTATACATCAGCATATTTTATAACTGTTGACTTTTATATGCATTACTACATATCTGTGTTTACAAACAAGATTATAGTAGGCAGGCAGAGCAGTAGGGACAGGGGATATGAATGGGGGAGAATTTTGACAAATAGTGTTGTGAGGGCATGGCACATAGGGTCTATAGGGGGCTCTTGGTAAGGATCTGTGGGAACTATGGTTGTATGTGGGGGGGAAGCATGATATAGGGTTTGAAGTGGGGGAGAATCCAAGAGAAGAACTTCACTCTGAAGAGCACCCATGCTTCATTACAGCCCTGTTCTTTTCTCCTTCACTTCACCCACACTAGATCCCCCCAGTTCAACCTCACCTCTTCCTCATGCCTCCATCAACCTTTTTCCACCTTGCCCAGCTTAGCAACTGTATCTCTCCTGGCTTTCCTCATCAGATCAATTCAATTAAATCATTATTTACAAATTCAGCCGTACGCAGAAGAATTATTGTGCCAAACTTGAGAAGGGAATTCAGTTGTTGAAATATAAAACAACTAATTTTAGTGGAACCACAACCTTAGATTTAACAAAGGAGTTGCTGCCAGTGCCTCCATAAAAAGCACTATCTAGAATCCTTAATTTGTAGCAATTGTTATGCTTTTCCTCTTCTGCTGCTACTCAGTGACTGCTTTCAATTATACCAGCTGCATGTTGCCAATTTATCCTTGCCTGTATTTAGTTAGAAGTTTGCCTGACAAGTTAAATATGTATTTTAAATATAAACAAAGAAAAAAGTCTTACACCAGAGCACGGTTTACTAATGCTTCAGTAATGCTGATGAACTAACAAGCAGAAGATTCCTCTCACAGCATGACCGAAGGTTACGCTTAACACATATTCTCTGACGCTTGGAAGCCAATCTGTCAAGAATACTTGAAATTCTGGAGTGGGAATATCGGCCTGCATGCTCAACTAGCTAACTACACTGCTCCATTTAGAAACAAAATTCTATTCATCTGAATTAACTGGGAAACAACTCATGTTAATAACTGGCAAACTGGAGCAGTAAACAGCAGAGCTGTGTGAGTAAGTTTAGAATAGGTGCATGAGAACCAAATACTCCTCATAAACATTCTTCAAACTTAACACCCACACACCCCCTCTTCAAGAGTAAAAATAATGCAGACAGAAGTCTAGCAGCTAAGTGGGGGCTATCTAGTTTGTTGCAATGACTGTAACACGTTTCATTACCTGTCAATGACTTGGTTCCCAACCAAGGGACCAAAAATGACCTGCAGGGGGCTTTTGAAGTGGCCCATGGCTCTCCTCATGCTGGTTGCAGAAGGGAGCCTCTGCCTAAGGACCATGGTGGAGCACATTTCCGTGTGGTGAAAAGACCACTGCAGGTTCCTTGCTGCAGCCAAAGGGGTAGGAGATCAGGTCTATGGGTGCTACTTCCTCGGGACCCTGGTGGTGCTCACGGGGCTCACTGCAGCTAGGGAGACAAGATATCAGAGAGGAGGTAGCCTCCTTGCTGAACTCCTTCCATCTGGTTGCAGGTGAGGGGGGGTGGGGGGCTGCTGGCAGAGACTAGTGGCCCTTCAGGACTTTAAAAAAATGGTATCTGTGGCCCTAGCCAAAAAATTTGGGAACCAATGACTTAGGGAAATGTGGGAGAGAGGTTCTGAAGATCAATTTTGGTCTGTTAGGAAAGAGATTGAAGTCCAGGACCTCCATGGTAGCATTCTCAGAAATGTTTCCAGCTTCATGTACAGGGCCAGTTAGACAGGCTGAAAAGCAGAGTCTCAATGAGTGGAGAAAACAGTGGTACTCAAAAGATAGCTAGAGGATAGCTTATGGGATGCCAATCTTTAAAAAAGGCTCCTGAGATGATCCTGGCAGTTACAGGCTGGTAAGTCTATCTTCAGTACCAGGCAAATTGGTGGAAACTATAGTAACGAATAGAATTATCAGATAAATAGAGGAAAATTTAAGGAAGAATCAATGTGGCTTTTGTAAAGGGAAATCATGTCTCACCTTATCTATCAGAATTCTCTGAAGATCAGTATAAATCTGGCCAAGGGTGATCATGTGGATATAACTCCCAAGGGACAGCTGTGTTAGTCTAGTTCAGCAAAACAAACAAGGAGTCCTGTGGCACTTAAAGACTAACACATTTATTTATCACATGAGCTTTTGTAGGAGAAAACCCCACTTTGTCAAATGCTTTGAAGATGGGAGAACCTACATATATAGTGTACCTAGACTTTCAGAAAGCTTCTCACAATTTTCCTTATTAAAGACTCTTAAGCAAAGTTGGCAGTCACGAGATAAAAGGAAATGTCCTCTGCTGGATCAGTAACTGCTTAAAACACAGGAAACAAAGTCTAGGACTAAATGGTGAGCTTTCTGCAGAGAAAGGTATATAGTGTTGTCTCCCAAGTATTTGTTCTGTACTAGTGCTGTTCAACATGTCTATAAATGATCTGGAAAAAGGGTTAAACAGTCAGGTGGAAAATTTTGCAGATGATACAAAATTATTCAAGATAGTTAAGGCTAAAGCTGACTGCAAAGATTTACAAAGGGATCCCACAAAACTTGGTGACTGGGAACTAAATGGCAGTTGAAATTTAATGTTGATAAATACAAACTAAAGGGCACTGGAAAACATAATCCCAGCTGTACATACAAAATGGTTGGGTTTAATTTAGCTTTTACCACTCAAAAAAGAGATCTTGGAGTCACTGTGGATAGTTCTCTTAAAACATCTGCTCGTTATGCAGCTGCAGCCAAAAAAGGTATCAGAATATTAGGAAACACTGGGAAAGGGACAGATAAAGGTATAAATATAATGCCACTGTATAAATCCATAGTATGCCTACCCTTTGAATACTGCATACAGTTCTGGTCACCTCATCTCAAAAAAGATGCATTAGAAATGGAAAAGGTACAGAGAAAGGCAACAAAAACAATTACAGATATGGAACAGCTTCCGTATCAAGAAAGAATAAAAAGACTGGAACTTCTCAGCTTGGAAAACAGATGATTAAGAGGGAACATGATAGAGATCTATAAAATTGTGACTGATATGGAGAAAGTGAATAAGGATGTATTATTTACTCCATCACGTAACACAAAAAACAAGGATCACCCAATGATATCAAGCGGCAACAGGTTTAAAACAAACAGAAGGAAGTACTTTTTCATAGTATACTATCAATCTGTGAAACTCACTGTCAAGGGATGTTGTAAAGGTCAAAAGTATAAATGGGTTCAAAAAAGTATTAGATAAGTTCATGGAGGACAGGTCTGTCTATGGTTATTAACCAGGATGGTCAGGGACGAGAAACTGTGATCTGGGTGTCTTTAAAACCTCTGACTACTAGAATGTGGGGTTGGATGATGGGATGGATCACTTAATAAGCTGACCTGTCCTATTCACTGCCTCTGAAGCATCTGGCACTGGCCAGTTGGAAGACAGGATACTGAATTAGATGGATCGCCATGGGCAGTATGGAGAAGATACTTGTGGAGGCTAAGGTGTTGGTAAAAGTTTACCTTTGTTATAATTGGATGTGTTTAAGAACATGTTCCCCTCCCCAGAAGTGGGAGCAATGTAATGATCCTCCTAACTGTTATGGTAACAGGTTGGCAATCTGAGCCCTAGAGGGTGCTGGAGAGCAAGTCTGCCTGGCAACTGGTGATGCGGGCTGCCTGGTCAGATTGAATCAAATTGAATCATAGGGCTGGAAGGGACCTCGTGAGATCATCAAGTCCAACCCCCAGGGCTTGAACCAAGGACCTTCTGCATATCAGGCAGAGGTGCTAGCCACTACACTATTTGATCAACTTCAAAAGGGATAGCCATGTTAGCCTAGTCCAGTAAAAATCAACAAGGAGTTGTGTGGCACTTTAAGACTAAAATAATCTTTTAGTCTTAAAGTGCCACACAACTCCTTGTTGTTTTTTAGATTGACAGGAGCCTTGGCAGGCAGCCAGCAGTCTGTGCTCTGCCCAGCGACAGGGTCAGTGAGCAGTTAATAGTCTGCCTAGCGATAGGGGCTGTGGGCAGACTGAATAGAGGGCCGTGTGCACACTTTCTGGAACCCTCTCCATTGAACCCTATGGAGCCTGGTTTGGGCACAAAGTCTGAGGCTTCGTGATTGGTTGGCCAACCAGGTATTTAAGACAGTGCTCAACGGTCACTCGGGGTTCGTTCCAGTCGTTCGTGTAGCTCGTTGGTTTGTTCCAGGATCTTGGGCGCACTTCCTTGGCCACGTGGCAGGAGCTGTGAGGGCCGAGATCCAAGAAGAAGGATTTCCCGAGGAGGCTGTTGGACTAGAAGCCTTGAAGACCCAGGGGCTCTGCTGGTTTCCCTGAGTGTTTGGTCCTTGTGATCAGAGACTCAGAGGAAGCTGGCTGCTTCATTTGAGAAGGCTTCGAAGGGGACATCGTGGGATCGCCAGGGGAAGGTGGACTTCGCCGGACCAGAGGGGGATGGAGCAGACATCGGACTGGAGGGAGGCAAGTCCCTGAAGGGGTAGAGTCCCCACATGGCTCTATCTGGACTTTGACCTGGGGTGAATGGACTTTTGATTAAAGGAACATTGGGCTGCCAGAGGCCTGAAGCAGACGGGCCACGTTTGGTGATCCGGACCAGACACGACATGGGACCCGACTGTCCACCTAGGGAAACGGACCCAGAGGACAGCGTGGGAGTCGGGACCAACACCCAGCCGGGTGAAGAGAGACCATGAGAGAGATCTGGGACTGTGGTCATATTAGCCTGCCTCAGTCGTGAGGAAACTCCTTCTAAGGCCGGTGGGATTGGGATACGTGTCCAGTCCCACTGAGGGTACTATTGTAACCCCTTTGTTATTCAATCTTGTGTGGGAACTGTTTGTGGGAACTATTTCAATATATGTGTTCGTGGTGGGGATCCTTTGGGAGGTTGAGGGGTGTTTAAATAAATCTGTGTTTTGAAATCCCAACCTGTCTGATTCCTTGACTGTACCTGTGGTGAGAGCCAAAGGTTGATAGACGCCTTAGGTGGATAGGGCTTGCCATAAAATTTCCTTCAACAAAGGCTTCCAAAACAATCCTTATTGTCAGAAGTGCTGACTTGGCCTTTATCCCCAAGGCCCTGCCCTTGCTCCTCCTCTTCCCATCCTACCACCTCCCCCTCATCCCTGCTATCCACAGGAACAAGCAGTAGGTGGAAGTAGGGGCTTGATGGGATAGGCAGAGCAGGGACAGGAAAGAGTTAAGTAAAACTGGGGGGATAGGCGGCAAGAGGTTCAAGGTGCATGAGAGGGCAGAGCTCATGGAAGGAGCCTGAGCGGGAATGAAGCCTCAGGAGAGAGCCAGCCTTCCCAGATTTAAGATGCACATGTTGCTTATGTTGACCATTGGTCTAACTCAGTATGACCATTCTTGTGTTCTATTATCTGTTCAAATGAGACACTATTAAAATAATCAGTGAAGTTCTTTCTTGCATTACAACAGATAGCATGGGATTTTCTGCATCAAATAAAGGCTTCCCTTTTTATTTTTTTGGCAAGAACAGATGAATAGTTCCTAAGAACATCTGTTAAAATAGTAACACATTATTGTTCTCATTAACTTCCTTCCATTGCAGGAGATGATGGTAATGATAAAAAAAGTTAATTTAAATAACGGGAAAAATGGGCTTCTGGTGGAACCAGAAACTAGGCAAGTACCTATTTTTAGGCCATGTACACATTACAAAGTTTTGCTGATAAAACGTGACTTGTTGGCAAAACAATCCTAGCATACACACTACATTGACTCTTTTGTGGGCAAAACTGTCCTGCTTCGTCAACAAAACAAAAACACCAAGAGGCAGTCTTTTTCAGTAAAGTTTTTGCAAAAATGCATGTGTGTAGACACTGTGCATAGGTTATATCACTAAAATTAGTCATGTTATCCCAGCATGTGAACTTAAGTGCTGCTCTGGTCACCTCTTTGATCTCAGCTGCCTGCAGCATGGCCGTAAGTAGGGGTTTGGGTGCCCAGAGCAACCAGCCCTAAAGGTGCCCCCCCCCCACCACCTGGGCCCATCCAACCAGCAGCAGGGGGGGCTGACCCTTCCTCACCATGGCCAGAGCTGGCAGGGGAGCTCACTACCCTGCCATGGCCAAAACCAGGCAGGCAGCCCCTTCCCTGGCTCCTAGGGGAATGTGCCTTTAAGGCACATTCTTCTTTGGGGCCAAGAAGAGTCTACTCTGGCGCCCTTTCAAATTTGCACCTGGGGCTTTGCCAGATTTGTTCTGCCATAGTTATGGCCCTGGCCTGCAGCCATCTGCCTCTCCTTTTCCCCTTTCAAAATCCCAGAAAGTTTTCAAAACAAACAGGGAGGTTTCAAGTAACTTGTGCCACTGTGGAGAACTCACTTCATTTCACAGCACAGGAATGGCAATCCTGCCTGCCTGCCCTAAATTCCAGGGGAGAGTGTAACTCCTAATGTGTCTGTCCTGGGAGGGAGGAGGGGACTCTTTCCCTATCCCCACGAGTGCACTGGACCCACCTGTGCTGAGTCGGGTGAAGGAAACGGGGGCACCAGCTATTAGCTGACAAGTTCCAAAGGGGTAGCCATGTCAGTCTCCTGCAGCAAAACAAACAAGGAGTCTTGTGGCACTTTTAAAGACTAACAACAGCAGCTATTAGCTGTCTGTGTAGTAGCTTCAGTTTTGGGATTGGCTGCTTCCAACTCCTGCTATCTCAGCTTAAACGAACAGTGCAGACACATTGTTCTCAACACAGACCGTCCGTCTGTCTCTGCCAGTGTGCTCATCCTACCCATTCACTCATCACCCTTCCCCTTGCCTCTGTCGACTTCTTGTGTCTGTGTTCAGCAGTATCAGTTTGGCTGACGGGGCAGTTTAAAAGCAGCTGTCAAACTAGTAGGAAACCTTTATCATGTGATGCAGTGTCTGTCTTGAGTTGTAACAGGTAGTATAGACCCCAGGAGTGTCGCTGCCCTGGGGAAGGACTCTGGGCACCGTCCCAAGCCCCGCCCCCTGACAGCAGGCCCCGCCCCCAGCTCCGATTCAGTGCTTGGGCCCGACCCAGCCTCTGGCACCTGCTGTGCCAGCCGGGCCCTGGATTCCTGACCAGGGACAGGGCAGGGAGTGGCAGCTGCAGCCACGGGGCTGCCTGGCCTAGGAGGGGGCCGGAAGTGGCTGCAGCTGCCATGGGCAGGCAGGCCCCAGATCTTGGGCCTGAGACCAGAAGAGGCAGGGGCCACACCAGGACCCGGGGCACTGGTGCTGGGATTCGGGGCACGGGCCCCATGTGCCAGGCACCAGCCATGCCCCTGATAGACCCGCATCATTTTCATGCATATAGCTGGGATTCTGTTTTCTAATGTGCATTACTTTGTATTTACTGTATCAACACTGGAGTTTCATCTGCCATTTTGTTGCCCAGTCACCCAGTTTTTTAAGAGTCCTTTGTAACTCTTCACAGTCTGCTTTGAACTGAATTATCTTGAATAATTTTTTATGACAAATCTAATAAAATGGTCACAAAACACTCTTCAGTTTCTACTATGGTATCATACAGCTCACCATTACCCTCACAGCCTTGCCTTTCTTTGGCCCTTGCATTGCCATTGTAAATTCAAACACCCCCCTAATCTCAATTCTTGGGGGAAAACACTGTCTAAACCTATATTTATGATTAGCAAAACAACATTCCTTACTGTGTGTCACCTACTCAAATCTTCCTAATGTCCTCCTGTATTTCCAAAAGTAAACCAAACCTTTAACATTTCCAAATATTTCTTCTAGTCTTGTTACTCCATATTTACCTCTGCCTCCCATAACAGACATCTCTTTTGCATTTGTTAGCCACCAGCTAAATCCATGAAGTGTGGCAGGGTATTCAAGCACATTGTGAAGACATACAGCACATTATTTATTATTTCTATTATAATAATGCCTAGAGGTCCTAAGCAAGATTAGGGCCTCATTGTGCTACATGCATATAATACGGCACACACATATAGACTGGGTACAATTTTCAAAAGTGCTGAAGTGACTTAGAAGCCCAACTCATTTTCAGAAGTTACTTAGGCACTACATAGCCCACGTTTCATTGTTAATAAGACTAAGGTACCAAAATAACTTAGGTATGTAAAAAACTTTACCCATTGTCTACACTAGAGAAAGTGGTTGTGTTTAGGCAACACTTAGCTAATACATGCTGGTTAATCCTGGTCTAAACTTCACCTTTTTCCTTTTACAGGAGCTCTGTTGAGCTGGTGATGTTTTAACCTAGGCTATAATTGATCATCAGGAGCATAGGCTACAACTCGACCAGCTAAAATTAACCTACAAGATGCTGTTCTATATCTAACCTAGAAAAAGGTCAAGTTGAGCTCAAGATTAGCCAATACATGGTAGCTAGACTCAGTCAGTCTAAACCAGGGGTGTCAAACTCATTCAGTGTGGGGGGCCACACTGGAGAGCAGGACACCCGACGAGGGCCATGTGTCTGAACTGGCTTCATAATCCTTTGCCACATTCAGAGCAGCATGGGCTCCCCTTTCTCCTCCCCAAGTCCACAGGCTCGGAAAATTTCCTGTTTTAATTGCCCTTCCCCACACTGGCTCCCAGACCTCCACCTGCTGGGCAGCTGCCATACACCCCTTTCCCTTTCCTTTCCATTTCCCCTACCACATTGTGGCTGGCAACCAGTCTGTCACTGTCAGAGCCACAGGCAGGCTGGGCTCCTGCCTCCCTCCTCCCTGCCCACTCACTGACAGTCATTCAACATGCTGGTCTTTGGTTGGTCTCAGTCTGAGCTGGCCTTTCATTGGCTCGTTCCCATGTCTGCCCCTGCTCCTTATTTTTCTTCTTATTTGTGATTCGTGCAATGTGCTGTCAATCACATTAGCAGGCCAACTGACTGATAGTGAACAGGTGGGGTGGGGAGTAGTGTGGGCACTCTCCAGGAGCCTAGCTCAGCTTGCTGCGAAAGAAACCAATTGCTTGGCAGACCGCAGCAGAGCTGAGCCAGGACTGGCTGGAGCTCTTCCTTTGCTCCCCAGTGCTGTGACTCAGATCATGTGAGTGAGTCACAAGCATGCTTAGCTCTGCTCTGCTGGGCTCTGTCTTTGCTGTTTGCTGCTGCTGCTGCTGCAAAGAGCTCCCAGGCACAGTCCAAGCAGCAGCTCCGCAGGCTGGATCAGTGGCCTTGGTGGGCCGGATCCGGCCCACAGGCCAAGAGTTTGACACTTCTGGTCTAAACGCAGTCACTTTTCCTAGTTAAGACAAAGTCATGGTAAGTGTCAGTTCCTTCTTTGAAATGTCTGATTTTACAGCAAAATGTAGTAAATAAGTTTAATAAACAATGGGGGGGAAAATGGGGGGGGAAATAAAAGGAACACCAAAAAAAATCATAGTAATATAACCTGACTAGCACACAAGTAACATATACTCAGCTGGTGGAACTATTCCACTTTTTACACTGTCATTTACAGATTTTTCATTTGCTAGCTTTGCCTTCCACATATTGGTTCTCATTTCATTCCCTTGGCACAGTGTGGGATGGAGATGGGAACTGCTAAACAAGAAGATTTACATCATGTTTACCACTGGAAAAAGAGAGGTGAAAATTAAGGTCACATTCCACTATAGCAGGGATTCTCAAACTATGGGTTATGACTCCCGGGGGGGGGGCAGTGGCCACAAGCAACTTAGAGGAAGTTGCATTTTTTTTTTTTTTAGGGTTTTGCAATTTGCTTTGATTAAGGCAGGGGCATCAAACTTGCAACCCCTGGACTGGAGGCAGCCTGCCAGGGGCACCGATCCAGCCAATGGAGCTGCTGCCTGGGAGTTCTCTGCAGCAGCAAACAGCAAACACCAGCAACTGGCAGAGCAGAACAGGGTGATGCATGCACCCCCCCGCCCCCTCCCCACACACTCTGACTCACTCACATGATCTGAGTCACAGCAAGTGCTCCAGCCAGCTCCAGCTCAGCTCTGTAGTGATCTGCCAACCAATCAGAGCCTCAGTCAAAACAGATGGGGCCAGGCTTCTGGAGCACCACCGCACCACCCCCAGGCCACCTGAGCACAGTCAGTCCGTCAGTCAGCATGCTAATCTGATTGACAGCACAATGCATGAACCATGAACAAGAAAAGAAAAGGTGGCTGGGGCCCATATGGGGAATAAACAAATCAAAGGCAAGCAGGAACTGAGCCCAATCAAAGGCCAGCATGCTGAATGACTGACAGTGAGCGGGGGAGAAGAGGGGAAGGCAGGAACCCAGGCTGCCTGTGCCTGAGACTGGATTGATTGCCTCCATTAGGTAGGACAAGTGGAAAGGGTAGGAGTCAGGGAGCTGCTCAGAAAGGGAAGCAGTGGTCTGGAAGCTGCCCAGCAGGGGAAGGGAGGGCGGCTAGGAGTTTCCCAGCAGGGGAAGGGGTCTAGGAGCCAGCGTGGCGAAGGGGAGCCTACAGGACAGGGAAAAGGGAAGGTGTGGGAGATCCTGCAGGGAAGGGGAGGGGAAAGGGGAGCCCATGCTACTCTGAACGTGACAGGGGAAATAACCCTAACCCCAATGAAATAATTAGTTTTATTCATGGGGGGGTGTTGCACAAATTCATTTATCATTTTAGAGGGTCGCAGTATCGCAAAGTTTGAGAACCCCCACATTATAGGGTTTGAATTCATTTCTCTTCCGACATTCTAATTTATGTCTTTCTATATTGGTAAAGAGTGAGAGTCAAGCTAACATGCTACAAGGTAAACAATAGGAAACTCTTAATTAAACATAAAAAATGGTTACAAACAGACAAGAGACATTTAACATAGTGTGCTTCAAACACACTGAACAGCTACTAACCCCCCGCAAAACAAAGGGCATTTATATAATTCTGCTGTACATGCAATATGCTTAATATATCTCAAATTGGCAAGCACACTGTGAAGACATACAGTACATTATTATTTCTATTATAATAATGCCTAAAGGTCCTAAGCAAGATTAGGGCCTCATTGTGCTACATGCATATGATACGGCATACACATATAGACTTGGGTAAAGTTTTCAAGAGTGCTGAAGTGACTTAGAAGCCCATCTCATTTTCAAAAGTTACTTAGGCACTACAAAGCACAAGTTTCATTGACAACCTTCCCCTTGGTTGCCTTATCCTGTTGGTTTTCTGTGGCTTAGCCATCTGACCAGGTCACTTAAAATTCAGTCCCCAATACTGAAAATCCCCAAGTGAACACAGTCTCAACAACAGTATCAAGTTAAAACCACAAGAGATTGTTCACCTTTCCTGGTTTTTCCTCAGTTCCCCGTTCCTTTTATGGAACATTGGCTCCAGGAGTGGTTCATTGGAGCCTGGGTAACTCAGATAGTTACTTCATCCCTTAATCAGGAGTCCCCAGCTTTCCTCCTGGAGCAGGGCATACTTCAGGAGTCCCCAGTTTCTCTCTCAGTTGCTCCCTTTCTCCCAGTTAGACTTGAGGTTCAGAAGATTTAGCAGGCTTCTCCTGCAGGTGTCTGCCCTGCTAACAAAGAAGTAGGAAGGAGATATGCCAAACTGTACCTTCCAGCCTTCTCCCGCTCCTTCCAGGTTCATGGGAGAAAGGAGCTGGCCACCAAGGAGTCACACAGAAAGGAAGTCAGAGAGGTGGCCTAGAAATTCATAACCTCCAGAGACAGGGGGGTCCCTGGCAGCATTCTGCATGTCTTGAGACAGATGGGGATGGGCAGGCTCTCGCCAGCAGAGAGAAAAGGAGTGGGTGGTGCTCTCTTTCCAATCAATATCGAGTCCTTAGTTTGGAAACTCTGGAAGATACCTCTCAAGATCCAGCACACTTAAAGGAAGAGAGCTGTATGGGACACACCTGTGGATGGCAGCTTGGTCCGCTATGAGTTCTCCAACCAACTGTCCAAGGAAGAGCGATCATCCTTGCTGGGGAATAAATGCTCAGAAGAATGGAAAGAACATTTTGTAAGGGACAGGCAAACAACAGGAGAGTGTGCCACCTTCCCAGAGCCAAAGCATCACTGTAAGACTAAAAAGTCTTTAGAAATCAATGGGCAAGGATCCACTGGTGATGATTCATAGTGGCACCAGTGACACTATATTGCAGGATACTTTGCAGATATTGTAGATATTTTTCAGGAAACTCAGAAGCATGCTGAAGGAGAAGAATGTCCAAGCAATCTTCTCTGAAATCCTTCCTATCCCATGAGCAAGGGAAGGCAGAAGATTCTGGAAGTGAATTCCTGGCTAGCTAAATGGAGGAGGATGGATGATTTTGGTTTTGTGGAACATTGGTTCACCTTCTGTGGGGATAGAGAGTGGTACAGGTTGGATGGTCTACACCTCCACAGAGGAGGAACCAATCTACTCAGGGACAGGCTGGCATTAAACTAACAACAAAAGGGAAGGATAAAAAGAGGGAGGATATCAGAATTCCTTTAGCACAAAATTGAGATGCTGAGAACAAAATTAATCAAGGAACCACAGGAAGTGAAGAGAAGAAATTCTTTCTTTGTCTGTACAGCAATGCTAGGAGCCTGGGATACAAACAAGAGGAATTGGAATTGCTCATTGCTCAAATCGAGGGTAGAACCTATTTAGGAAACATTGAGTGTGCAAAAGTGGAATATAAATGGCACTCTACATCAAAAATGGCATTACTTGTTTCTGTGTCGCAGATAACTCAGAAGAAAATTATCTTGAATGTTTACGGATCAATGTCCTACCAGGTAAAGTAGAAGATGAGGCATTTGTTGGTATTTCCTACAGATCACTAAAACAGAATGTCTGTCTCCTTACGCACCTATCTAGAATGTATAGGAAAAAGAACTGTGTGATCGTGGGCGGGTGGGCTCCCATTTGAGTTTTACATGTCAGAGGTCACATTCTGCCAGAACAATGTCCTTGTAATTTCTAACTATTATAGATGACTATTTCCCAACTCAGAAAGTGTTGTATCCAACATGAGAGAAAGCTTGACAGATAAACAGATAACTTGACAGATAAACTGATAATAGAACTAGCAGTAAATGGTAGCTTAGGTACAAGTGATCATGACTTGATTACATTTATGATGTGCAAACAGGATGAAATCCAGACCAGTTATATATACATTTGGTGCTTTAAAAGGGTTAATTCCAGATTTTTGAGTGAAATCAGCTGAGAGGAACAGTTTAACCAAAAGAGAGAGAATGACAATTGGGAATGTTTTTTTAAAACATTTTATTTATTAGATGCCCTAAAAGTCACAATCCAGCAATCAAGGAAGAAAGCTGAACTAGTTAAAAAAAAACTGAGTTCATTTACAGGGGAAGCAGAGCCAATGAAAATAAGGAGGAGTTTTCTTTTTCTTTTTATTCATTTTTAAGCTATGTTACCCTCCACTGCTATCTTGATAAACACTATACTGTCTAGAAGTTCTTCCTGTTGTGGCTTTTTTTTCCCATCATGAGCACTGTAAATTTTCCTTTGCTCAGTTGCCTCCCATTAGTTTTAGCCACCCTTCAACCCACCTCATGATCTCCCTAAATTCCTCTCAGTTCTAAATGTTTATACCCTTTCAATACATGAACATTTCTATATTACCTGTCTAGCACCTGATCCTACACATCAGAGAAATGTTAGGTCTGTCTGATTGCACCTGGTCCCTGGCAGGGTGAGTGAGATGCTTATGGCACCCCTATTAGTATAGCGTTTGAGGCACTCAGCACTCCATTACGTGAGCTGCTTTTCCAGCAGACAGGTGGTCTACTCTAAATACTATGTAAATCATAAACACGTTTCTACCTTTTGGAAGAAAATGCCTCTATTTGTTCTCTGGCCAAGATGTATACATACAGTTTTTCTAATATTCTTTCATAGATCAGATACCCCTAAATTATTAGTGATACTTTCCTTTTAATTCCCTCCCAACTGTTTTCTTTTCCCTCCCTGAGATCTCACTAGGACATCTGTTTTTTCCAAAGAATTTGCTAGCAGTGAGAAAAACAAGTTCTAAATTAATTTTCATTTAATGGTCACTTGTTTATTTGAGAAAGCTACTGACTAACTTGGTTCATTTTAACAGGAAATTCAGCATTGTACAGATACGTAAAATTGAACAGTGGGTCATTGCTGGGAAAAGAATACATAACCAGTGAAATACAGAGCACGTATGTTGCTTCAAAATAGCCACAAAGACCCTGGAAATAGTGTGATCTTCTGGGTACTGTATGTCGCTGGGAAACAGCAGAATGAGTTTCAGTTGCATATTTTCTAGAGACAGTGCATAGGAAATAAATGGTCTACACTGCTGGAATAACTGTTTCATGGAAGTTTTCCATGCAGCTTTGGAAATGTGCCTAGATTATATTTGTAAATGTATTAGTATTTACTAAGCAATAAAGAGTATTCCTTCCCTGGAACTGCACCTTGACATGACAGGAAGGGTTTCAAATTCCAATGAGTCCAAGAGCTATGCCGGCAAAGAATTAACTCCTTGAAGGGCCACCCAAACTGGACAGGTCAAAGGACAAAGACCAGACAAAATGTAATCAATTGCTGGTGTAGGCTAAACTCCTTAACCCTGGTAGGCAGATAGTCTAGGGAAAGGAATACTCAGTATTCAAACTGGGGCTCTCTGACCTGCTAGTCAGATGGCAGAGCAGTTGCTTTCTGCTTCAGTTTTCAGTGGTGTTAGCAAGCAAATTTGAGCACTGCTGCTCAGTCCAGGCACTGGGCTGTGGCCACTTGTCCATTGATAGGTTCGGCAGGCACTTGCCTTGATTGTTTCAACTGCGAAGTGCAAAGTGCCACATTTTTGTTTGTCAGTCCATCCATTGCAGTCTTGTGCACCAGTGGAGAAAATGGCCAACAAAGACGAGAGATAGTGATTAGTTATGCACATGCTAGTATCACTTTAAACAACTCTGTGTGCAAGTCTACAGTCCCTTCTACTTACTATCCTTTCACTTGTTCTGTTTTTTGACAGATCTACATATGGTGACAGGAATAAGCAGAGAGACTGCTGAATGGGACCAACTCACAAACCTGCATGCAGGAGAAGTGAGAGTGATGGTCATTTGTCTTTGACTCAAAGCAATATCAGTGTCCACATCCTTCCCATATGATAGAACAGCACTCTTTACGGATAATGCTGCTTTGCCTAATTTTGGGAAGAGAGAGAAGAGGATCCCTAAACATCACTCATGCCATTATCTATTTGACAGTGTGCAATGAGTAGTTGGTCAGCCAGCAGTGCAGTAAAAAGAAACATCAATACACAAAGAACCTTGAACTTTTTACCCTGGATTGTCTGGATTTTTTTTTTTTAAATGATTCCGGTGAGCTGAAAGGGACACTGCACTCATCTGAAGAAAGCTCAACAAATGAAACATGGTTATACTTCACTGACTGAAACATGTCTCCCAGGTCAGTCCCACCTTTGAAGAGTTTGGTGCAGGATATGTGTTCTACTGGATAAGCAAATTCACAGACAAAAGGCACCTGTCAGGGTAGGCTTTGCACATTTGATTGAGTACCTAAAAGAATAAATGAACACCTGACTGTTCTTTGCTTCAGCTTGACATCTGCATGTCACATAACAGTCCTTAGCACATACGCACCCATGATGACATATTAGGACAACGTCAAAACAAAATTCTACAGAGATTTCAACACCACTGTTATAAAGTAGGGTCATTGCTGCTGCTCTGGCAAATTAATTATTTTACAAGACTTTAATACTACAGTTGGCTGCACTCATGAAGCTTGGCCTAAAGTAATCAGTAAACAAGGAGTGGGGAATAAGACCTCAAGTGCAACACTACTCTTCACAAAGTACACAGAGAACCAGCTAATCATCACAAACATGATAGTCCAACCAATAATGAAGAGTACAACAACTCAGATGCATGTACACTCTGGCCACTGTCATTTAATTGACATGTTTTTGTACACCAGTGTGACTGTCAGGACATCAGAATCACACATATAGTGTGGGCACTGTGCATGTGGCCTGATCATGCACATGGCTTGTGAATTATAAAAAGACATTGATCCTCCAATTAAAACAGCACATATTTAACCAATTTCCAATGCCCAAGCTCAATGTGCACATGTTGAAATCTGAACTTGATGTGCAAGGCTTGTTAAAAAAATTTGATGAAGTTGATTCTGCCTGTCCATCTTTAATTTAAAAAAAAAATTGCATCTGATGCCTCTAAAGAAGCCCTTGGGTTTGTAAAGATGAAGCACCAGGTCTGGTTTAATGAAAAGAACGCTGAGAAAAAGCAATTCATGCATGTTCTTCACATTATATGGAAAAACAATAAAAGCCCATCTACTAAAAAGATGGCTTACTCATCTATAAAGTGTAATGTGCAAACAACGTTTTGCCATATGAAGCATAGTTGGCAAAAATGAAAACTGAGCACCTTCAATCAGCAGCAGATCAAAAAGACGTCAAACAGCTTTTTGATGAACTGAATATTGTGTATGGCCTGCAACCTAATGGCACTAGCCGTGTCCGGAATGCAGATGAGTCACTACTACTGACTTATTGTGGACTGTGACAGAGTGGTGCCATCCCTGAACTAGGCGTATGGAGCTGGATCAATCGCTTTGGGCCCAAGAGACAGCTCCTCACCTCTGCTGAGGATGCTCCAGGTGGAGGGGACAGATAAAAGGAGACAACCCATATTAGCTGGGTCTGGCTTCAGAGGAGGAAGCACATATGCTGCAGGCTCTCTACTCCCAAAGCACTGGAAACTGCGGACCAGGAGTATGCTGTGAATGACCAGCCAGTCTCAGAGATTGATTGGGAAGCCAAGTCATTGCCAGTTGAGGAGATGCCCAAGATGGGCCTTATGGTAGCAAGTGATTCAGGGAATGTATTAGAAACTGATGCCTGAACCTTTTAGAAGGTATTTTCCAGCTTCATAGGGTCTGGATCAGAACTCTGTGGAATATGGTAGGCCCGGGTTCTCCTATCCACATCCCCTTCTGTATTTGCCACTAGATGTGGTTACTGGAGTCCCAACTAGATACTAAGGGATTTCTCTGTTGTGCCCTGGAGCTATAGACTATTTGATTGCTCCATCCTGCCCAGAGGGACAAAACTCCCAACTCCTACTGTTTGCCCCAACCAGGAGGCTCAGGAGATCTATACTTAGCATTTGCTCTGCCTTGCCCCAGGAGTTATAGGCTACTTAGTTGCTCAGCCTCCTCGCCACCGAAACTGTTGGCCCAGCAGGGGACCCTAGTGATCATGTGATGGGGTTACCAACTCTGCCCTGGGACAGTGGGGGCAACCTTATTTGACATGCCAGACCCCTTGTGATAGGGGCGAAGTCCGAAAAGATGGGCTGAACATTTTAAGAACGTTCTGCACTGCCTCTCCACCATGTCAGCATCAGCATTGTTGTACGACTTCCAATTCAAGACCAACTCTCAATTCTGCTGAGCAATTCTGTTGTATGGAAAGCTATTAAACAAATGTCAAATGGTAAAGCAGTTGGTCTAGATGGTTTCTACAGAGATTTTCAGATGTGGATCAGGAAGCTCATTTGCCTCTACTTAAGGTTTCGGGAACAGGAGGCTATGCCACAGGAACTTAAAGATGCCAACGTTATTCTCTTTTACAAAAGAAAAGGAAATTATTGCTCATTTTGATAACTATTATGGTATATCACTCCCTGCTGCTGCAAGAAAGATACTTGCCCAGCTTACATTAAACTGGCTGATTGATCGACTTGCAGAGAGGGTACTGCCTGAAAGCCCAAGCTTCCTCTGTCCTTGACATGATACTTCAGATAGCATTCTGAAAGCCCAAGTGAGAGGGCCACAGATCCCGCACACAGCATGGCTGTTATCCGTGAGGACTCCTGTGCTGCTTAGTACTAACATTTGTTTCTGAGGGCAGCAGGGACAGTTATGCCACAGATCTATCAGCCTTTCCTCCCATAGAGTGAGAAGGCTGCTGACACCAGGGCTGTTCCAAACCTAAGACTACCATAGTGGCTAAGGAGTGGCTTTGATGATGATCCAGCAGCTGGTGATCTGGCACTTGATTCCTGAGGGGAAACCTTTGTCAACACCACATACTAGTAAATACCAACACATTTGCAAATATAATTTCTAACACACTTTTCCAAGGCTACATGCGTAATTTCCACTGAACACCACCAGCAACATCACTGGTTCCCTATTCACAGTTTGTAGGAAATGAGGAATGATTACGAATCATGGCAGGAAACTAAGCAAAGGAAAATTTAGGATGATAATCAGGAAAAAAAAACCCTCACAAAAGTAAGATCTTCTAGACAGCACAGGATGTATCAAGGGAGCAGTGAAGACTCATTAGTTGAAGACATTAAAGCTAGTTTATATAAAGCACTACGCAAATTAGTGCAGGGAAAAATCTTACACTGATGTGGGAAGAATCAGATAACCTAATAAGTCATTTTCAGCTCTAATCACTACAGTTCTGTGATTCAATTACCTAAGTATGGAGATAACAATATTATGCATTTGGAAAGCTAATAATACAAGAGTATGGAATAGACAACAGAGGATGTGGTTGGTATTACAGCTCCTAATGGATCATGAAGACGCCATTCTCTAGATGTGATGTTAAGACACAGTCCCTTTTAGCCTGCCTTTGGTGGTCATGTGAATGGAAGTTAAAGACCACATTTCACTATTCAAAAAAGAAGGCGAAATGACCCAGGTGTTACCACCAGCATGCATTGCCTGCTGTGTGCACACTCCAAATACACACTGAGGTTGGTGAAGCTGCTAAGTACCAAGTGACTTATCGGTAATTGTGTGCATGCTGGGTGTGGAGAGATGACATGGTGGAAGGAAAAATGGCTCCTCCCCTTAATTTACAGTACAATCGTCCAGGAAATGTAGCAGTGTCACTAAAATATGCCAAAACAGGTTAATCAGCTGGGCTTAAAAGCCACATCGGATACCTGCCGTATGTATTAGAATAAATATATCAAGTTTTTTCTGTCTCATGCATCATAGATAGAAGCCAGTTAGTGTCCTGTAAGTAATGGCTTCTAAAAGCCAGGTTGTAATATGGTGGGCTTGAAACACAACAGTTATGGAAAGCTGTGAACCTTCTTACAAAGTAGGTGGTGGAACTACAGCATTCTCTTTTCACTGAGAAGGTGTATGCAAAATAGATTCTGGTGGTTATGTCAAGCATTTTCACATGAAGACTTCTAGTAGAGAAACTGAAGAATCACCAGGATTCAGAAGCCTTCAAGAGTAGGGAAGTATTTGGTTTCTTACCCACCTGCTGTGCTCGTCTGACTGGCATATCTTGAAATTCTGCTGGAACTGTTGCTGCAGCCCCAGAAATAGTGCTTCGTTAAGTGTGGCGGACTCCAAAACTATGTTAGGTTTTCTTAAAGCATTTTGAGCCAAGTTCCTCTCCCCCTTCTGTCTATTACCATGCCATGTGTGTGCACAAATCATGGGCTGTATGCTCTTGTCCTGGGATACAAAATTGACCTTTTGAGCGCTATGTGTCACAATTGCAAGGCTAGCTGCACCATTATCCCTTCTGAGGGACTCCCTCGTGCACTCATTCAGGGGCCAGGCCTTTAGCTCTTCTGGGTAGAATTCTGCAGTTCATCCACTCTCAGACCAGGACCTGGTTATGGCTCCAGGATACCAACTGTGAGTAATTCAGCTGCTAGGGAAGACCTCTGTACAATCATAAAAGTATTCCCAAAGCATTTTTACCCACAAATATTGTCACATAAGAATAATATCTTTTCAATACATATAATCAAGAATCTGGAGAAACAATGGACCAATATGTTGCCATACTGCACAAAATGGCTGACTCACATGATTAACTATAAAAACGCTATAAAGCACATGAAAAAGAAGGCATCATTGCTAAATGCAAAGAGCCTACAAGTTGGATGAATAGCATATAGCTCCTCAGAAGCAAGGTGGGCAGGGCTGGTTGGCCCATAGAGGCGACCTAGGTGGTCACCGAGGATGCCAGCCTTTTGGGGCCACTAAGGGCTGGGCTGGGGCTGGGGCCAGTAAGCCTCCTGTCGTGCTCTGCCAGCATCAGGCCATGGGGGGGAGCCAGCTTTGGCTGAGGAAGCTGTGCCACCACTGGCATTGGGCAATGGGCAGGGGGCTGGTTGGGGCTGGGGGAGCAAAGCTTCTGCCACGATTTGGCCCGGCAGCCTGCACAGCACCCACCCACCACTTGGCTAGACTTGGGGAGAGGGACATGGGAGGCGCCACATCTGGCCCAGGCTGGGCCATGCAAGGGCACCAAAATTTCGGGTGCAAGGGGTGCCAAAGTACCTTGGGCCGGCCCTGAAGGTGGGCTATACATTTTTATGAACTCAAGAAATTTAAACAAAGCACTAAAAGAATTGACTGCCAAATGCCTACAATTGAAGAAATACTACTTGATTTGGCAAAACCAAAAATATTCTCAGTACCTGATACTAAAGATGGATATTGAGAAGTACTACTTGTTAAGGATAATAGCTATCTCTTCACATTTTGCAGTTAGGTAAAGATGACTGAGAATGGTGTTTGGAATCAAACCTGCAGTGAAAGAATGTCAGTGCTATCAACAAGACATGCTAACAGGATTGCACAGATTAGTGTCATAGTAGATGTACAAATACAGAGACAGCATGACAAAAGCTGTGGTGAATCAAAACCATAATCTCATTTGTCTGTTAGACAGATAAGTATATCTAAAATTGAATAAAAACAACTTGGAATTGTGATTGACTGCAGTAGCATACTGTGGTCTTTTGAGGGACTGTAGTTAGTGAACGGGTTGGAGGAATCGTTTCAATACACAAGAGTTGGGGTCAAAGTGAGTCTGGGGGTGAAGACAGAGATCAGAAGTAGTAGCAGGCTGGAATTTGGAGGCAAGAGACAGTGAGATCAGGAGCCAAGGTGAAGTCTAGAGTCCTAGCAGTCCCAAAGTCTGTATTGTTGCCCGAACAACATCCTGTGGCACTCTCCAGGGTTAAGTAGGGTGGCTGGCCAATCAGAAGACTGCAGCATGTACCGTTACTCTGGCTCCTTTCAGCAATACTTCCTGTGGTGCCTATTCTCTGCAGAGCTCTCCCACTGCAGCTCTGCAGTACCTCCTGGTGGCACTGTGGGAACATTAGCTATCCCAGACTCTGCAGATTTGCCTTCTAATCTTGGCATCTTTACAACAGTACAGTAGATATGGAGGAAAGAATAAAGTTTGAATAACACAATGTCTTGTTTCTTGCTCTTCTTATGCTGGAACTCTGAACATAAACCATCCTTCCTGTCTCTCCAGGATTTCTTAAGGGTTTGATCATTTATGGTTAAACCTTCCTCAACCAACAACTAATTTCACCCTGTTGAAATACAGAAAGAGACTTTGCCTCTCTTTCAAAATGAATCTCTTATTTTAGCGATGTAATAAAGACAACCTCATTATACAAGTCACTTGCAGTAATTTACTAAAATGGGAACAGTCCATTAACAACATCTCTTACACTAGGTCTGATTTCATTGAGGCTAATTCCTTTCTAAAAATAGATTTATAAAACATTTCCCTACTGAAAATGGAAAACCAGAAACTTATGAAAACAAGCTGATTTTTTTGTTGTTGTTGTTCATTGATATGAACTCCTTGGGAAGATTTGAACACAGTAAGTCGTTGTGGCAACCTGAAAATATGCACATGTTGTCCAATGCATAAATAAGCTGGAAATGGCAATGTACATTTTATGCGCTGGATGACTAATGCTTAGAAATTCTTCATAGCACATGATTAGAGAAGATAGCTTTTGCCCAGAAAAACAGAATGCTCCACTTTCCCCACTTGCTTTCAAAGCAGAATTTCTTGTTGTCAGAATGATAGTGTGCACGTTTCAATGATGCTTACGTGTTTGTGATGTATTGAATTTTTTTCAAAAGACTTGTTATTGGATGCTCCTCTACACCTCCCTTCTTCTTAAACAGCTCTCATGACTGTAATTGTGGCACCATCCAGAACTATGAAATGTACATAAAGACCTTATGGTGGGGATTTTCAATTTACAAGAAACCTAAGATCAGGCATTCCAATGACGAGAAGGAAATTCAATGGGATCTTGAGAGAGGACTTCAGATGCACGAATGGCAGTGGGGTGCTTAGGGACAGATTTTCACAGATATCTAGACACCTGAAGATGCAACCAACCATCTACTGGGATTTTCAAAAGTGCCTGAGTAGGTTTCAAAGGTACCCACAAAGGAGACTTAGGCTATCCCTCCTTGTGGAAGGCAGAGCCCTGAGATAGGTGCCCAGGCCCTCTAAACAATACATGGGTGAATCAGATGCCTAAGAATGGGGTTCAGGTGAGCCACCCACAGTAACCAAACATGTTGAAGAGAGTGGTGTGCCGCAAGCTCATTTCTCAAAAGGATTAGCACATGGAAGAAGGGAGGTTGCTCCCTCTGCTCCGAACTCACAGCCCAGCCATGAACCCTCTCCTGTATTCAGTGCCCAAGCCCGTTCAATTCTTTCTCACAAAAAATAAGAGGGGGCAGCCTGTTTACACCTGTCACAGGCTGCACCTGATCTCAGTTCCAAACCTCCTTCTCCTGACAAACCAGTCAGACACTTCTTCAATAATGCAGTCACCTGTGTCTTTATTGTAGTTTCTTGCTCCCCTGCCGCTATCTATTTATATATACAGTCCCTCTGCACACAGCAGTCATGGGGGTTGGCTATAGCCACAGTCTCTGACCGGAGCTCCTGCTTCTCTAACCTCAGCCACTACCTCAATTCAACACAACCCCCCACCTTCCTTCCAGCCAGCCTCAATATAGACTCCCTGCTAACAAGGCTGGCAGCGACTTTTCATCTGCCAACCAGGCACCTGACGGATTAGCTCGCTCTGCTGGTTGTTCCTTTCAGGAACCTTCAACCACCACCCTGTTACAATACCAAAAAGCCACGCAGCTAGAGCACTTACTCAGAACCCAGAGCCGCCTTCCAGGAGCAGAGGCTTAAACATAAATCTACCAGCTCCCAGGTGAGAGACTTAACCACAGGGCTATTGGGTATCCTTAGGTAGGCCACAACATTTCCTGTTGAAGCTATTCTACCTTGTATAAACTAATTAATTGTTTTTTGGGACAGAGAATGACTCTATAGTCCAGTGGTCAGACCACTCACCTGGGTAAATCAGAATCCAGTCTCTGCTTTAATGACTATTCTAAGAATTATTTCAGAAACAGGTAAATTGTTTGAAGTACCAGATATCATTGAAGGCGAAAAGAGCAAAGCCTCTTGACAGGAAGAATAATCTACTTCCCATTGCTAGAATTCTTTAAGTAAGAAATCACGAATAAAGGAGAACTTAGATGATATAATTTATTTGGACATTCAAAATATTGTTGACAAGGTTCCTCTTAATAGTTTATTAAGAAAATTCAGTAGACACGAGAAGAGATATAAAGTATCTTCATACATTAGAGCAGTGGTTTTCAAACCAGGGGTCCAGACCCAGTACTGGGTCACAGCATCACCTGCTGCCACCGCCAAAAGACTTGAATTGGTCAGCAATGCATTCCAAGGGAAAGCCGTGTTAGTCTAATTCAGCAAAATAAACAAGGAGTCTGATGGCACTTTTGAGGACTAATAAATTTATTTATTGCATCAGCTTTTGTGGGAGAAAATGCTGCTTCATCAGCTAATAACTGACATAATTGCTCACTAATTGCTAGCAACTGACATAATCAATTAAGTGCTGACATAGTTGTTTACTATAAAATTTCTTGCACTTCACAGTGAAGCACCTGCTACTAGTCACTTGACTGGATGGAGCACTGGTCTGATCTATAATGGAGACTCAGTTCCTTTTTTATTGTAAACATGGTTGGTATTGTGAGAAGGTTGATCAAAACATTGGGTTTTGTATTTTGCTCTGGAAGTACAGGGGTTCATGGTTTACCTCTTCTGGAAGCAAGTTTCACAATGACAAACCACATTGCTAAAAAAGCTGGGTCTTCTCTGCTCCCAATTATTACCATTGCAGCTGATGGTCTAGTTTTCCCACTCAGCACATATAACAAACATTTAAGTAATTTATATAGAGAAGAAAAATATGAACTTCTGTATGATGATTTCACTGTGGTTAAATGTTTAATTAGTCAAATTATTTTAATTTCAAGAGCCTTCAATGTCTTTTCTACTGTCTACTATGGTCTGTGTGATGGTCTGGCTAGATTAAGAGAACCATTTATGATATTATTTCACACTAATATGTCAAAATTACAATAATCTGCACAAGATATGGCATGTCAGGTACCAAGAGAAAGGTTATAATTTGCTAATAATGATTATATTGCTTATGCGTATGTGTCATATTTGTATTTGAAGTTATGGGTATGTTTAATGTACGTATTTCAACTTGTGATTTGCTTCTGGATCACATCCCAGACTGGATGGCTGCAGCCATAGCCTGCTTAATGTCCCATTAAGAAAACTTTCAGGTATAATAGGCCCTGGCAGAGACCTGATGAGTCACCACGACTTGATCATGCAACTCTGGACTCCACCTTATTCCTGTTCATTTCCATAAGCAGCATGAGAAAGGCCTAGAGCAGAGGTTCCCAAACTTTTAAAGACTGGGGGCCCCTTTGAAACCAAAAAAACCTTTGCCCCCCCCCCCCCCCCGGTTCCTGAAGCTGCTGCAGCTGCAAGCAGAATTTGGCCGGTGCTGCTCTTGTGCTGTGGAGCAGAGGCCCCTGCAGCTATGGCCCCCTACCCCTCCCAGGGAGCTGCTGTGATCCAATCCTGCTGGGGAGTTGGGAGCTGCCATGGCTCCATGCCCCTCTGGGAAGCCGGGGCTCCCACGGCATGGCCCCTTGTGTTCCCTACTTGCTGGCGCATTCTCTACCCTCTTGCCGCTGGTTCCCCCAGCACCATCCAGGGCCCCTTCCCCCCCTTACCTGGCCATCAGAGCTGCTGTCACCCCCCAGGCTACTCTCCTTGAGCATGCTCTAAGCATGCTCAGGGCAGGTGTTTTAAAAATTGCCTGCCTGGGGAAAACTCCTTGCTGGCTTGAAGTCTGGGTCTTTCTGGTGCAGGGGTTAAAGCATAATTGGGCAGATCCTGGAAACCTCCTAAATTTTTGGGCCCCCATCATGCATGTCTGGGCCCCTTTCCCACAGGTCCAGGCCCCCTTCACCAACCCCAGCTACTGCCCCCCAAACGCCTGCCCCCGTACACATACTCACCACCCCAGCTACTGCCCCCAAACCTGTCTTGCTGCTGGTCCTCTGAACCTTTCTCCAACCCCACCTGAACCCCCCATCTCACCACTGGTCCCCCAAGCCTTCTCCAACCCCCCGCCCCGTGCTGTGCCATCTTCCCCCACTTCCCAGAGCTGACTCCCCCCCCCGTGCCCTTTCCCTGCCTGGCTGGCTCACTTTTCCCCAAAACTGCCCCCCCCGAGCCCTCTTACCTGGTTGCCAGGTAGAGCAGTCCTGGCCTGGGCAGAAGCTCCCACCTGGAGCCTGCTCTGACTAAGCATGCTCAGAAGCTCTGAGCATGCTTAGGGAGAGCAGGCTCAGGGTGGGAGATTTAAAATCTCCCAGCCTGGGGGAAAGCTCCCTGCCCTGCCAGAATGGTGTTCTGGGGCCCACTATTTTTAGGGGCTCAGTGTTCCTCAGGTGCCTAAAAACAGAAATGTAGCCAGAATGCTGCATTCCAGTGCCCACTGTTTTTAAATGGTGTGCCCCAGAATGCAGCATTCTGGCTCCATTTTCTATTTTTAGGGGGCCCGGAACACCGAGCTCCTAAAAATAGTGGGCCCCGAAATGCCATTCCAGTGAGTTCCAGTTTACTTTAATCCCTGACCCAGCAGCATCTGGCCCCAGCTTGCAGCCAGTCCGCAGACCTCCTGGAGTGACTCTGCAGCCCCAACCCCAGGTTGGGAACCACTGGCCTAAGGACATAAAAACCTTCTGTATCCCCTTCATCTTGTCTTTTCATTTACAGCTTTCAGCCATCACCTCCCTCTGGATTTATGCACATGCAACTGAAACTGTGAAAGAAAGGACTGAGACCCATCCACGTACTGGTTGTTGTATACCAGAGGAACAAGACTGGAAATGTCAAATTCTACTGAGAATACGATGTACATGGATTTACAAATCATTTGTACGTATTAGAGTGCTTTAATCCTTTAACAGTTCTCTTATAGTTTGTTTTTGTTCTTTTTATAATAAACCAGTAGCTTTAGTTACTGAAGTACTGGCTGGCAGCATGGTATTTTGAGTAAGATCCAAACTTATACTAATCTAGTAATGTGGCTGATCATCTAGGGTCATGAGAACCCTTTTGACAAAGAGCATGGTGTTTTAAGTAACTTATCTCTTTAGTAGATCCAGTGGCTGTCTGGGAGCCAGAGACTGACATGCAGTGAAAGGGGCTGTTTACATTTTGTTTCGGTTTCTTGATATCCAGGATAGGGAATCAGAAGCATTGCCTTTAGTGGTCACCCACTAGTGCTGAGAGAATTTGTTCTCCTTTTTGCAGCCTGCCCTGATTTTGGCAATATGCTGCCGAGTGTGTCGTGAGCCACAAAAAGGTTGAGAACCACTGGCTTAGAATCATAGAATCCTAGGGTTGGAAGGGACCTCATAGGTCATCTAGTCCAACCCCCTGCCAGAGGCAGGACCACTCCCACTTAAACCATCCCAGTCAGGGTTTTGTCCAGCCGGGCCTTAAACACCTCCAAAGATGGAGACTCCACCACCTCCCTCGGCAGCTCATTCCAAGACTTCTCCTAGTAAAAAAGATTTTTCTAATATCCAGCCTAGACCTCCCTAACCGCAACTTGAGACCATTGCTCCTCATTCTGTCCTCCGTTACTACCGAGAACAGTCGAGCTCCATCTTCCTTAAAGCATCCCTTCAAGTAGTTGAAGGTTGCTATCAAATCCCCCCTCAATCTTCTCTTCTGCAGACTAAATAAGCCTAATACTTCCAGTCTTTCCTCATAGAGCTTGTGCTCTAGCCCTTTAATCATTTTGGTTGCCCTCCTCTGAACTCTCTCTAGCATGTCCCTGTCCTTTTTGTAGTGGGGAGCCCAAAACTGAACACAGTATTCTAGATGTGGCCTCACCAGTGCAGAATAGAGGGGAATGATCACATCCCTCGATCTGCTGGTAACACTTCTTTTGATGCAGCCCACTATGCCATGTGCTCTTGCTGCCAAAAAGGCCAACTGCTGAGTCATATCCAGCTTCCCATCCACCATGACCCCCAGGTCCTTTTCTATACTGCTGCTACTTAACTGAATGTTTCCCAGCCTGTAGCAGTGCATGGGTTTTTTTTGTCCCAAATGCAGGATTTTACACTTATCCTTATTGAATCTCATAAGATTTCTATTGGCCCACTGTTCCAATTTATCTAGGTCTCCCTGAATCCTGTCCTTGCCCTCCAACGTGTCTACTGGTCCCCCCAGCTTGGTGTCATCTGCAAACTTACTGAGAATGCAGTCTATTCCATCATCCAGATCATTGATGAAAATGTTGAACAGAACTGGCCCCAGGACCGACCCCTGGGGCACACCACTTGTGACCGGTTGCCAGCAAGACATGGAACCATTGATTCCTACACGCTGAAACCATTGATCTAGCCAGTTCTCTATCCACCTTATAGTCCACCTATCCAACCCATACTTCCTTAATTTGCCAATGAGAATGCTGTGGGAAACTGTATCAAAAGCCTTGCTAAAATCAAGGTATAGCACATCAACAGTGCTTCCTGCATCCAGAAAACCAGTCATCTGATGATAGAAGGAAATGAGATTGGTCAGGCATGATTTACCCTTGGTAAATCCATGCTGACTGTTCCTGATCACTTTATTTTCCTAAGTGTTTGAGGATGGATTCTTTGAGAATCTGCTCCATAATTTTTCCAGGGATTTAGGTGAGGCTGACTGGTCTGTAATTCCCTGGATCCTCCTTTTTCCCTTTCTTGAAAATAGGCACAACATTTGCTTTTTTCCAATCCTCTGGCACCTCCCCCATTCTCCATGAGTTTTGAAAGATAACGGCCAGCGGTGCGGCTATTTCATCCGCCAATTCCCTTAGCACCCTTGGATGCAGTTCGTCCTGCCTCATGGACTTGTGCACATCCAGCTTCTTTAAGCAGTCCCTAACCTGACCTTCCATCACCAAGGGCCTGTCTACTTCTCTCCCATCTGCCACACCCATGGTAGTGGGCTGGGAGCTGACCCTGCCTGTGAAAACTGAAGCAAAAAAAGCATTGAGCACTTCAGCTTTTTCCTCATCTTCTGTCACAAGGATGCCTGCCCTATTCAGCAAGGGGCCTACACCATCCCTGATCCTCTTTTTGTTACTAATATACTTGTAGAACCCCTTCTTGTTATCTTTTACATCCCTTGCTAGCTGCAGCTCCATTTGTCCTTTGGCCTTTCTGATTTTATCCCTGCAGTCCCTAGCAATATCTTTATATGCCTTTTTGGTCATCTGACCAAGCTTCCACTTCCTGTAAGCTTCCTTTTTATGTTTAAGCTCAGAGCAGAGTTCCCTGCTAAGCCATTCTGGCTGCCTCACATGTTTGTTCTTTCTCCTAATTGGAATGGCAACTTCCTGTGCCCTTAGCAGAGTTTTTTTAAAATATAGCCAACTCTCTTGGACTCCTTTCCCCTTCAGATTAGCTTCCCAAAGGGATCCTGCCCATCAGTTCCCTGAGGGAGCCAAAATCTGATTTTTTGAAGTCCAGGGTTTTTGTTTTGCTTCTTTCCTTCCTTCCTTCCTTCCTTTAATCAGCATCCTGAACTCAACCATGTCATGGTCACTACTGCCTAGCTTGCCATTTACCTCTACGTCCCTGATCAATTCTTCCCTGTTTGTGAGCAGCAAGTCGAGCAGTGCAAGGCCCCTAGTTGGTTCCTCTAGCATATGTACTAGAAAGTTGTCCCCAACACTCTCTAAAAATCTCCTGGATTGCCCATTACTGGCTTGACTACCTTCTGTAACATTGGGACTTAAGAAATAATTACAGACGTTCCAGGGCAGACTAATTATCGGAGACAAGCTTCTAGGTTACTTCTAATTCTTTCTATAATTTACTGTCACTTTGGTAGGAAAATAGTATTGCTGTGGTCAATAGAGTCATTGCTAGACACTGATTAAAAGTCAAGTAATTGCATGTTAAATGCTGACAAGTGAACCCCCACTTATAGTTCACATAAGAGAATTTGTGAGAATATTGGGACCATTTTGTCTAATCATCTGCTCTTATATAACAATTTTACACAGGATAGCTACAACAAGGAAGGTTGGGATAAAACCTGCAAGATTTATATACCTTTAAAATATATACAGATTGGGTCAAATCTGACTGTACTTTCACCTCTCCTCCAGCTACAGAGAAAGAGAAATTAACTGACACCTGCAATGAGGTACTAGACACTAAAATCATATCCTTAATAAAGACACTGGATTTATGGTTTATGACAATGATCTGTAACCCACTAATTCCTCTTTGTCACATGATTGCACCACTTTACCTAAAATGGTTTATTAGAACATGTGTTAATTACTTACACTGAATCAGGGGTTTTCAACCTTTTGAGGGTTGTGCCACACTTGGCAGAATATCGCAGCCCTACAGGACACCCCAGGCTAGATCTAGCTATTTCCCCAGCTCTCCATGACACACATGGCAACAGAGAAATGTGCCCAAGACAGTGGTTGAGAACCATTGCGCTAAACAATCCGTTCTTCCTTGTATTTAGCTGTGACTTTCCGAGTACTTTTCCCAGACCTGAAGAAGAGCTCTGTGTAGTTTGTCTCTTTTCCCAACAGAAGTTGGTCCTATAAAGGTATTAGTCCACCCACCTGGTCTCTTAAGTATGGGGTTAAAGTATGCTGGAACATGGTGGAACATCGTTCCAGGGCCCACTATTTTTATGCTGTGTTCCAGGGCTCACCATTTAAAAACAGTAGGTCCCAAAATGCAGTGTTCTGGCTCCATCTGCTATTTTTAGGGGGCTGAATGCTGAGCCCCTATAAATAGCAAGCCATGGAACAGTGTTCTGCCGCATTGGGCAGGGCAGGAAGTTCTAACAACTCTACCCCCCAGCCTGGTCTCACTGAACATGCTCAAAAGCTCAGAGCATGCTCAGTGAGACCAGGCTCTAGGCTAAAGCCTCAGCCTGGGCCAGGGCCCCTCCCCATGGCAGCCAGGTAAGGGGGAAGTAGGTGTGTGGGGGCAGGAGCTGGGGTGGGAGGCTGGCATGTGGGGTGCAGGAGCTGGGGGTGGGGGGTAGGCAAGTGGGGGGCTGGCATGTGGGCACAGGAGCGGGGTGGGGGAAAGGCATTTGGGGGCAGGCATGTGGGGGCAGGAGCTGTGGTGTGGGGTAGGCAGGTGGGAGGCTGGCATTTGGGGGGCAAGAGCTGGGGTGCAGGGGGGGCCCAGACATGTGGGAGGAGAGCCCACCCGATTAGGAGGGTTACAGGGCCCACCAAATTATACTTTAATTCCTGCTTAAATACGTGGAAACATGACATCTTTCAGTGGCAGGTCATGGAGAGCTTGGTTCTGATCATTTAACACTGATATTATTTCACTGATAGCAATGAACTCACACCAATCAAAATAAGAGTAACTGAGGTCAGAATCAGATTCTATGTACCATGGCAATCCAGAAACAAACACTAATTCAGGTAAACCTAATCCAAGGATTGATGATTTTTCCTTACTTCAGAAGACACCTCATTTTTAGTGAGCATAAAATACATACGACACTGTGGAAATACACTTTAATTTTTCAACCATGGATAATTTGTGCTGCAGGTCATACACCATTCAGAAAAATTAGAGTTTTGTCACCATTACCTTCTCTGTTTTACTACAAATGCCACACCCCTTTGATGAGATTGAGGGAATGTCTGAGATTATTTCCAACCAACCAAAATATCTATTTTCCAGTCAGCAGAAGGTTAGCAAATATGACGTTCAAATAGTTCTTGTGAAACTTGGTTTTGGGATGTTGCCTAGCAAAGCAGATCCTGTCTAACACAGGCTACATGGTGACGTGCCACACTACCCGTGAAGCTATATATATAAACCAGGAAGCAATCCAAGGGAAACAGCAGCACATTTTAGCTCTGCTACAGTCCATCCACAGACAGAACTGATGGAGAAAACAATAATAAGTTACTTTTGTCAGCAAATGTAAGTATTTTTGGTTTTGTTTCTCTTTGAAACTATTAAGATTGCCAAAATAATTTAGATCAAGATTCCTCAGGGCTTTGTGATCCTCTACTTCTGTTTATTTTTTGATACAATTTTGAGAAAGACAAGGTGGGTGAAGTAATACCTTTTATAGGACCACTAGAAGTTGCCAAGAAAAGATACTCTCTCACTCACCTAGTCTCTCATATCCTGGGATCAAGACAGTTACAACACAGAAGACAACAATTCTGAAAGGAATTTTGTAATGACAAGTTCTGTTTAAAATAAACATATTCAGTGATACTGTATTCTTGTCAAAATATGCAGACATCATATTATGAACCTGTTATTGTTAACTGAGATTTGTTAAGTGTTGTGATAGCCTTGAGTAACAGGCACTGTAGAAATTAAAAACATTGCAGACTATAACCTGAAGATTTTACTCTGCCCTAATCCAGGAAAACTCCCTTTAACTTCAGATGAAATTTTATCAGAGTAAGGACTGAATAAAAACTGAATGAGACCTTTAGCATTTGGTCTTGTAAGAGTGACTAGCTTGGAAATATTTTATAACTAATGCTACTGTAGAAATCTTAACAATGTAAATAAATAAATAGGGTAAGATTGTCTGCCCTTATTAAAGAAGGATGCATGGGCTGTCAAGGAGTCAGTTATGACTCCCTATTCTCAGCACAGCCTCAATGCAGGTTAGAGTTCCTCAGAGGTTGGCTGCTTAGCCTTTAATGGGTGCCAGCTGAGGACAGTTAGTGTGCAGGGCTTTCCACCCACTGCTCCTGCATTCTCCTCATCCACATCTGCACTAAAGGACTAGAGAGATGTCAATACAGGAGCCAATTACATTGCTTCTATATATTCTGGGGCCCCTCCCATGCTGGAGGAATCCTTGGCTAGAGGGATGCAGTCAATCTTTTATTTCCTTTGTAGAGCCTGGGAGCTACACAGGGAGAAGAAAAGGTACATAATCTGACCCATTATCTGTATCTACATCTATCTGTATACTCGAACCCAGACACATAAGATGGATGCCTAGGATAGCTGTGGTTTCAACCTCATGGGAAGGGTCTGAGTCACTATAAATAATTCTTTCCCAGGAACCTGGTTGGTGGGTCTTGCACACATGCTCAGGGTCTAACTGATCACAACATGTAGGGTCATGAGGGAATTTTCTCCTGGGTCAGGTTGACAGAAGCCCTGGGGTTTTTTGCCTTCCTTTGCAGTACAGGGCACGGTCACTTGCAGGTTCAATCTCGTGTAAATGAAATGGTGGATACTCTGTAACTTGAAGTCCTTAAATCATGATTTGAGGACTTCAGCCAGAAGTGAGAGTCTATTGTTGTTGTGGGTGGGTGAACTTCTGTGGTCCGCACTGTGCAGGAAGTGAGACTAGATGGTTACAATGATCTCTTTGAGCTTAAAGTCTATGAGTCAGTGTGAATTTCTGATGAATTCACAATTAGTTTCAATTTGTTTTTTGTTATCACACTCTCCAGAAGAGTTGTAAAATTCTATGATTAATTAATTGCATGTACTCACTCAGTTTCAAATATTAACAAATAACTTCCAGTGGTATAGTTCATTTCACCTTGATGTTACAGGCACAGATGCTACTGGCTGTCTTGAGTTTAGTGCGTATCCCCTAGCTAGCACAATAAAGCAATACAGTTGATAGTTATGGAATGTTTACAACTGCACTTTGCTGATGTCAGGTGAATAAAGCTTTCAGGACTCATAGGATTTGTCCTATTAGGAATATTTTTAATGAAAATAAGTGAAATTTTAGTACAATCTGCTACAAACCAGAAAATTAAAATATGTTCTTTTCAAAAGTGACGTTGTAAGCAAGGATGGCAGTGTGTCAAGATAGAAACTATCCCCAGTTGAAGAAGAGACCTGACTTTCCCACTTCTTTTTGATTTCTATCTAGAGATGGGGCTGATTCAAGCCAGAGCCATAACTACAGTGGGGCTGACAGGGCACAGCCCTGGACGGCACGAAGCAGCTCAATAGAGCCGTGCTATTAAAGGAGCGGCTTTGCAGTGCCGGCTCTGAGTGCTGCTAATGGCAAGGGGTGCGTTCCAATCGGAATATGCCCTGGGCGGCAAAACACTATGTTACGGCTCTGATTCAAGCTCCCAGATATGATACTGAAACTTTGAGGATTTTTCCAGTTTCAAACTTAGCTCACAGAAATGTCAGGCTGGAAGGAACCTCAAGAAGTCTAATAGGCCAGTCTCCTTGTCTGAGGCAGGACCAAGTAAACTTAGACCAATCCCTAATAGGAATGCATCTAACCCGCTCTTAAAAAAACCTTCAGTGACAGGGATTCCCCAACCTGCCTTGGAAGCCTAATTCAGTGCTTCCATATCCTTATCTAGATCTAAATTTAATTAACAACCTATGTCTTTAAAGGATCAAACCAAAACTGGATTCAATCCCCCCTCCCCACTCCCAGTTCCAATCTCCAGTTCCAGAGTTGTTTCATTTTAGGATCCAAGTTGGAGACTGATTCTCATGGCCTGCTCGTCTTTAAATACCTTTCTCCATTCCTCAGAGATGAAATGCAGTCATCTATTAGTACTGTATCTTCTATCATTATATTAGCTCAAGCCCACTGAGTTAATTGAAGTAACATTGGTCATTGTGTAGTGAGAAGAATTTAGCTTTGAGAGGAAGCTGAGAATAATTTTTCCAATACTTCACCAGGGGAATTAAAAGAAGGCAAAATGTTCCTGTCTGTATTGCAGGTTAGCCAAGATCCTGGGGCAGAACACTCTTGCTCTTGGAAAGAGAATCATGTTGATGACTCATTACACCTGCAACCAAAGGCTGGGGGTGTCAAACTCATCTGAGTCAAGTAGTTACAAGTCCCAAGCCTCAACAAGAGCAACAGATTAAATGTGGAAAACTCTTATTCTAAAAAATAGTTCATAATTTTAGTTCTGGTAAACACAGCATAAAATGCCAAGATTTGTCAAACAGATGAAATACATTGGTTGGGGAATAATTTGATTGCTGTCTTTTGAAAGGATAGTACTAACAAGTAGCAGTAATTTACTTATTACAAAAATAACTTGAAAATGGGTGTCAGCCTTTAGATCAGTGATTTTCAACCTGTGATTGGTGAACCTTAGGGATCTGCAAACTGTAAGATTTCCAAAGGGGTCTGCACTTCCAGTTGAAATTTTGTAGGGGTCTGCCAATGAAAAAAACTTTGAAGGCCACTGCTCTAGATTGCTACCACAAGAACTGTAGAAATAAAATCAGCATATTGGTCAAACATTTAGAAAAGTGATATTGCTGAGTGAAGATGCCTATGGTTCCTGGCTCCACTTAGTGTTTCAAGCCACCTTGACAAGGCCATACCGCTATTGCTCAACCTAAACAAGACGACTGAATGTCATTGTGGCTGCAGAAAGCGTTGGGGAGGCTATAATGAATCTCATGGTAGGATTAGAGCAGTGTTTCCCAGCCAGAGTGCCATGGCACACAGGTGTGCCGTCAGGTCTGAGCAGATGTGCCACAAAATTTTCTCAAAAACTACTCAAAGCAATCTGGATTGGCTCATGAATATTCATGAGTTCATTTGGAAACTATATGGTGGTGTGCCTCAAATTAATTAAAGGTAGCAAGGTGTCCCACGGCAGAGAAAATGTTGGGAACCACTGGGATAGAGGCTGCTCCTTTTATGATAGTCACTTGGCAATCTCATGGGCCCCTGGAATTAGGCAGTGGTAGCATGTTCTGTGAAAAACAAATGCTCTGTTATCTGGGCAATGCCACAGCAGCACCATCTTTGCACCTTGGACTGGCCTCTAATTTTTTTGTAAGATTGTAGGCTGGTGCCATATTGGAGAATTTGATGTTCTTCTACCTAGGCTATTTATAAAATGAATGTTGATTAAGTGTTTTCTTTTGTATAACAATATCCTCTTTTCATCCATTTCTACTCCCTCATCTATAGGCCTCACTTAGTGATAGTGATCTGGCTTGTCAAATATATGGCAGATGCAACTTGAAGAACACAAGACAAAGTATCATGGGGTATGTCTACATTGGACCCTTAGCTCAACTTAAGAAGTTTAAGTCAACCTACAGACTCCTTTGGCCACACTGGACTTTTATTAAGTTGACTTAAGTGCTTCCTTAAGTCGATTTAATAACACCACCTCTTAAGGTCGACTTAACACCTAAGTCGACCTTATTGACTTAAGCCAAGGTAGATGGGGAAACCCCTTAAAGTGACCTAAATGGCCTCCAGGAGACACTTCTCTTGTGCAGTGTGGACCAGCAACTCACAACACACCACTCCTCCATCAACCTAGCACCTGCCAGTGTGGATGCAGGCAGCTGACAGGAGTTTTCAATGTGGACTCTCTAAGTTGACTTAACAAGGCCAAGTTTAAGTCAACTTAAAGTCAACCTTGTTAATTCAACTTAACAGAGCCTCCAGTGTAGACATAACCATAGACACTATCTTCTTTATCAAAAGGCATTCTCTAGGGCAGTGGTTTTCAAACCATGGGTCAGGAACCAGTACTGGATTGCGACCTCAGGTACTGGGTCATGGTGCCTCCTGCTGCCACTGCCACAAAACTGAAATGGATAGGCCAAAGATGTAATAGTTGGATCATGGGTATAAGTGATTCTTTCAACTGGGTTCTGAGGAAAAAGTTTGAAAACCACTGCTCTTGGGTCCACCCAAAGAAGTCAATTTGCTAGAATGCAAAAACATATCTCTTGGAATCTTGATGCGCTGACCACCTAACTATATAGTTAAGTCATAGTTTCTAATATCTATAACATTAACAATAATATTTTTCACTAATAACAGAAAATGTATTAATATACTAACCTACTCTTAAAACTATTGCCTTTAGAACAAGTAAGTACCAGTAAAGAAGAACACTTATGCAATGATCTCAGCAATCAAAGTACAGCTATCAGGAGAGATTCTAATCTCATTTAAATCACTATCAATCCACAGATTCCCCAAGTCAGTGGAGTAATTCCAGGTTGATATTGATATTAACTGCGATCAAAATTCAGTCCCTTTGAGTTTGTCGTCATTGCTTTCACCACAGTTGCAACTTCCAGTATTTTTTATTTTACAAAGGTTGGTTATGAAGTTGGATAATAAACTAATGTCATGATTATACTATAATAAGAAAGATGCTAGCAAGTGCCTATAACAAATGGAGAGAGATATAAACTTTCTGAAATCTATCTTATTACAGGACTTCTTCCCTACCCAGTGTTGTTGTGAAGAGAGACCACATGAGAGATCTCAGAAGATATCTGGTACTCAAATATATCCAGTACTTAGTCCTGCCTTCTTCAAATACCCTTATTACTTTTTTGGGACTTTTGGGTAGTCTGTATGCAACAGTCACTTTGAAGTCACCAAGTATATCATGCAAGTCCACTTCTGTTTTTATTTCACACATTGCAAAAGCAGACTTACTGGTTTTTGTCAGCATTGCCTCCATGATGATCGTGCAGTCCTTTGATGTTAAAATCATATCTGCAGACTTTACAACAGCCCTCTTGCAGAATGTCCTGACTGCAAACACACATATTAGCTGTCTGCTGCTAAGCTGCGTTACTTGTGAAGCCCTTTTGATAACCATATTCCCAGCAGAGTCACGCCATATAAGGACTGTGAAATATGCCAGACTGACATCTAATATGGTCTGGATTATAGTAATTACAGAATGTATCATTTTCCAGTTGGAGGACTTCCAGAAGCCTGACACAGTTTCTTTTGGCTTCAACAGTCAATATGTTTTGTTGCTTCACTTCTGTTACAGGACAGCACCTCTCCTCAGATCTCTTAGTTATTCCATAGGCTTGTTGTTAAGGATAATCAATGTATATATTTACTACAAAATATTTTTTAATATGTCTAACAGGTCTATGCTAAAGACAAAATAATATACCTCTTAGAAGAAACAAGTACTCTGTAGCTTAATATGGAGTGTTTGGAAAAATGTGATTTTAACATTGTGGTTTGAATTACATATAGAAGCCAGGAAATCTGGGATCAAGGCTGAAGTTTTGTGACAAGCTATTTAAACACATCTGTTAATTGTGCTGAGATGAAATGATATCTGCTTCAGTGCTGTTGCAAAGCTAAGCTAAATTAAAGATTCTGTCAACAACCTCAGCAAAAGGTTTGCTTGCTCTGCATGGGTAGGTCTCAGTCACAAAGAGAGTCATTCAATAGATGCAACAAATGTTTTACAATTTATAAATGGCTTTAAGAAATTAAGCAATCTGGAAATCATTATTTATATTAAAATAGTGCTTAGAGACTGCATCAGGACTCCCTTGTGCCAGCTGCTATCTAGGTTTGTAGGAAAGAGCCGTGGTCTACACTGGAGGTGGCTCCTCAGTGGCAGTCAAAGGGAGATATGCAAGTTACCTAAAATAACTTGCTTCTCTCACTTCGACTGCCTAAGGCCTACACACTGTGGTGGCAATGGGAAATGCCCTTGTCGTCAACTCAGCACTAAGCTCCTTCAGGAATCAACTTTCCAATCCACTGAGTGGGAAAAAAGGGGGAATGCTGTATTCACAGCAGTACCTCCAGCTGCTATATTTCAGTAGCATTGTGCCTTCTTTCCACAACATAGCTCAGGATCTTACAGATCATAACTCTTCCAGTATGGAGAATAGATTTCTCTGACAGAAATTTTCAATTTACTTGAGAAATATCCTGTTGCTTGAAAGAGGGAAATGCGGTGTTCAGGTGAAAGTTTCAGAACGAATGGCAGGATCCCTGCTTCTATTCTTGGTTACATCACTTTGTTCTTTGTAAACTTGAGCAGGTTATATATGGCTATATTTTCCAGCATAACCTCTCATTTGATTTCGAACAAACAAACAAACAAAAAAAAACAAAAAAACCAAACCAAACCTATGTTCCTAGCATAAGCATGCATGACCTGGTTGTCTTAGGGACTAACCACTTACAAACTCAAATTTAAATCAATAGGATCTGCAGATGCTCTGCCAATCTGAAAATCGTAGCTTACGTGTTGGAAAATGGGGGAATCCCAAAACGTAGGCACCAAAAATTAGAAAATTTGCTTTTTGACATCTAAGCTTCAGTTCTGCAATCTGTAGAAAAGGATAGTAAGGATTACATTATCTACCTCACAAGGGTGTTGTGAGACTTCATTTTTGTGGAGTGATTTGCAACCCATAATGGCGGAAGGTGCTATACAAATGAAAAGTGAATCAGCATGCATTAAGAGCATCAGCTTCCATGTACAGCCTTCATATATTGTGCTTGCCAAAATTTCCAGTTACACCCATAGCTAGAATTCACCTGCTTGCTGCTTTTAAACTGCAGGCTCACCCCCCCCCCTATATTTTTGGGGGGGGGGGGGGGACAGTATTCTAGCAGAATGTTTAGGAATGGCCAAAATCAGCTCATACTGTCAGTCAGCTCAATATTTACTTTCTTTGGTTTATATCAGACTCTTACAGCCAAGGCTGCCCAGTAACTGTTTATGGTGGTGAACTTTCTCTGTGCACTACAGTACACGAAAACAGGATTTGGTTCCTTGGGACGATTTTTCCAGGGGCCACAATCCAGTTTCTGAAACTCTAGATGCTGAAAGAAACACAGTCTGTGACACATATGGCAATTTCCCGCAATATCTTTGAAAGATGTTACTGAATTAAATTTAGCTCTTTGGAGTCATTGTAGTAAATGCAAAAGTTATGTATTACTATGGACTGGAATGACCAAAGGACTATATTGAACAATGGAGCAGGCAAGAATGAACTCGTGGGACAATGCGTATGACAAGAATCGCCTGGGAATTATCTAGGGGGAGGTGAATGCAAATTTTCCCTACCCCACACCCTCCAGTTAGGCAAAAACCCAACCCTTTGAAGTTAAATTTGGAAGAGGGGAAGACTGTCTGATGATTGCCTGTCCCCAACATCTGAAGACCTGAACTGTATAAAGGAGTGACTCACAGATTCATGACTGTTCCTGTTCCGAGAAAAAGCTGCTAAGAACTTGTGACCACAGAAAAATCACTCAGTGAAGTCTGAAGGACTGAGTTCTACATCAAAGCCTTGCTGGAGCTGGGGTGATTGCAAATAAGTTTATTAGCATGTATGTAATTTCTTTTATTGCTTTAATGTGTTTTCCCTGGAATGCACTCATTTTAAGGTTAAACGTGCTTGCTTAGAAAGGGCTGCATGGTAACATCTTATGTTCTGCTGCCAATGTTTCAAGTTTTTGTATTACTAATGTTAATTGTACTATCTCTCCCACTGTTACAAGCTAATCACCACATAAACTAAAGGGCAAACCCAACACACAAGTGGACACAACAAAACTGAGTGTACAGTGCTCTCTCAAATGCACTAAATGTGAAATTCATCTTGTGCTGAGCACCAAAACATGACAATGTGCATATGTCTTGTGATGGCCCTCTGAATAAGGCTAAATTTCACTCAAACTATAAGAAAAAAATATTTTTCTTGAATTCTCTTTACTTAGGATAAAGTAGTCTTAGGTGTTTATGGAGTGGCAAATATCTCTGAGGAAGTACAGTAGTATGACTTTAAGGTTGATGTCATCTCTTTAGCTTTGTATCTGCATGCATATTTTTTTGTGCCAAGTTTTCATGTGACAACCTTATTTACACCAATACGCGTTGCTGAGTAGCCACAGGATCATCTTAGTGCTATTCTTTACCTTCCTCTTCCCTTTATATTTGTATCTATTTATGATCCTCACCTGGTTTGTCACATCCAGTTTAGATTGTGCACCCCATGCAAAGACTGGATCTTTAAATACTCTGACACACACATTTCTGGGCACTGTCTCTTCGCAACCCACTCCCAATCAAATCATGAATGAAGGAATAAATAAACAACAACACAGAACTACTTGATGAGCTATGAAGGATAAAGATACCAAGCCTTTACATAATAACTTTAAGATTTTTCAAAGCTATCCAGATCCCTTTGGCAGCAATGATACCATAAGATGGAGAAAAATCATTTGCCTAAATGCATGTTTCATGATTGGCAGCAATGTCCAAAAATAATTTGGAAAATGAAAATCAGAAAAAAGAGTGAAACTTGTTTGACATGAGCACACAGAGGATTCAGGTTGGTTTTCTACTTAAGGCAAGGCAGAATTTTATTTTGTTCATTTAGAGAAACTTTGGCACCATCTCTTAAGATAAGAGGTTGCATAATAAGGCTGGTTCCTTTAAAAAGTTTTACTGCGGCTCCATTTTATTAATGTGATATGCTGTTAAATGTTCCTATTCTGAAAGCCATTTCTAAATATTACAGTAAACAGGATGTTTTAACACAGATGTTTATGAGAAATTATTTGAATGTAAAGTATTCTATGTAATGTTCAGAAGATAGTTTTTCTGCTGTGCTGCAAGCCTGAAAACATGAAGTCTCAAACTTTGAGGATGTCTTTGCATTATTTAACCACTGAGGAAAACCTGCTAAGTATACTTTTATCAAGAATTGACTTGCTACTGTCTATTTGTTTCTAAATTTGAACTTTTTTAATTAAAATTGTACAAAAGTATCTTTCACCACCCATCCGGCAAAAACTGATGCAAGTGAATGGCTGCTCTCCTAGGAGTGGTCCCATTGATTTTAATGAAATTTGTAACATCTGTAAGGCCGTGTCTAGTTGGTGTGGTAATACTGACTACTGTGGTGTCATTTCAAAAGCACACTAACATGTTGTGAGTTAATTGGCCTGTGCTGACCCCGCTGTTGCTCACCAGTTGTTCCCACCATGGTCACACCCCCATTGTGCACCTTATTCCACTCTATAAACAAGCCCTGAGAAGTGTAGAGTTGTGAATTTGTGAAATGGCAACATTGGGAATGATTATTTGGCCACATTTTTTAAGGTGGGCCCCTTCCTTTCTCTCATAGAAATACACAGCTGACATTAGCTTTTCTCCCCCACTTGATTTCAGAAGTAAATTCAAACAAATTGCACATGTACCATTCTTAAAAGAAAATAAAATAAGACAATTCCACAGCTCACCCCAGGCTAGAATACAGCAGTGTTAAGGTTTTACTTACACTCCTAGCAGTCACAGTAGAGAAAATCATTTTAGCCACCTTCATGGGTATAGGCTAGATGTACAGGAGGCCCATTATGCAAGGCACAACTGAATTTGAACAAGTCACATGGTTCACAGACTCAAACTCTAAAGTCAGAAGGGACCAATAAGCATCTAGTCTGACCTCCTGCACAATGCAGGCCACAAAACGTTGCATACCCACTCTAGCAATAAGCCTTTAAGCTATGATGGAGTTATTAAAGTCCTCAAATCGTGATTTAAGGACTTTAAAATACAGAGAATGCACCAGCAGGTGAACCATGCCCCATAAAGTGAAAAATCAGTAGTCAAAGATTGAAGATCAGTCAATTTCCAAAGTAGGCCGCCCCTTTATACCATCTCCTCCATAAACTTATCAGGGTGTCCCCCTCTATGCTGCCACGGAGAGGGGTCTGAAGGGACAGATGTAGAAAGGATCTACTGATACACAACTTTATTTCTTTTGCTTTGCAGAGTGAATGCACTATGAAGTGCAGGCTGCACCAATCCCTTAGGTTGCAATAATCACTGTGGTGCCACTTTGCTTCCTCTTGGAGCCTGATGTTTACAAAGGGGTGGACATATGATTTCCACTTTCTGTCCCCATGGATTTTTCCAGTGCCTGAACCAGTTACTTGCAGCATACACTGGAAAAAATATATGGCCATGTGAGACCAGTGCACAGTGCTGGGGTCAAAGTCTCCAGGAATTGGCAGCTCCACCAGCTATGACACTAGTGGTAGCAGATAAAAATAACTTCAATTAGCTTTTAAATTTGGTCAGGTGCGGGGAGAAGGGGACCAAACACCAATCCTTGCTAACATCTATAACATTATAAAGTTCCAAAGGGGCAGCTGTGTTAGTCTAGCTCAGCAAAAGCAGCAAGGAGTCCTGTGGCACTTAAAAACTAACACAGGGGTCAGCCACCTTTGTGGACCCCTGGGACGGTCCTTCCTCTGCAACCCTCAGCTGGTGCCGGCGGCCCCCTCTGCTGAAAGAATGTGGCGCCTGCCTGAAAATTCAGCAGTGGTCACGGTTGGAGTGGGAGCGCTTCCCAGGCATGACACAAAAAGAAGCGCCTCCTTGTACGGGTTCCCTAGCATGCCGCAGAAAGAAGCTGCCCAGAGCGGCTCCTTTGGGGAGCATCACACTACAAAGAGGAGACACTCTGGGCAGCATTTTTCTGTGTCACATGGAGGCACAGGCACAGGGGGACCCCCTGTGTCCCAGCTGAGCCTGAAGGGAGCTGCCCAGAGCGGCTTTTGGTGGCAGGAGCGGCAATTTCTGTGGCACTGCAGAAGTGGCTGCATACCACTCTGAATGGGTTTGGATGCAATTGTTGGCACATGTGCCGGCGGTTGCCTACCCCTGGACTAACACATTTATTTATCACATGAGCTTTTGTGGGAGAAAAATCCCATTTCGTTGAACACTTCAAAGATGGGGGACCTTACAGAATAGGAAGAAAATAAATGCCAGGAAGTGTAAGTCATGGGATCGGGTCATACTATAACAGCAAATCAAAGTAGTTGTTAAGATTCAAACACTGGGAAACAGCATATAGAAGAAGGTGAAGTCAAATCACCTGTTGTAATGGGAAAAGAATCCATAGTCACAATTTAATCCTGCGTTCACACAATTGAATCTGCATATGAGTTCTAGATCAGCTATCTCTTTGAAGTCTTGATGTCCCATTGACTTGCTTGAGCACAGCTGTTAACAAATCATCAGAGTGATTAGAAGCATGGAAGTGCTCAGCAACTGGTTTTTGAATGCTGATTTCTAATGTCAGTTTTGTGCCCTTTTATTCTTCTGCACAGAGATTGTCCTGTTTGTCCAATGTATAAGGTGTGGGGGCATTTCTGGCGCATTATAAAGCTCATAATATCTATAGACTTTTAATAAATCATTCTCCCCCAGCAGTGATACAGGCTACAGATTTTATTGTGCTACCAGCCTAAATTAATTTAATCTCCCTATATCCCATCTGGGTTAGGTCTTTTAGAAACTGCCTCATTTTTTATATTATAGCACAACAGCTGAAATCAGTTTTGGCATTGGAACTAATCTCTATGGTTTAAATAAGTAGGTTCTTGACACTGGTCTATTCTGTTGTATTGTTCTGACAGACCCTCACGGAATGTAGTAATGATTTCCCAAACATTTCCAAAGAAAGATGGAGTAACATAAGAAGGCAGACAATTATTTTTTAGAAATTGGTATTCGCTTTTTCCAAGCTGTTGGGTTCTTTTGAACACTAGTCTTGGGGTCAAGTCCATCAGTCTTGCTTAAACTAATGTTTACACAGAATCTACTAAAACAGCTTTGTAAATACATAGGGATGTTTGAAAGCTTTTATTAAAAAGATTCTAAATTTTATAAAAAAGGAAGCAGCTTCCTCACCCACAAGATCAGTGGAATGATCTCCTATATAGGCAATAAATTAGGATTTTATTCCAGTAATTTAAAAATATTTGAAAAAACCCTAAGACATGCATATTAAATAAGAAATATGATAGAAATGAATGTTTACAGAACTGTTTATTTACAGAACAGAAACTAGATAAATGGTTCTAGGAAACAATGATCTGATTACTTCAACTGAAGGACCATATCGTCAATACCACCTGGAACACTATGTGGTATAATTAGGCCATTCAGGGCCAGATTCTGAGCCTTTGGCTGATGCTGAGTAGCACTTTATGCCAAAAAAGTCCCAATGACGCCAAAAAAGGAGATAAACTCAAATAACAAAACATGCCAGAATCCAGCTCAGTAATACTGCAAACATTAATACATGATACAACATGTAGGACATTGTTTTTTTAAAAAGTTTTTAATATGTTGTATCAGCTTTTTTCTGTCCTCTGTTTTAGTGAGAAATAGGAAAGGAGAGAAATCAATCAGATTATTTGCAATTTCTTTGGGTTACCTTTTATAATTGCATAAACCTGCTCAATTGTAATGATTGTGGGAGAAGAACAAGGCTTAGAAGTCTAGCACAAATGCATAAATTTGTACCCCTCAAGATTACTTAGTAACAACAGCTTTCATCTAGTTCAGTTCTGGGAGGGATTTTGTGAAGGTGCTGGTTTCAGTTCTTCTGAACTCTAAATGAGCATCTCCGGGTAAGCTGTGCACCTACCATCAAGGCCATGTAAATTAGTGGTGCTATTTAGGTAGGGTACAATTTATAGACACTCCGTTACGGTACTTAAAAGAATCATGCTATTGTTTCTTGAAAATATCCACTAATGAGAGGTTTTTTCCTCTTTTCTTTTTGATTTAAAGCACCCTAGGAAATCAATGCACAAACCTTCTATCATGCAGTATTAGAACTGCACAGATGAAATAAAGGGAATCAGGAATTCAAAAAACAGTGCTCACTCTAATAAATACAAGAGGACTTTTCCACAAGAGGCCACTCCTTTACAACCCCACTTGGTGAGCAAATGTAGTCCTGGTACATGATTTATCACAGATTAACGTGGATAATATCAGTGGGAGCCCCTATCAGCAACTCACCTCAAGTTCCAAATGCCCCAAAGTTGTAACATCATAGCCATTCAGTATAGAGGCATGTATTGTACAGAGAAGTTCCATGATGAATGGATAGTGCTTAATGCATTTATGGTGTTCTGATAGATTTTAATATGAACTGAGACACGAATTTAGCCTCTTTTAGGGAGTAAATTGGAAGCACTCAGCTGAGTCTCCATAATGCAAAGAGTGAAAACTTCACCTAAAGTAAATCCCGATACAAGTGGGTTTAGTAATCTAGCAAGCAAAGGTATAATACTATCCAGTGGCTGGTAGTCAGCAAAGTTCAAACTGGAAATAAGATGCAAATTGGTAACAGTGAGTGTAATTAACCATAGGTGTAGACTGCTGAGGAACGCAGGACTTGGAATCTTCATCACCTGGAATTGTCAAATCAAGATGGAGTATCGTTCTAAAAGATGTTCAATCATAAATGAAGGGGCTTGATGCAGAATCAATGGGAAAAGCCTATGGCCTGCGCTTTGTGGGATGTCAGACTAGATTAATGGAATGGCCCCCTCTGCCCTTAAAGTCTATCAAGCTCCTAAACTAAAGCTGTTGGGAGAAAATTCACAGTTTAAAATGCATGCTCAGAATTCAGGCTTCTGTTAAACTCAAGCAACACGCTGCAAATAGAAGTTGAGCTCTAATATTTAATCTGACAAAATATTTGGGTTCTGAATCAATCTCATTTACACTAGTTTTATGACTTCTAAGGGGGTAGTCCTGATTTACACCTTTGCTTACTCAGAATTGGGCCCTGAGCCTCTTGAATGAACCATAAGTTTGTTGTTATTTTGGAGTAATAAGATGGAACAGAAGTTCCTTATACAACTAGTTTTAGCCCTAAAATAATTTGATAGGTCATATCAGCCTCAAAATTGTTGGGCAGGTTAGGTTTGAGGAGAAGATAGAATTTTGCTGCAAACTGGAAGTGAAATGGACAAGGAGTTCCAGAATTGACTCTGTCCACCTACATTCAGACACACAATAACTTGGTTCTGTAGCAAAACCACAAAAAACAAGAGAGAAGTGAAACAGTTCACCAGACTCCTCTAACTGATAGCAAAGGCAGAGCATCAAATATTGCTATTAGAAGTCTAATTTCCAAAACTATTAGACTTTTCACTGGGGTCTCTGTGTGGCTCATCTATTTCAAATAATTTAGCATTTCACTGATGTCAAGAAGAATGTCAAACTGATGTATACATATTAAATGTGAACAATAAATTAAAATATAACTGTAAATGTAAAATAGAAGGCAACATAAAATAAACTGAAAAAGCTGTGTTATATGACATACAATGGGTTATGAGTGGTGTAACTTTCCTGTTCACTTTTGCAGTGTAATTGTGTGTTTTGATGCAAAATGTGCCACGCCAGGTTCCCTTTAGAATGCTCTGCTGTACTGTTATAGTATCATGTTTCCTGCAGCATCATGTATGTGTACAGATGTGAAGCATGTTACATGGTTCAGACCATCAGGGTTATCCCTCAGCAAGGAGGTGGGAGAGGTTCATGACAAAGATGATGTAAATTGAGTTCCCTGGCTCAGGTGAAATAAAGGAGGTTGTCTCAACCCAGGAAGAAGAGGGACAGAAGCAGGTTTGAAATCAGACACTTGGAATGGGTAGGGACTTTTTGCCTGTGGAACTCCATCTTGAAGCTATCTCCAACTTCAAAGAAGATTTGGGCCCTGCCTAGTGATAGGCAGAGACTGGCTGTAAAGATATCTTTCAGCTGAGCATCTTGTGATTAATCTTGCATAGTGATGATTGTTAGCATGCGTCTTACATCTTTTATTTGATTGTGGTAACTTCTGACTGCTTTGTTAAATGATTGTGCACTGATTTATGTACTCACTTAAAAACAGTTCTAAACAATAAACTAGTATTTGTTTCATCTAAAACTGTGTGAATGGGTGAGGCTGGACATACCCATTTCTTTAATAAATGGGCAAACAAGTGTCTATAAGCAATGTTCCCCTTAAGAGCCTGAGGAAGCTGAGCAACTCACATGGCTTGCTGCACAGCCACCCATGGGCCTGATCCTGCCCCCCTTTGGGTCCAATCCTGCCAGCCCCCCTGCCAGCCCAATCCTCTCTGCCCACCCTAGCCCGCTCCTTCAATAACCCCCAGCCAGCCCAATCCCTCCCCACAGTCTTACCCAGCCCCTGGAGTGGCATGGCTGAGCGACAGCTCCTGGGGCTAGAGAAGCAGTAATGGAGCATGCTAAAACATTCTGGGCATGCTTCGTTAGAGCTTCTCTGGGCAGGAGTTTTAATAACTCCCAGCTCCAGAGGAGCTCTCAGCCGGGACTCTGGCTGCCAGCCCTGTGTGGCCGGCAGCATTCCCTGCGCTAGGCAGCTGCGGTGGGCTGTATGGCCATGCACCCGCACAGCTTACAAGGAACATTGTCTATAAGTCTACAGTGATTGAGGAGGGTCCCAATCCCTGTAGGACAGACGTTCCCAGCATGGTATCTGCGGGCATTCGCTGGGGGGACTGCCTCCTAAGTGGCTGGAGAGCATTTGTTCATTGCCTGGGACCAATTATGTGCAGGAGGCTGGTGTGGACTGACTCAGGAATGAGTGGTCACCTAGCTAAGCAGGGTAAATCAGGGTTCAGGAGTGGAGTTGGGGGGGGGGGTCACAGCAGCACACCAGACCAGATCCAGGGAAGGGAACATCTCAAGTCATAATTTTTTTTTTTTTATATTAAAATGAAATCAGACTAACTACCTTCTCCCATTGGAAACGTCATTGGAAGTGACACATGCCCATGCAATGTTTAGATTTTGTCTAAATTGCATTTTCTGACTGGAGTGTTCTACTGACATTTTTTTCAACCAGCTGTAGTTTTTAACATCAGGGAAGTAATTTTTAAAACATCTTGTAGTGTTCCTGAATGATATTAGGCAGTAACGAACCACTAGTATGTGCCTAGAACTTGTTGTATGTTGGAATTATTTAATTTGTCCTAGCATCTGAAAATACTGTTATGTTTCTTTGAACTTGCTGTCAGTTAAAGCTTTAAATTACATTTACATATAACAGCCACTTGTCTGGAATGTGTTTTGATCTTGTCACTATGGAACAACCATTGTGCTGATGGACAAAGAGACAATAATCAATTATTATGTAAAACATGAATCATTTAGCACAGTGTGTTACAAGCCACAAAACTGTGATAAGACAAAGAGTTAAGAGCCTCAAATGCTGCACAAAAAAGATAAGATTAACTAGCTATGCTTTTCCTTTCTAGGATATCTTATTTTATTTTTATAGCATTGTACCTCACCATACTGAACTTGAACTAATTATCAAGAGAAATTCTTTATTGTAAATGGTATGCTACACATCATCAAAGCAATGGAATTTAAAGTGGGTGCTAACACATTCCATTCTGAGTAGATCCAGCAGGAATCCAGGAACAACGTGTTGTGCATCTTCTTCAGAGCTACTTTTAGTTTCTGTGTAATGGTGTGGCACCCAACTCTTGTGAGCACCCTGTCTGTAATCTTTAAACAGTCCAAGACCAGCTACCAGGCCATAACCTCAGCCCTCCCTCCCTGGAGGTAATAGTTTTTCCCTATAGAGGCCCTTCTATCCCAGCTGGACCACTAAGTATTTTGGATTCCCTTTGAGGGATTTTCATTCTCCAATTGTAGGCACTTCCCCAGTGGTCTACAAGGGGGACCAAGGCCCCACTGCTCCAGGTCCCAGCTCAAGGGCCCTAAGAATACCAGCCAGGCATTTCCATATCCCTTTAAAAAAACTGCTTTCAGTCCCTGCGGCCAATTCACTACGGACCCAATCTTCATTGATGCTTCAACCTTAGCTTAGGGCTTCTCTGTCCTAAGGCCCAGCAGCCAGCCAGGAGCTCTTTTTGACTATCCCAGTCCCTGCCAGGACTCAGCTCTCTGTGGAATGACAGTGCCTTTTGGCCAGCCAAGAATACTTTCTGCACTCCTCTGGCTCCAGCAAGGAATGACACGGATCTGCACTGCTGCAGCTTCTTCTTATATGGCCCTCCTGGGCCCTGACTGGCTGCTTCTTGTCACTCCTCTGATTGGCTAGCCCTTTGCAACCTCCCCCTGATTAACTGCTTCCAGCACAATTTCTCTTGGCTGCTTGGATGATTTAGGTCACTGTTCCCTTCCTGGGATGGGTATGGCAGGATCCAGAGACCTCAAGCAGAGGCCCTCAGGACCTAGTCCACTCCATCACATTCTGTTCATCATGACCAGTAATGGTGATCCAACCATCGGCCTAATAGGCTAAAAAGCTGTCATGTTTCTGTTCTATTTACCTTTTTATACTGTGATGTTGCCATGATACCACTAGCACATTCTCAAGATGCACTTCTGTACAATTCAGTTTCCAAACTAGAAAAAGGTGCAACCTATACTGCCAATTTAAATAACGTTTGTTTCTAGCCTTGTCCAAATTCTTGGAGCATAGCAAATACATCATACCAAACATAAACAAGATTAAACCAATGAGAAAGTTGTAGCTACTTATGGTATGTCTGTGGGCTCAATTGCTGTCAGGGCAGCTCTTAATTAACCTTTTAATTAATAGATTTAAAAATGGTAAAGCACACATATAAAATAAAAAGTAAAAGAAATATCATGGCTAAGTGATTTTCTTTCTGGGTCTCCTTAATAAACACATCAAACATAAGGCGTATAAACCCTAGTTGTCACTACAACATAAAAAAAGTATCTTAAGAAGAAAATTGTAAAACTCTCCAAACACCTCTTCACTCATACTAACAACATGACCTGGTCATAAGTCATCGTCTTCTTCCCTCCACCCCTTCAGTGTTGGCTGCCATTTTCCCTGATATACCTTAAAGCAAAATCCTGAGAGGTGCTGAGCACCTGTTACAAACTGACAGTAGCCACTCCATGGTTAAGGTTGAATCTGGGTTGACATTATAAGCCTGATTTTGGTCCCAGTTCTAATTTTCACAGGAGAAATCACATCGGTCTCAAAACGCGTGGATCAGAGCTGGGGCTGAAGTACAAACCTGCTAACAAACTTGAAAAGAGCTGAGGCAAGGGGCTCCTAAGTTAGGGCACTCTATTTATCAGAACTCTAAGAGAGGAAGTGAGATAAAGGCTCATGTACTGAATTCCCTTAGCTGAGACCTAGGGCACAGAGCCAAACATTATTTGATTTCAATCAGACTTGCCAACATTTTAATTAATAGTAGTGTTATGGGTGAGCTGGGCCTGATGAGTGTAATTTGGCTCAGTGTTCCACGTACAAGACCAGGAAGTAGAGAGTACCAGAGGAAAGACACATTATTCCTTTCCTAGATTTCCTGTACAGAGTCAGAGAAGTGGAAAGGAAATCCACCCTTGCTATGCTACTTTGTTTTCCCCAACCCTCCTATTCCTGCACATTGCCTAAGATATGGAGGAAGTAAACCAGGGATCTCAAACACGTGGCCTGCGGGCAGCATGTGACCTCCTAACGTTATTTCCTGAGGCCCGCAACGACACTATCATTACCAATATTTGCAATATCATTGTATGAAAAGGTTTCAGTAGTGCAGCCCTTGGGCTAATGTACTAGTCCTCATGTGGCCCTCGTGCAGGCCTCATGGTTATTTGTGTTTGAGACCCCTGAAGTAAACCCTATAGAAAGGAGTGAGACTGGAGAAAGCAGAGAGACTGGGGGGAGGAGATATAGGGCATTTCCATCTTCCCATAGATCTCTTGAGGTCTTGGAGCAGAAAACCCCACCAGGTTTTAGGACTCCCCATGTCCTCCTCAGCCTTTTTAGAAGTTCTCTAGAGAACAGCCTTCCTCCCTCCTTGAAGTTCAGTAGCTTCTTTTTCACTAAGGCTCATGGTGGGGCTAAGGAACCTATTCTGGCTTGATTGTGACTGAGAAGTCCATTTAAAACTTCAGCAGATAGAAAAAGGTGGCAGAGATAGCTTCACGAGAGTTACCCTGTATCTCAGTGAGAATGGTACCCAAGGCAACAGTTGATATCCATTCTTCCTGATGGACCACTGTACTGATAGTAAGCCTTTCATGTAAACTGTTTTCCATTTTACCTGGGTTATTAATTACAGTTTTCAGTTCACTAAGCATGAGGCTACTTAGTTCTGGTAGAAGAAAATTTAGAATCACATGCTTTCTACAATGCTTACATTACAATACAAAATTCGTCATAAAAGTATTATAGATTCTAAAGGCAGAAGGGACCAATATGACCATCTAGTCTGACCTCTTGTGCAATGCAGGCCACAGAACCTCCCATTCCTGCAATAGACACTTAACCTATGATTGAGTCACTGAAGTCTCCAAATTGTGGTTTAGACTTCGAGGTACAGAGATACCTACTCGCAAGTGACCCATTCCCCACTTTGCAGGGAAAAATGACTCCTTCCCTCCCAGGGCCACTGCCACCCTGCCTTGTGGGAAAATCCACTCCTGACCCCAAATATCAGTTAATCCCTGAGCATGTGGGCCACACTCATCAGCCAGATACCCAAAAAGACAATTCCCTGCACCACTTCAGAAACCACCCCATCTAACATCACATCACAGGCCACCGGCATATTCATCCCTAGTAGTCAAATATCAGTTATTTGCCAAATTAGATTGTCTCATCATACCATCCTCTCTACAAAGTTATCCAAGAGAATATATAAAAATATAGTTGTGATACATCATGTGAGAGAACTCCCCAGGGTCATGGGAATAAACAGAACTTTGGTTATTACTTTAGAGAGTGGAATTAGAACATTAGACTGGTAGCTCTTCCCCTTTAACCTTCCTTTAATTTACACAGGAGATTAGTGTTGGAGTTGGAATTTCTCAAGTCTGTCAGCAGTTCAGATATACTACAAAGAAAATTTGATACAATTTCAGTAGCTGTTTCTGAGGGAGGCCTATAAGCAGGCAAGAGTATTTTTCAAGAATTAAGACACTTTGTGGATATATAAACAAGAAGTCTAGTGGCACTTTTATTGTTTTTTTTTTTAATTTGGATAAACCAAAAAGTACATTTTGAATTATATGTCTGAAAAGAAAGGATGATCTAAGTTAGCTGAACAAATAATTGTACTCCTCACTATTCATTATAGCATCACAGATTATAATATTTTAGCTGAGAAATAACATTAGCACTTTGAATTATATGAATTTCTGAACAAGTTAAAAAGCTCTATCAGCATTTAAAACTGATCTCAATTTAACTCATTTTACAAATGTCTGGAATATGTTTTAAAACTGAATTTAGATTAGGAAGTTTTTTAAATGTTGGTTTAACCAGGCCACTTGTTTATCAGTGAAATAGTCTGCTTTTCTGCAGAATTAGAGAGGGATGGTGCTTAAACAGCACCAAACTATAGTGCCTCAGCTAATTTTTGGTCTTATCATAAGAGGATGTTGGGAACTTCATAAGAATCGCTAAGAGCCCTTATTCATTCTTGACTTCAATAGTAAAGGATGTTCAACACCTTGCCGAACTGAACTCTTGGCATTTCAGACCTTTACAAATGGCTTATATTTAGATACATGCAGTTTTGTATTCCAGTTGGTTCCTTGATATTAGAGAGAAAAGGTGTGTTGAGGCAATATCATTTAGAGGACCATCTTCTGTTGGTGAAAGACAGAAGTTTTTTAATGTAAAGGTGCTATTTCCAACGGCAGCAGAATTTCACACAAAACACAAATTTGTAATTTGTACAAAGTGCCTTCTACTGGAAAATTTATGTCTCATTCTTAATTTCACCTATAAATTTATTCTCCTACTTTACCAAACATGAGGATAAACATTAGTTTGATTTTCTACTCACGTATAGCCACATAAATTGGCAGTAAATTTGTTGAACTCAGTGGAGTCACCCCAGTACAAATGAATGAAAAATAAGGCCTCCTTCAGTCTGCGGTAAACATGGACATTGGTAGGAATGTGAACACATCTATTTAATTTACTTCAAAGTATTCTGTATAAAAAATTTTCAGCCAAGATTCCACTTAGCTTGAGCCCATGGGCTGCTCCTTGTATTTATGTTTTCTTTTTTAGCATTTGTTTATACTTTTATTCTTGATTGTGCAGTTGTGGGGAAGATTGAAGCTAAGAAAAAAATGACTGACTTTTGTCTTTTTTCTCTTGGTTATATGAAGTCCCATAGACTCAGTTTTATCCCATCAATCCTGATTCTTTCTGGAATGTGTTCATGTTAATTATTAAGATGACAATGGCTTCTTGCCATCTACAATAGTTTAACAAGGCACTTCAAATTGCTATGTGCCTAGAACTGAACAAATATATTTAAATTTAACGTCGGGGGTCTGTGTGTTTTCAGTAATAATCCTTTACATATTCAAAATGCCATTTGAGTTTCAATTAGTCCTGGAGGCAACACCCTTCTGAGTTAGGGTCGGCAATGAATTCTGTTTTCTTGTTTACAGATAAGGAAACTCATGCACAGAGATTAAGGCCAATATTTTTAAAAGCCATTCCTGATAATGGCTGCCCACTTTAAAAGAGCTTTCAGCCAATACAACTGCTCTTCTGCCAATACGCAGCTATATGAGGAAGCAGTGATATAAAACTGCATGCAGGGTTCTCTCAAATGCACCATATAAACCAGCTGACAGTGTAAGAAAAATAATATATTTCTCTAGTCTTTTTCAGGTCTAGTAATCTTAGGTGCTATTTGTAACAATAGTAGATAACAAAAAGTTCACAGGAGTAAAAGTTGTAGTGTTTGTTGTTTTTTTTTTTTTTTTTTAAAGCGAACAACATCCTTCAAAATACAGCAAAATTCAAACGAACGACAAAACAAAAAAACCACAAACACCTTCCTTATGCCTCATTTAAACAAACAGAAAATTCACCATGAGTCCAGTGAGAAAAGGGGAAGGAAAGGAGATTAGCTAAAGCATTTACAGAAGAAAAAACTTAGAAACCTTCAGATATTTTTGAAAGAGAATCTATGGTGCTCATGCCTGAAAACATGCATCTCATTGGTATCTTCATTTTGTAGCACACGATTAAAATATTTATTAGGGCTAGATTCTAAGTGGGGCTCAAAATGAGGCAGAGACTTCTGCTTTTCTTTAATATGTAGGTAGTGTGTCAGAGTGGCCCAGTTTCACACTAGAAAATACAAAGAATATAAAAAACTATGTCATTTTTATTTAATGTTTAATAAAAAGCTTTGGAAATGGGTCTCTGAGATTTCTCCTTGGCCATCTTATTTGTCACTAAACTGTCACCACAGAGGCTAAACTGGACTGTGCCTGTGCAAAAGAATAAATGGACACAAAACAGACATCAAGCGTGGTAACATTAAAAAACCAGTAGGAGAACATTTCAGCCTTCCTGGACATTCTGTAACAAATGCTAGTTACAGTACCTCAGCAAAAACATCTTCAAAAACAAAACTCCAATATAAAACTGCAGAGCTGGAAGTCATATGTAAACCAGATACCTTCACGCTGCACCTGAAAGGGATTTGGAATGACTAAGTCATTACAAAAGGTAATTTCTTCTCTATTCTTAGCATTCTTATCTTCCCAGCTATTGCTGCTTGAGGGCCCTCTTCTACACAATTTGAATCAAAGCAACTTGTTTGTTTTGCAGAGATAGGCTAGCAAGCTATCCCTTTGGAACTGTTTGAATTGACCTTGTGACCCACCTTTTTCTGTATGTACATATACATCTAATATACTACAGTTTCCATTTTATGCATCTGATGAAGTGGGATTATGCCCACAAAAGCTTATGTCATACAAAAATCCGCTAAAACAGACAAGCAAGGAGTCCTGTGGCACTTAAAGACTAAAATTTATTTTTCACATGAACTTTCATGGGAGAAAATCCCACTTCTGCTAGTCTTTAAAAGTGCCACAGGACTCCTTATTTATTTCATGTCACCTCTGCTTGAGCTCTTAAAAACCATATCCAGGTGTAGGAAACTTGCTATAGAAATGATCCCTGAGGAGACTTAGTGTGACAGGAGGATTTTTTTTAGCAATTACATATCTTATAAAAGCAAGTTTATGGGCTCATAAACCTAACTGATGAAAACCTGGTGCTAATTAATTTGATTGATTGATGAACAAGACCAGGCAAAATCGGACTGACAGCAGAGGCAAGAGCTGGGAACACAGGAGCCTCATTAGTTGATGGGGAACAGATCAGGCCATGTGCATGACTGATAGATTAATGGGTGTGGGAGGGGAATGGACCCCAGCAAGTCAGATTTGTTGATGGGGCTTTGTGGGCATGATTGCATAAAACCTTCTTCACAAGGGCCTACATTTTTCTATCAAAAATTAGCCTACAACAGAAAAGATCTCCCCCACTGCATTTCTACCACCATAGTTCTGTGTCCAGCCACCGAACCCCCCTCACACACAACGAATCATTAAGAAACCTAGGGAATTAATGCACACGAGCATTTTTTGTGAAGCAGTAAAATTTTTATATTATATAAAAAAAAAAATTCCCCTCTCACCCCTATGGGTGGTATGTGGCTTCCTCAACCTCCTGTCCTCTACCAGAGGCCTGGGAGTTTGAGGGTTCTGCGCAGTATCTTAGCTGTTCCTAGCACTGCACTCTTCCGGACAGAGAGCTCTGATCAATCAATCAAATCATAGGGCTGGAAGGGACCTCATCGAGTCCAACCCCCTGGGAATTGAACCCAGGACCTTCTGCATGTTAAGCAGAGGTGCTAGCCACTATTGATGGTGTTCCTGGGATCTGTTGGAGCCACTCTCCCAGCTTAGGAGTCACAGCCCCAAGTGCTCCTACCACCACTGGGACCACTTTGGCCTTTACTTTCCACATCCGCTCTAGTTGTTGGGGGAACCAGGACAATCTGACGATATTATATTATATTATATTATATTATATTATATTATATTATATTATATTATATTAAAGATTTATAGATAGATATATATATAAAAGGACTGGAAAGAACCTACTCCAGTCCCCTGCACTCAAGGCAGGACTGAGTAATAACTCATACACTGTATGCAACATGCCTGACACAGGCCCACAACAGCAAGGAATGAAAAGCTAAGTCACCTAGCAGTTTACACTCTCTGCTTCTCCACTTACTGGCACACACCTTACCACTATCACAAGTGCTATATGCTAACACCATGCAGTGTGACTAGGGCTGGTCAAACTTTTTTTGTTGAAACATTTTCACAAAGGTTTTCAACTAAATGAATAATGAAAAGCTCTTTTAGTCCTTGAATGTTTTTAGTGTCTCAGGAGAAAACAATGTAAAATTTTATTGCTCCAGAGAGAATATTTTGAGGGTTTTATCACAAATTTTTCATTTTTTGGTTGCTCATAACCCCAATATATTTTTCACTTTTTTGATGAAAAAAGAGTCAATGATTTCCTGGGACAACCTCCCCACTACTGATCCTGGGGGAAAGATTGGAGTCAGGACACACACTCTCCTCCTCACCCCAAGCAGCATGCATTATGCACCAGGAATACAGGAACTACTAATATTCCCAGCTGCTGTACAGGGCACAGAATGGTGAATGAGAAGGAACATATGGGCACAATATCTGACTCTATATGAAACAGGATGTAAAATAGAATAGAATAGGACTCATAGGGCTAGAAGGGACCTCATGAGATCATCTTTCTAGTCCAGTCCCCTAGGGTTTGAATCCAGGACCTTCTGGGTGTAAAGCAGATGTGCTAGCCACTACGCTATTTGCAGGTTTCGAACTTGCCCTATCTGACACAAGAAGGAAAATACTTATTATAGTATCTGGACAAGGGAAAAATAATGCCTCCTAGCTGCCATATTTATTTTTAGGTACCATAAGATGATGCTAAAGGTTTGCTGATTGAACTATACAAACAGAAATTACTGAAAATCTTGAGCAATTGCTCCCAGAGCTTTTTGGATGGGAAACATGTCAGAAAACTCATGTCCTGGGAACACACATTGTTAGAAAAAGGATTACAGAGTCCACAAAATATCCACCACCACACCCAGATTGGTTAGATAATTATTTTATGCCTAAAACCATCCTTTTTTTGTTCGCGTTCCATGATGTTTAGCAACATGTGAAGGGAACTGATCATCAGGAAGTGTCATCAGGGCCAGCCCAATGTCTTTTGGTGCCCTCAATGAAATGTGATTTTGGCTCCCTGCACTCGCCTGAGTCGCCCCACCCTCCTCCCTAACCTCCCCACCCTGTCACCAGCTCCCTGTGCTCCTCCAGGCCAAATCCCCTGCCCTTCCCCCATGCTCCTTCCCCTGTCCCTGACCCACCCCACCCACGGCCCCTTTACCTGGCCCCCAAAGGGGCCATACCACCGGCTGCTGCTCCCGCCCTGGGTGGGAATTATAAAAACTGCCTGCCTGAGGCACCTCCCTGCTGGCCAGAAGACAGTCTTTTTCATGGGAGAAAATCCCACTTTGTCAAGCACTTGAAGATTAAGTATAACCTGTTCTAATACTATAGGAAATTATCCAAACTACCCCCACTATTCTTACAGCCCCCCTGAGCTGCACATGACACCACTTTCCCCAAATCCTCTGCCTCTTTCAGCCCTTATTGCAACCTAGAGAAGCCTCAGAGCTGCTTAAATTTATGCCTGGCTGTAAGAGTACCCAAAGGGCTTGTCCAGAAGTAAGGGGTTTGCTAGAGCATGAAGATGCTGTACTTTTGCTATTCCTCTGTGATGCCTCTCAACTTTCCTCACACCCCTAGCATGCCAGAGACTGAATGGGAATCATCAGATAGCTTTTAACGATAGCATTACAAAATCAGTGCAAAGGGGCTGGAATGGGTGGGAGGATCCAGCCCTATTTCATGTTATTACAATTTTAAATATTTGCAATGTTTCACCCATTGTGTCCTTTCAATTACAGATAAGCCTAACCCAGATATACTGCTCTGACACCCTATAGATTGGTACTTTGCAGTTCTGGCTCATCTATTTGCAAAAGCAGCCTAAATGATTATTTTTTATGGTATTTATAAATTGGAGACTTCTCTGGCTATACATTTGAAAGTTGTTTTTCTCCTCTGATCTGCATGATTTTTGGAAAGCAGGCTAGACACTGACAAGAAGCATTGGTTTCTCTTTTCAATCTGTGCCATGTATATAATGCATATTTATGAAATTTCGATTTTATACACAATGTTTCTCACATTTTTTTGGGTGTGTTGGGGGAGCCTTTTAAGTTGCTTTGCTGCTGCACTGGACTGGCATATTACGATGGCTCTGATCGACAGTCAGACTCACATAAGTCTGTTGACAGAATGTGGTAAGCATTGGAAAGGGTGGGACCCTGACTAATTTACGGGAACAGTAATTTACTCGAGTCATTTTCTGTAATGATGCCAGTAATATAACTCATTGAAACTGTGAAAGTCTTAGCATCAGAATTACCACGATTGACATTCCCACCTCACTGCAGCTAGGTTTAATAAGGTTAGTAACAGGACACAGTGTCAATTCACTGTGTTTTTCTTTGGAAGTTGACTGTTATCCTTAGTCATGCACTGGCCAGTTAAAATTACACATCTCACCACAGTGGGGAGCCATTCTCCCTCTTGTGTAATTCATGTAAATTGGAATTATTCAGCTTTGCTTTCAACCTAAGGGAGTCTGAAAGCATGAAAAATAATTTTGAGACATGCCAGCTGTGCTGTTGATACATTATTTGTAGAGGCTAGTGCATGGAAACAATTATTTAGGGATTCCCATTGTGAAGCTATTCCCCAGTGCTGGTCCCAGTGACTAAAGTTCTGATTCATTTCCTCTTTTGAAACTGAGTAACCATAGATTTTCAGACTCAAAACAGATACAAATGTGTAAGCAGAAACAGCCAACAACCTGATGCCTCATTTTAATTCATTTCCTTTTTCTTGAAGTATCAGCAAACAAGTACTGATTTATTTTTTCTTAATTACATGTGCTCTGGTGACCTTGAGAATATATAAAGCCTGCATATATATATTTTTTATTTTTTTATTTTTTTTTGTGAACACAGCAGCATAGTTGCTTTCTAGAAATTCACCCTACAACTGGAAGGGACTCTTCTATTAACAGGACAAAGCATAATTGGATATTGTATTATAATTAACATTTTCAATTACCTAAACATATTTAGGCCCTTAGTCACCTTGCCCACTAAAGAAAAAAGATGGAAGGAAATCAAAACTTACTGACCCTATCACAAGAGAAACCCAAGAAAGAAAACAACAGAACACCACTGGTCATCACCTACAGCCATCAGCTATCAGAGCAGCCGGAAGGGGCCCGATCTGGCTCCGGGCCACTTCCAGCAAGAGGCAGAGGCTCGGAGATGGCTTCTGCTGCTTGTGAAAAGCCACAGGAACTCTCTCCTTCTTTGAGCCTCCTCAAAGAGGCTCAAAGTCAGAGATGGTCCGTGCTGCTTTTCACAAGTGGCAGGAGCAGTCTCTGAGCAGCACAAACTGTCAATGGCTTCGAGCCTCTTGCAGGAGACTCAAAGCCAGATCAGGCACCTGCCTCTGCCGGCAAGCAGCAGGAGCTGTCTCAGAGCAGCTGCCACTCGGAGACAGCTCCTGCCACTTGTGAAAAGCGGCACAGACTATTTTCGGTTTTGAGCCTCTTGCAGGAGTCTTGAAGTGGGAGACAGTTCTTGTGGCTTCTCATAAGCAGCTGGAGCCACCTTCAAGTGGCCATTGCTCAGAGACTGCTCCTGCCACTTGTGAAAAGCTGCACAGACTGTCTCCAGCTTCGAGCCTCTTGCAGGAAGCTTGAAGCCAGACTGGGCCTCTGCTGCGGCTGGCAAGCGGCAGCAGCCAGATCAATCTTGGGGGGGAGGGGGAGAGCAGGTCCAGACCCCCCTCCAGTAATGTCCCTGCCTACAACCCCAAGTTAGACCTCTACAGCACATCATCAAGGATCTACCCCCTATTCTACAAGACTATCCCTCAGTCTCTCAAACCTTGAGAGACAGACCACTCCTTGCTTACAGACAGTCCTCCAACCTTAAGCAGATACCAGCAACTACAGACCAAAAAACAGAACCAATAAAGCAGGCACATATACCTGCAACAAACCACATTGCCAGATTTGCTCACATATCTGCACAAAGGACACCATCACAGAGCTAATCAATCCAGATACTCCATTAAGGGCTCATTCACCTGCTTATCAACCAACGTGATTTATGCCATCATGTGCCAGAAATGTACCCCCACTCCCGTCTTACATATTGGACAAACAGGAGTTACTGCACAAAAGAATAAATGGACAGAAGTCTGACATCAGAAGTAAGAACATTCATAAACCAATAGGAGAACACTTCAATCTTCCTGACCACTCCACTGATGATTTATTAGTAGCTGTGCTCAAACAAATGAATAACAAATTGAAGCTCTGAATAGAAACTACAGAACTGGCATTCCTATACAAATTTGACTTTGTGAAGTCAGGGCTAAATATGGACTACAGATTTTTTTCTCACTACAACAGGTGATTTGACTTTGACTTCATCTTCCTCTACATTCTGTTCGCCGGTGTTTGAACCTAAACTACTGAACTGATTTGCTGTAACAGTTTGACCTGATACTATGACTTACACTTCCCTGCATTTATTTTCCTCCCATCCTGTAAGTTCCTCATCTTCAAAGCATCTGATGAAGTGGGATTTTCTCCCACAAAAGCTCATGTGATAAATAAATTTGTGAGTCTTTAAAAGTGTCACAGGACTCCTTGTGTGTTTTACTGAACCTACAAACCTTATGAACACAAAACAATTTCACTCAGTTACTGAGTCTTCATCAACTAGGGCTTCCACACTTGGATCTTAATCTTTTATATTCTACCCAATACATCTCTGCTTTAAAATACAAATGACTAATATGAACTGTAGCCTCAACTTGTCAAACAATTTGCATCATATAGTTAATGTAAGCATACAGCACATAAAAAATATTTGAGTTAGCTAACATGGGTCTGTAATGGATCAGTAGTAGGTCTTTAAGTTACTAATTTGTTAAGGCTTCTTTCTGAATATCTAATAGGTTCATAATCTGGTAGTCTCCCTCTGTTTTTTCTGTTTGATGGTTTAGGCTTTGTCTGACTAGGTTACCTAGGCAGAGACAGAGACTTCTGGCTGAAATAAGAACAGATTAAATGATGCATGCAACTTATGCCAGTGATTTAATTTATATTAGAGTTTTATACTGCCAGCCTTCACTATGGTATCTGAACACTTTGAGTAGTAACCTTGGGAAGGAAGGGAGTTAAACACCCTGGTCAGTGAGTCCCAGGGGAGTGACTAGGAACAAAGCACAGATTTTTGAATTCGAGCAGCCTTGCCTGTTCCTGTTTGGTAGCAGCAGAGCTCCTGGAAGGATCAGGAGAAGACCAGAGACAGGCCTGAGGAAGGATCCAATGACACCCTTGCCAAAGATAAGCTCAAGTTTATGTATAAACTAATCACTTTCTACTCAAGCTGACTGAAATTTTCATTGAGAGATGAGGCAGGAAACAACAAAGAAGCAGAGAAGAAAAAGAGTGAAATTTTTGAATAGCTACATGAATAAAGCAAAAAGATGAGATAAAAAGCAGATATTGGAGCTAGATTGGCCCAGAAAAGAAATAATAAAGATATAACATTACCAATGATTCACTTCTTGAGCACTGTCCCAATATTACTAGTAGTGGTTTGATTTTAGTTTCAAGTTGCTGGTCTGTTCTTCAAAGTGTTAACTACAAAAGGACGGATGGGGTAAAGCCCCAGGCGGCCTGGAGTGGCTTAAAGGAGCCGCTCTATTAAAGGGGCGGCTTTTGCAGCACTGGCTCTACGCACTGCTAACGGGAAGGGGTACGTTCTGACTGGAACACACCCAGGCCTGCAAAACACAGTGTGCGGCTCTGCTGTTTTTCCTTCTGAACTATTTGTACAATTTAATTTTGTATTATTAATGGGAGTTATGGGAGAAAACAAAACAAGGATGTGTTCCTAAAAAACATGCTCTAGAAATTATTTTAGGGAAGTTCTTTGTGCAATGGCACAGAAGGTCAAACTAGATGATCACAATGGTTCTTTCTGGCCTTGGAATCAATGAAGGATGAGAATAGACCTTTCATCCTCTAAAATGAATTTGCTAGATGGAATAGAGTTGACTACATGCAGTCCAGGAATGTGTACAATGGCCAAAGCTAAATTCTTGCCAAATTCCAAGGGGGTAGCCGTGTTAATCTAGTTCAGCAAAACAAGCAAGGAGTCCTGTGGCACTTTTAAGGATTAACAAATTAACTGAAAGCATCTGATGAAGTGGGATTTTCTCGTACGAAAGTTCATGTTTTAAAGAGCTCTGAAGATGAGAATTCCATTGAGGAATATGCTGTATAAGACAGAGAGGGAAAAAACCCAACAACATAACATAGGACAAGAGCTGTAAATATTTTAGCTGTTGCAATGCTCATGAGCTTAGATTAACAAGAAAAGAAGAGGCCCTGCTAAAGGCTACTGAACTGTGGTATTAGTTAACCCTTTCAGAGCAATGTACTTTTACTTAAAAACAAACAAACAAACAAACAAACAAACAAAAAAAAAACCCTACTGTTTCTTCTAAAGTGAATTTACTTGAGTCCTCTGAAAGATCTAGCGGAAATGAGAGATTTATTCTTCAAGAGTGTCAGGATTTGGACTTATGGCATACCAAGAGTACAGATATTGGAGTGGTAGCATGACATTTTTCTTATGTATTTTATAGTGCTTTTAGCACAATGGAGTGCTGATTACATGCCTGGAGTTTCTGCTTGCTATCACCATACAAACAGTCACAAGAACAATCACTTTTGAGGCAAATCTTCTTGCCTCAGTCACAGAAAACTGCCAGAAAAGGACAGACTACTGTCATGCCACAACAGCAGTTTGACACCTGCAATATTTGCCAATGAGTCTGTGGCTCAAGGAGCAAATTCCTCAGTCACCAAAGGACCCATAAAACCAGTGGAAGATCCTCCTCACCTCTGAGGGAGCATGATGACAACAAACAGTAAATCGATAAATTCCAAACTAACAACAGAGAGTATGCCAGCCTGTGACTCAGACCACCAAGTTCAATCCCCAGAGCCACAATGACTGGTTGTGTGACCTTATCTAAGGTATTGCATCTCTGTGCATCTCTGGTCAGCCTCATACTCTTTGTCACTCTTAAAATTCTTCAGAGGAGTGTGTCCTGGTTGGGTCCCTATATGCTGTTGGAATACAAGAAAAAAACACTAACAATGGAAGCTTATACAGGCTTTTTGGCATGCTTCCAGTCCTGATGTGAAAAGACAATTTCTATGAGTAAAGCAGCATAGTGGAGAGCGTAGGCATGTTCACTCCTTCTGGTGATCTGCTAAAATTTCCAGGGGAGATAAATGATGGCAGTTTATATGATGGTGGTATTCAAGGAACTGAAAATCAGCTAATTTCACATAGGTCAAACAGGCCTCTTGTGGGACTCAAATCAATGATCTAAGAATGAAAGACTTCTCGTAGCATTCTGTACTATTTACTGGTCATGAAACAGATGGTGAGAAATTTAGATCCTCACTGCAAAATATAATCCAGGAGAAGAAAACATAGCCTCCCTAATGACCCTCTCCCACTCAGTTTATTAAAATAATTCATGCATAACAGAGCCAGCCAGAGCTACAAAGCTGACCCAACTCACATTTTTATTTCTTGTTCAAAATCTTAGCTTCAAACCTTGAAATGATTTCTGAGCTGAAAAAACCCTGGCAAGAGAAGCCCAGACCATAAATAGGACTGCAATATGGAAATGTCATGCTCGCCATAAGTGCTGAGGCTAATGGATACACAATTCATTGCTACCACAGCAAAATATATAACTCTTCTGTATGCTATTTGCACAAGACATTCACTTAGACACCTGGCCAAACAAGGAAGTAGCCATATGGTAAGCTCTTAATGTACCCCCCGTTTTGTCATGGAACTAACTCTTCCTTCATTCAATGGAATATAACCATGTGAATTATGATCATCTTTATTCCACCTTAAGAGCATGGAAAAGAAAAAGAAAAGCAGTCATTAGCTTCCCCTCCTTGAGCATCTATCAGCAATTAGAAAAAGAGGTTGACTTATTGCAACAGAAATGTTCTTCATTTTCTCTAAACAGTAAGATGTCCAATACAATTGTCTTGATGCAATATTTCAAGATCCTTGGTATCGCTAATTTAATTACATACATGCATTTTTGCATAACATTTTTCAGTCACTTGTTAAACACTGCTTTGGCAGTTACATTGCAAGATGTCACTCTCAGGCATTAGAGACAGGCAATATCCAGCTATTAGACGATTTGTCATGTGCACTTTCCTTCTATCCTGTGCAATCTAATACATTTGCTTGCTGCACTTCAGATGCCTGCATGCGTTACAAGTGGCAGGAAAAAAATGATTAGCAAAGGACATCTTAACTCACTAAATCCAGCCTTGGGTGGGTATCTAATTCAAATGAAGGCCATCCTCAACTCTCAGATTTGTAACAGGGATAAATGCCATATTCTTTCCAAATGCTTTTGAAAATCAGTGTCAATCAAGCACACACAAAAAAATTAGTTGTAATTTAAAGAAAACAAAGAATTCTTGTATTTCCATCTGTCAGGTACAGATTTATGGGTTGTCAAACTAACACAGTATTTGTCTCAAGATTTCTTTTAGCCCAGCTTTGATAAATTTTACTTCGTCATACCTCACAGCAAGTGATTTTTTTGGGAAAGCGATGAGTAAAATATTTTTAGTTCTTATATTCTCAGTTAGTACTCACTGTAAATATCAGACAAATTGGACTTTGTACCGCAGCTGGTAAATGTTCATTTTCCTTTTGTAAGATTGTCTCCTCTCTATTTAGCTCACATAATTGATCCCATATAAAAGAGGTGGTGAGAGGCATCTCATAGGACAGGCTTAATTAGACTATACCTATGTAACTTAGTTTATTTCTAGTAGAACATGAAGGAAACAAATAATTTTAGCATATCACAAGCTCATTCATTCCACTACACGTTAAAGGTCTTAGGGCTTGATTCAAAGGCAACTGAAGTCAGTGGAACTCTTTTCATTTACTGATGGTTTTGGATCAGGCATTTGATGTACCATATTTACCTCAGGACCAAGGCCCTGGGAAATAGTCAGCACAAGGAAGCATGCAAAGAAACACAGATGATTTTCCACTTTAATTTTGATTCATCTTTCTTTATGGCCAACTGATAGCATCCAAAGCATTCTTATGTATTCTTGGTGACTTCAGCAGTAGCCCCTTACAAACTCTAATGGAGTAGAGCACATTTTTTTCCACTTCCTGAGTGCAGTGGTTCAAGTGGCAATATTGTGAGTCTCCGGCCTGGGTCACAGAAAAGTTAAGTCTACCATCACTTACTGCATTGCCAGTTGGGAGGGGCAAATATCCCAAAGTTTGGGGCCAAAACATCAGCTTGTATAAATGAGTATAACCTCACTGAATTCAATGCAACTATGAGCTTAGACTTGTTTTGGATAAGGATCTGAAAAGGCAGATAATTATCTCATGTTTATCTGAGCTATCCAAAAAAGATGGCCAAGATAGACACCCAAGAAGATAACCAAGAAGCCATCATTATACCTTCTTCCAAGAAACCATCACCTGATAGTTGCATTCACGTAACTATCATGCTCTCTCTAACTGTCCTGTTTTGAGAACAGTGTTGAGTTCTGATATACCCCAGATGATGAGTTATAATACAGACATCAGCTTGGTAGTACAATATAAATTACTATCAGATAATAATGTGAGACGATTGTCCTGAAATGTACCATTATTATTATATAGAATGCTGCAATGAATAGCTGCTGATGTGATTAAACATGTCATGCCCTTCTTCTACAAAAAAAAAGCACCACCGAACAAAATAAAGCTTTTTACTACAGTGAAAAGTTTCAAAATTTAAGCATGGCTGGCACTCTATGTTTATCTTTGACACAGATTTTGAAGATGTATCTTATTCCATTGTCTAAAATAATTCTTGAAGGAAAGAAATGACTACACTAAAACAATTTGATTTTTTCCCCCCAAATCTGGCATATGGCCAAGTATCTAAAACATTTAATGAGAACCTTGAGAATTACTGAAGGATGAGACTAAAGCCCTACTGTCAAAAGAAAGTGTTTCTTTGCAGGGCCTTGTATTAACATATGTTTACTTTAAAAGGATTATTCAGATATGCTTTGTAAAGACTGCAGATGGCCTTAAGTACTGGATAGAAGGAAAAACATTTAACTCTGCCGCAGAATGGCTATGTGCAGCTGTATCCGTTTGACAAGGAACTTCTGGGGTACCTGATCATTTTGCTGTATATAGGTAAACATTCACTTAGAGCAAAGAAAGTGAACAGAACCCATAAACTCTACAAATTGGTGCTAGGATGAAAGAATTTTTATACATAGCAGGGATTCCTGTGCTAATACAGCCTTTTTATGTCTCGCAGGCAGTGTAAATGGGCCGGCTGGGCAGCTGAGGGTGGAACACCCAGATATCGCAGACCTAGCTCCATGGCACTGCTTCTGGGACCTGTTGGGCACAGGGGATGTATTGGAGATGCGCCAGAATGGAGAAGGTTCAGTCAGACCACCGCTTCACTTCAATCAGTCCAAGTTGGGAGAAAGTCACTCTAGAGCTGTTGTCAGAGGATGTACATTAGAATAGCCCAGATGCTGACCGCAGAGAGGATTGGAGGAACAAAAAGCAACACACTGCACCACTGGCCCTGTCCTTCAGGTCCTACACCAGGAGATCTCAGCCCAAGTCAAGGTTTGGCCTCAGTAAATTTAAACTGTGGATGTATCTTGGTGTATATATTTGTTATCAGATAAAACAGGCTGTACAAGAGAAGTTAGCTTGAATGCTTGAAACATGCAGAATTTTTCAGACAGAGACAGTCAACAAGGACAGAGACCTGACACGCAGAAGATCATTTTTATAACATCCCCATACACATACCAAGACCTGTAGCTCCATAGAGCTGCTCAGCATTACTGTTTATTTCGCCCCTCTTGCACTATGGAAGCTTCCTGGGTTAGTCAAATGGGGCATCAGAGAAAGATGGGTGGTATTGCCTCTTTCCTCTTTTACATACAGCAGTAGAGCTCACATAGCTATTCTGTGACTGTCCAGGGGCCTTGGGAACAAGGGATTAATCCTGGACCAAACGTGCTATGTTGCTATTAAACTATTCCGACTGCCTCTATGTTACATTTTAAATGCAAATCTCTCCACCACTTCAATATATTTTAGAACACTTATTGGCACTTCTCTCGCTACATATTAATACTTATTTTGTGTGGAGATTTTTAAAAAAATAATGATAGTGATTTACTTACCACTACACAATACATTTTTTTTTAAAAGCAGTTATTTCTTTTTCTCATGACTGAAAACCCTCAGAGGAGAAACAGAAGTTATTCTGGTTCTATAACATACCTTATGTGGTCCAACAGACAGGAAAATAACTGTTAGGTGAAAAGATTGTATGATATCCCAGCAGAGCGATGTGGCTGACTATTTAATGTTTGGTTTTCTGTAATGCTACGGAACCATGTAATCTCTTTCTCAAGTTAAACAGCTCATCAGCTTTCCTTGTACTACTTAATAGGTATGCCCACAAAAAGAAAAAGGTAATCAATATAGCAGCTATGGGGAAAGCAGAACAGAGAACAACTTTGGAACAAACTAAAAGGGAAGTGGTAGATTCTTCATGGCTTGAGATGTTTAAATCAGGAGTGGATGCCTTTCTGGAAGACATCTTTTAATTAACCAAACAGGTTATTCAGCTCAATAACCTGCGGTAACAAGGTGAAATTCAATGGCCTGTGATGTTAAGGTCAGACTAGATAATCTAGTGGTCTCTTCTGGCTTTAAACTCTCTGAATACTTCAGTTGCATTTTATGAAACTTGGACTTTTCAACTGAATATATTCTGAGAAACACAGAATTTAGAGATGGAACTGCATACACAGTAACAGTTTATTTACTTTTGCTGCTTTGCCTGGGTTTCTCATCCAAAGACAATCTTCCCCATCTTCCAATAGTTTAGTGACTCTTTTTACTGACAGATTTATAAATTTATAAATTGATCAGAAACTAAATGGAATTAAAGCAATTCTTGAGATATTTTAATAGAGCAAAAAGTCATAATCATTAGATTCATTATTTTCCATTCATCAGGATAAAATCCTTTATAGCATTTCTGTTACCATTTTTGTGAGCGCCCTGCTCAGCAAGTACTTCTGTCACTGGAGCATTGTGTACTCTTTCCTGCCCAGACTTGGGAAGCCCTGTGTACAGCTTATGTCGCTCTGTGGATCTACCCTGCCCTCTAACTGCTGCATAAATCTTGGCCTATGCTCACCAGTGAGTAGAAATAAATAACTTACATTTATTTAACATCTTTTATTGAAAAGGCTTCCAAAATGACTAAATTATTACACTATTGATAATTAAATATATTCACATGAGACTATAAACAGGACTTCTAGGCTATCTTATCATTTCATTGAATCTAGGTTAACATTTTCTTAAAGAAAAGAAACTGAACTGAACCCACAAGCTCTACAAATTGGTGCTAGGATGAAAAATAACCTGGGCGTCCCACAACCAAGCTAAGTTAGTCTCTCAATATCTCATATTGAACCTGTTCCATTCTGATTAAATATTCACTGGGCCAAACAAAGTGACAGACTCTATAGCCTCATGGTTAAGACATCTAGTTCCAAACCTGCCAGGGAAGTGACGTGACCTGGGAGGTGGGAGAACCAGGGCAAGGCCCTAACTGCCAGGTCTCAGCGATCTCTCATTCATGCTATTTTGAAAGGTGTCATTTTTGTTCTGCACTGAAACAAAATCAAATTTTGAAACCTCAAACAAAAACCAACCAACCAAAGCAAAGAAACCCACCCCTCCTCCATTCCTCTGTATAATACCAGTTTGTTCTTGGACTTTCCATGAGCTTACACATTTGCTTAGTAGGCTTTTGGAAGTGGATTGAGTCTTCAAAAGTAATAAATATTTATAATGGGAAAAACAATGAAAGTCCTGTAGCACCTTGAAGACTAACAAATTTCTTCTGGCATAAGATTTCCTGGGCTGCAACCCACTTGGTCAGATGCAAGAAGTACGTGACAGCCCAGAAAAGCTTCATAAAACTCTTCACATATTTTTAAATTTTTAACTGAATTTTTAAAACTGATGCAGATCAAATCATAAATTGGCTGGTCAATAACAATGGAAGTAAGGAAACTAAATTAAGAAAAAAAGACCGTCTTTATCCTTTGTGGCTGGTAGTCCAAACTGAATTGCCTTTCAGGGAAATTTATTAAAGGAAGAACAAGAAGACGACAAGCAAAGATCTTCCTAACTGTATAAGGAAAGAGAAATGTCTTGGTTATAAATATCAAGGCACTTTGAGCACAAGCAAGAATAAGAAGGCGATCGTGTTAAAATTCACAGTAAGGTTTTGTTATTCACCATTTAATCCTCTGGGAATGAGGCACCGAATTTATCATAGTTCTTGCAATGGTTATGAAAACAGCTGAATTCAAAGAAGTTTTGCTGGCAAGTTCGCTTGTGTAAGAAATGCCAAATTCCAGATACATTTGCTTAACAATTACAAAGCAAAGCACATGTTTGATGATTGTATAAATGAAAAGAAATGCTCATGCTTTTTTGTGTTAAAAGCTTTCCTTGTACTTCTTAGTTTAAAAAACACAAGGAAGGAAAAGGCTGAAGATTAAATTCCATTTTGTACTTTTCAGCAACATATTTTTTAAGATATCAAGTGCATGAAAGTTGATGTCAAATCCTTAGACCTCTGTTCCACTAAACTAGTTATTCCTGTGATTTTGCTTATAGAAACTCTACAGGGTTTCTTTAGCTTAACTCCCATACTTCCCAGTGCTAGTTCTGATCAGCAAAGTTCCTGGATACTCCACAATACACCCTGTATGAAACAGGGCCCACATCAATAACATCTGAAGTTGACTCACTGTGCTCAGAAGGACCATCCACATAGTTAGGGCTGACTGGCAGCTGTGCTTCATAGCTCACTCCCAGGGGCACAGAAACTTAGAAAGTATCTACTCCCACATGAGCTAAATCTATTGTCCCTTGGTAAAGCTCTGGAGAGAGGAGGGAAAAATGCAAAGGGCTCTGTCAACAGGACACGGGAAGAGACTGTCCTAACCCCCAGGCCTGGCATGCATAAAGCACAGGTTGGATGTGGGGAGTCCTGGGTTTTACATCCAGCTTGGCTGTGTGAACTTGGGCAAGTCACTACATACCTGAGGGTCTCTTCTGCTGAGGTCAATGGATGACAAGTTTTAGAGTCGTTATTTTATTCCTCAGAACTCCGAGTGCCCTAGTTTCAGCTGACAACAGCGTGAGCAGTATGTACTCTGCACCTTGTAAGACCAGACTGCAAATCTGATGACTATTTCAATCATGTGGACGTGAGCAGATGTATAGGTTAGTGGATAGGTATGCAGAAGCAAAGTACTTCGTCAGACGTAACAGATTAGAGGTCTGCGCTGAACTTTCTGTAGCTTATACTCTTTTACGGGTTGTGGCACACTTGACAGCATGTCTCAACCCTGCAGGACACACCAGCCCACCTCCCCTAAGCTGAATACAGCCATCTCCCTGGCGCTTTGTGACACGCTTACCTCTGTGTGGTGACACAGTACTGAATCCTGACACAGTGGTTGAGAACCACCGCTCTAATGTACAATGGAAGCAAACAGTTCCTGAACAGCTCACAAGCTGAAAACTATTTCTTAAAATTATTTGCAGGTGCTTACAAATACTGAATCCATTCACAGAGATAGGAACAGCTTCACATGACCAATCTGCTGATGGAAAAGGGGCTAAACTTGTTATGAATGTTACTCTAAGCCAATAGCTCACCCAGCTCTACCGGTCACCCACACTGGGCCTAAATAAGCAAGGAGTCTTGTGGCAGTTTTAACAACTACAATTTATTAGTCTTTAAAAATGCCACCAACTCCTTGTTTGTTTTGCTGAACTAGACTGACGTGGCTATCCCTTTGGAACTTGAGTCTAAACTGTGTTTCCAAAGCACAGTTTTACTTAGAAAATAGTTTTTCAAATGGCCTCTTTACACTGGCCAAACAAATCTAGGTGAAGCTGAATTAGTCTCAGCTGCTCTAAAATAGTTCAAGTAGTACAATTTAACCCAAGGGTAAATAGAGTCAGAGTGAAATCCTGGCTTCCCTGAAGTCATTGGGTGTTTTGCCATTCATTTCTGCAAGGCAGGGTTTCTCCCACACTCCTTGTAGGTCAGGGGTCTCAAACTCAAATCACCATGAGGGCTACATGAGGCCTAGTACGTTAGCCCAAGGGCTGCACCACTGAAACTGTTTCATACAACAATATTGCAAATATCAGTAACTATTATGTCATTGAGAGCCGCAGAAAATAGCTTTAGGGTCACATGTGGCCCACAGGCTGCATCTTTGAAACCCCTGTCGTAGGTCTTTCCAACTTTAATGAGAGGAGCCTGCTATCAAGCTGCTGCCTGTGATGAATTTGTAGCTATAGCACTGGCCTGGGAGCAGAGCTGTAACATGCTGTTTCGCCACCCAGGGCACGTTCCAATCAGCACGCACCCCTTGCCATTAGCAGCACTTGGGTCTCGTACCGCAAAATGCACCTTTTATATGAGTGGCTCTGTTGAGCTGCTCTGGCGCGCCCAGGGCAAATCTCCATTGGCCCCACCGTCGTTACGGCCCTGCCTGGGAGTCAGAACTAGAATCTATCTTCCAGTCCTACCACAGATTCCTGCATGACCTTAGGCAAGCCAAATAATCTCTGTGCCTCAGTTCCCTGCTACACCTGCAAAATGGGGATAAGGTTCCCTACCTCACAAGGGTGGGAGGTGCTCAGATACTGTGGGGATGAATGCCACAGAGAAGCCTATACATAATATAACAAACATCTCCTAAGGTTAACGAAGGGGCAATGACTCTGCTACCCTCCAAACTGACAAGGGACAGTTCTGCTATTGACTAATTTGCTCTCTGGCCTTTCCCTTCCGCTGCAAACAAATGAGAGCAAAGACAGCAAAGTCTGGGACAGAGATAAAACGAACTTATCTACAGGTGGGGACCTGAGAATTACAGCTACTTAGCTAGTCCCATCTGAAAGAGCCTTATGCCTACTTGTAGAGAATTCTCCATGCCCTGAAAAAGAGAGACATATGATTCTCTCTCTTCAGTTTAAAATCTACTCCAAATTAACATGACCCATACTCAAAAGCATGAGAAGAAAGTACTTGATGTCACTTTAGAAAAGACTGTACATATAATGAAGTCATACTTATTTGACATCCCAGGATCTACTCCTGTAAGATTTTTTAAAGCAGAATTTAAGCAAAATTTCCCACAACTTTGAATGAAATTTTGCCTGAGGAAAAAGTACAGAATTTGGCTGATTGTAGTATTGCCAGACAACACTAGCTGCGGCTGATCCATGTTGCCCAGGCACTACATCGTTCTTGCTATTGCTTTATCCTACCTCTTTTTTGCCCTCATGCTGTCCCAAGCTACAACCTTGGTAATCTATTTACTGCTCTATTGTTTCTGTTATTTAGTATTTTTTCCTGTAATGTCTACCTTAATATTTTTCCCTCCTTGAACACAGTCCACTCATCCTTATCTTACCAACTTCTGGACCTCCTTCTTTTATTTATATTTTACTTTGGAGGCTTTGTAGGACCATGATCATATCCCTCCTTCGCTTTCTGTTTTCCAGACTATACAAATCTTTTTGATCTCTCTTTAGCAGATTGTGCACAATATAGCATGCATCCCTGCAGCTGGTTATCTGTGTGCTTACACTACCCAGGTGCAAAAATCTGTGTGTGCAAATGGAACATTTAGATTTGTAAAGTCTCTCTCTACTTTAATTCCAGGTATTAATATAAAATGCAAAGGGAGTAATTCAGATATTAGCTTCTAAAACCAAAGTATTTGTTAGAAAAAGTTAACTTTCTTCCTGTCCACTTCAGTTTCGTTTCTTCCAGGGAACAATGAAGCAGAAAGAAGGGGAGACTGCTTCCCCCCCCCCCACCAAATTCCTGCTTTAGGTGATGGTATTTGTTATCACACAAATTTAAAACTTTAATTACAATATTTAGCCCTTTTTAAGCTTTCCACACAATGAACTCAAAATACTTACATATGAAGTCTCACACCACACCAGTGATGTAGGAATTGTTCCCGTATTAGACAGAGAAACAGGCACAGAGGAATGTTTAATGACTTGTCTGAGGTCACCCCAAGAAAATCAATACATAGAACTTAACAATAGATTCCTGATTGCTTGAACTGTTTATTACTTTAATTACCAGATAATACTCTCCAATTTGGGTACATTAGACCATAAGACAATCTTCTTTATCAAAATAAGTATTCCAAGATAATCATTTCCCAAACTCACAAGACTTGTATCTATGTACTTGCCATTGCCATTCAAATAATAAAATTATCAGGATGCATCTTTTATGCCCAGCCCTGTGACATAAACATTAGTGAAATATTTCTGATGATAATCAGTGGTCAAGTGGTTAGCACTTTCGGGGTTTTAGAGAGTAATCACAATTAGACACTTTCTACACTACTGCTTATGGTGATAATAATTTATGTCTCACAGTTATGAGAGTAAGCCACCTCCCTTACACTTGTGCTTCTGTAAGCTCTCTCCTGCGGCAGTAGTCTAAGTCTCCGAACTTAACACACCATTAAAATGAATGGGGGATGCTCACCATTCTCCTTGGTACTACTTCCCCTCTCTCCCTTTGGTATATATACCCCCAAAAGACTGCATTGCATCTGTTTATATTTTCAGTGCTACCTTCATAGCCAGCAGAGCTAGACCTTTTTGTAAATAAGAGCTAAGATAATACAGGATACAATCGGGAGGAAATCTGAAGGAAAACCTTACATCCTCAGAAATCACTGGTTTTCTGCAAAACAAAGAAGGAATCCTGTGGCACTGAAAGACTAATAGGTGTATTTATTGCAGGAGCTTTTGTGCGAGGAAATCTCACTTTGTCAGATCCTTTGAACACCTTCTCCCATGAAAGCTCCTTCAGTAAATATAGTAGTTAGCTTTTAAGTGCCACAGGACTCCTTGTTTGTTTTGCTGAACTAGACTAACACAGTTGCCCCTTTGGATCTTGGCTTTCTGCACCAACTCTATTGTTCCAGGTAGTATGTTACATAATGGTGGTTGTGCATTGACTATGCATGAACACAAAAGCAATTATGTATGCCATGTAATACATATACAGTTATTTGCCTGTATTATTAAGACAGGAAACAGTGGCCTAAATATTCCTTCTGATCACTTGCAGGGGATGAGTTGAGTGGCAAATGTTTTTCTCTGCCCTTCAAAAAATTCTTGAGATTTAATTTTTTTTTTAACCAGTACCAGATCAGGACAAAGTCAAAATTTGAAAATTTCCATGAACCAAAAATATGAAACATTGGTTTGGGTCAGTTTAATAACTTAACTTTGATTATCTCAAAATGTTTCATCTCAATTTTGACCTGTTTGCTTTTTAAAAAAATGAAAATTTTGAAACCAAGTTGTTTTGATTTGAAAATGTGAAGTTTTTGTTTCAAAATTTGTCAAAATGGGATGTTTTGATAATTTCAGAACTCCCTCATCCCCACGTATTCAGGAAATTGATTGACACTGCCTCTTATTCACCAAAAACTTTGCTTTTGACAACTCTGCCTTTCCTGGTGAAAAAGTTTCAAGAAAAATCCCCAGCCAGCTCTAGCAAGCGCAACATTAACTGTCTCTTAGGTACCAGAGATAGTCATTAATAGGGCACTGATAATATAAATAACTTTGTAAACAGGATTGTTTAAAGCTCCCATGTGTTATCACAGAATCATAAAAATTAGCATTGGAAGGGACTTCAGGAGGTCATCTAGTCTAACCCGCAGCTCAAAGCAGGAGCAACCCCAACTAAATCATCTCAGCCAGGGCTTTATCAAGCTGCACCTCAAAAATTTTTAAAGGACAGGGATTCCACCAGCTCCCTAGGTTATGCATCTCCAAGCATCATCCTCCTACTGAAAAATGTTTTCTTAATATCCACCCTTCCCCACTACAACTTGAGAGCATTGCTCCTAGTTCTGTCATCTACTACCACTGACAACAGTCTGGCTCTACCCTCCCTGGAACTCCCTTTCAGGCAGTTAAAGGCTGCTATCAAATCCCCCATCACTCTTCTCTTCTTCAGACTAAACAAACCCAGATCTCCTCATGTGCTCCAGTCCACTAATCATTTTCATTGCCCTCTGCTGGACTCTCTTCAGTTTGTTCACATCCTTTGTGTAATGGGGGGCCCCAAACTGGACACAATAATCCAAATGTGACCTCACCAATGCTGAACAGAGGGGTGTAATCACTAACCTCAGTCTGCTGGGAATGCTGTATTAATGCAGCCCAATATGCTGTTAGCTTTCTTGGCAATATGGGCATACTGTTAGTGTTGATTCATATCCAGCTTCTTGTTCAATGTAACCCCTAGGTTCTTTTCTGCAGAACACTGCCCAACCATGTTATGATCATGATACTGTCTCTTCTTCCATTACCTACTTTGCAACCAGGGCTGGAAATAGGAGTTTTGGCGCCTGGGGCAAGCAGCCCCAGATATGCCCTCCGTTGTCCTGGGCCCAATCCATCCCCAGCCACCACCAGAGGCAGTGGGGGTTCTCCACTGCTGTCAGCAGGCTGCAGGGATCTGGATCTGTCCCCAGCCACCACCAGGAGGTGGCTGGGCCTCCCCACCAGGTCAGATCTGGATTCCCGGGGCCTGCCGGCAGTGGCTGGGGCTCCCTTACCTGTCTGCAGTGCCGGCACAGTCCCTGGGACAGACCTGCGCTGGCTGCAGGTAGTACAGGCTTCTCTCTGGCTTCCTTCCCCCAGAATATGCACCTGAGCATGCACTGGGGCAGGGCAGGAGATTTTAAACTCTCTTAGCCTGGCACCCAGAAAGGAATGTGCCTTCAGAGCCAGGTAGGGGCTGCGTCTGCTGGCCATACAATGCCTTTTAAAATTCGGTGCCTGGGGCTTTTCCGCACTCGCCCTGCGCACAACTCTATTGTCTTCTGATTCTGACCTCAGTGACATGTATACATGGATTTGTATAGGGCTAAGTGACTAGCTCCCCAGTTGGAACATGGTCACTGTTCCAGCAAACACTATTATATACAAGATTAATCCAGTTTATGTGATTAGTCCCTTACTAGCCCTGTCAACTCTCTGAAGCAGGAATTGCCTTTTGTTCTGTCATATAGTGCCTAGCACAGCAGGCTCCCTGTCCGTGACTGGAGTTGCTATAATAAATTAAATACATGTGCCATCTTTGCACGACTGAAGCTTTACTAAACACTCTGTTGATGAGGCACAAGAAACAATTCAATTCATCTTTCTTATAGTAGTGCTTACTTGACAATGCTAATAAGAGTAAATAAAGTAAAAATTCACTATTGTCGATGTCCCTAAAGGAAGCAGATATTAATTGGACAGCACACAGCAAACAGCTCTGTAGAGTAAACAGGTAACATTTTTGCACGGTAATTTTTTAGAGTAGAAATGCATTGTAATGGGCCTGTGGCTGCTTAACCCAGCAGTTCTCAGCCACTGTGTCGGGATAACGGTGGGTTACTTACCAGTAATCATCCTTCTTTGAGATGGGCTCCTCGGATTCATTCAGTATTAGGTGTCTACGTGCCACAGCACACGATTGGTCGGACACTTTTTAGCCCTAGCCTGTCAGGACATGGCTGGCGGCCAATGCCCCCTGGCCACCCTGTGGCTATATATATATATGGCTGCAGCCCTGCTCCTCCTCAGTCCCTGTAGTCGCTAACCCCAAGTAGTGGGGACAGTGGGAGGGTTCTGAATGAATCCAAGCAGCCCATCTCAAAGGAGGACAGTTACTGGTAAGTAACTCACTGTTCTTCGAGCGCTGCTCAGATACATTCAGTATTAGGTGACTGTTAGCCATACTGTGAAAGGTGAGCGGAGTTAAAACCTTATCCACCGTCAGCACGGCTACCCACAAATGGCACAGTACCCAAAACTGGGTGAAGAAGCAGTGGGCCTCCAGGCAAAATACCTACGGACACGCCACCAAGTGCAAGATCTTCGAGTGAAGGTGTGCATGAGAGTGCTGAGGGGTCATTTGCCACTCTGTCAGGAGACTAGAACTCCCAACAGGGGAGGTTCCCGCTCCATTACCAGGGGACTTTGCTATATCATAATAGCCAAAGAGCATCCTTGTCACCAGCAAGAATGTCTAGTGTAAGAGGGTTGCCCTTCCCCAGTGGAATCGACTCTTGAGAAAGGCAGTCATGATCCAGAGCAACAGGCTCCTACAGCTGCAGGCGATGAGCAAGGGTGGGATAATTGCTGCCCTTGTCACCTTAACCTTGAAGGGAGGTCAATCAGGTTAGGTTACTAACCAAGACTGGGGGCAGGGAACACGTCCCCCTGACCAAAGGGGGTAGGCAACAGCCTTTCCCCGCTGACATACTGGCAGGAGATGACATGGCTAGGATTGATAAGGGGCACCATAAACTAAGGCATCCCACCTCCATATGGAAGATAATATAGGAAGAAAAATAACGAGGAAGGAGTAGCTAGAGACCCCTGCTCCTCCATCCGTTGACGCATGGGAATGGAGGGCCCTGGAATGAGGCCTAAACGCTTGGCAGGCCCACCTCTGGGGTCCAAAAGCATTGGAGACACTCTGTCAATGAGTTTATCATAAGGAGAGAAAAGGGCATCTTAGAGGGGCCCTTCTTTAGAGGTGACTCTTCAAGGGGGACTTAGGTACACCCATCCTAGCATCAGAAGAGAAGCCAAATGGTGGAGGGCATGAGTGACGAATGACCAGGGAGGGAAAGCAGAAAAACTGGTGGGAAGGTTATGGAATTCCTCTGTTAGGTTGTTACCAATCATAGGGGCAGGTGTATGACCTGAGACAGAGGCAGTGAGAAACCATCATTGGCTGCTTGAAGGGGCTTGTGTGACCTCAAGGACAGGTGCGCGTTTCTCTCCCTTGCCCCCGTAATCTATTGTCCCGATTCCCGGACTTGCATACGGAGAGGTATGCTGAATTGAGGGAAGGGGTAGCCAGCTGTCTCTGTAGACAGGTCAGGTCCACCCTGAGGGTCATGCCCCCAAACTCCAGAATTGGAGTGTTTGGGGAGTGGCATGTGATTCACATGATATTCTGACTTCTCCTCTCATCCTGCATACAGAAGGGGAGTCAATCTTCGTATCATGGCTGGTTGACTCATCTCTAGCGAGGGTTGTAGGTGTTGGGTCCCAGCTGAGACGGGCCAACTGCAAAGGATCCCGCATCATTCCTGATGGGGAGAGAAGACAACAACTTCACCAAGATGCAAGGCAGATGGTATATAATAATGCCTTCTCCATGAGAGGAGGGGTGCTATTGGTGAACCTCTGCATGTATTGGAAGGGGTAAGGCATGCGCAGGTCCTGGGTGGAAGAAGGGAAGAGAGAGAACCCGGGGCAGAGGGGAGGAGAGCATAAGGCAATCCCTACTTAGTGGAAAAACAAGGGGGAGCCACTCTGTCCTCTAAGGAACATGGCGGGCATGAGAGTACGTTACAAAAGCGTCACCCATAAGGTGTCAGGCTTTCCAGCCTGCTAAGGGTTTTGCAAATTCCCTCAGGAGCCAGAGTTCTGAAATGGAACTGTGAGCTAAGGACCATGGGTCCTCAAGCAGGCTCACTCGGGTGTATGAATACCAGTGGGGGTTAACAGCTCTATCCCCTACTATCTCCCTTTTTCCTGACAAGGAAAAACCCTTATGGTAGAGCTCGAGGATGCCTCAAGCGAAAGGCCTAATATGAGTCTGAAGACCATGGACCTGAGATTAAAAAGGGGACTGCCTGGGGAGTCGAGGAGGGAAAAAGTAGAGGACAAGAAGGTATGACTTTGCCCTCTTACCTGCCACCTAGGAGGTGGGGTACACCATCCCGCAGTAATTTCCCCCAAGATCTGTTGCAGGCCAACACAAATAAGAAGTGCTCTTGGGATCAGCAACACAGGAATGTACCCATCCCAGTGTGCCCCACTAGGGAAGAGTTGGACAAGGTGTGTGGGGTGGAAGGGGCCTCTGGGTACGAGGATGGGGAGTATGTACCCTCCCCTACATGTCCCAGCGGGCTGTAGCCCTGGGTAAGGGCCACAGAGCAAGTACTGTGGTGGTGGTGGGGCATCATGTGGCCCCTTTTCACAGCTCTATCACCCCCTGATTTCCACCAAGGCTCCAAGGGAACATGTGACTAGAACTGAGCGCATGTGAGGAGGGTTTTCCGGTTGCCACGCCCTTACTTGACCCGAAGGGTATGGTAAGGGAAGAAGGTGACACATCATTACCGGAGAGGAGGAAGAGGTGTTCCGAGGCTGATTGCGAGGGGGCATTTAACATAAGTGGTTTAAGGTGCCGCCCTGAAGTTCAAGGGTTGGGTTTGATGGAGGGAGAGGCAACCCTATTGGAGTTGGTCACCTTCAACAGGAGAAAGGGGGCCATCAACCCACAGTCCAAGGGCCCCTAAAAGGTAGCCGTTTTGCTTTGGGGGGGGACTACCGTGAGGGCCCCTCACCCCAAGCATTTGTGGGGTCATGGTGGGCTAGTAGAATGTTGAGGCATCGGGGAGTAAGCATACCCAGGGCTGTGAGGGCTGACCTTTGGTCACAGTTGCCGCATATCAAGGAGTTAGTGGCCAGGGGAAAGAGAGACTGTCCCTCAAAAAGGAAGGTCTAATAAGGACTGCTACAAGTCCTGGGGGTGGTCAGAATCCCGAAGCCAGGCACTCGATGCATAACCACAGCTGTAGCAATGCCGCGGATGGCCACGTCCGATGCATCCCACACCACTGTAAGGGCATCGTGTGAGGCCAAGGCGCCTTCCTCAAAGGCATCTTAATCCTCCAAGTGTTCTTGTGGGACGAAGCTGCTAAAACTCTTTATAGCATTACACAGATCTAGGGAATATCTGTTAAACAAGGCCTGATTGTTAGCAATCCTGAGCTGAAAGGTTGAAGTTGAATAGGCCTTTTGACCCAGGAGGTCAAGCCTCCTGGACCCCTGGGAGCCTGGGGGTGAATCAGGGTGGTTCGGGCCAGTGTGTCCCAGTGATGTCAAAGACATGAGCCTGAAGGGGGATCGGAATGCTGACTGGAGAGGATGCAAACCCCAGGTTGAATAAAGGGTTTTGGTCCCCCTCGAGGGGTATGACTCTGACCACCAGGTAGGCGGTGACCAGTTGAAGGGGGTTGAAGTGTGGTAGGGTCTTCTCTGTAAGACCCTGGCCCTGGGTTCATAACTCTAGCCAGAAGAAGGGACAACCCTGGTACTGGGGTGCCCTCTCTCAGGGCCGTGGTATCAAGTTGAAACTCCCCTTCTGAGGCCTCAGTGGGAGGTAACCAGCTTCGAGTGTGGTACCAGGAAGAACCTGGTGCTGGGGACCCTTCCATAGGAGGCCGGGTCTGAGGCATGCACTCTTGGACCTCTTCATAGTGCTGAGGCAAGGGTGTCAGCACCGTAGAGGTTGGAGCCCTCAGCTCCGCAGTGACGCAGGGCCAAGGGGTGAGCGGCTCCCCCCAGTGCTGAGTAAAGTGAAAGGAAGGCAGACTTACCATTTGCTTCAGTGGCCTGGCAGCGATTTCAGGAGCTGAAGAGCCTCCACTGCTTCAAAGGCCTCCGGTGTGGATGGCAGTATGATAGGCTCCAGGCCCTCACCCCAGGAGCAGAGAGCCAGAACGGCACCAGCACTTTGGTGCTGAAGTTGACACCAAGAACGCTTACCTATGCTCTGCTGGGGAGCAGCACTGAGAGGGCCTCAGTGCTGAGTGGCATGAGGTGCTGCCACCAACGCATGGTGCTCAGGTGCTCCGGCCCTTTTCTTTGGAGAGGAGGTGCCGGGGATAAGGTCATATGGCACCAAGATAGTGCTGAGCCAAATGCCGATCGTGGCCCTTTATTCACAGCCAGACAGCTGTGCCAAGAGGGCTCCAAGTGCCAATCTACATGTGATGCCAAGTTAGAGGCCGATCGCAGCTTTTATTCATAGCCAGAGACCGGGGCCAAGAGGGCTCCGGTGCCAACTGAACATGTGGTGCCGAGTTAGAGGCTGATCGCTGCTTTTATTTGTAGCCAGAGAGTGGTGCTGAAAGAGCTCCAGTGCCAGCCCAGCATGTGGTGCTGCTGAATCCTCGGGTGAGTTGGGCATACCCGCTGTCAGCTGCAGGGCCCATTCTTGGGCAATGTTTTGCAACCTTCATGGAGCATAATCCATCCAGTAGGCACTGACGATGTCTGCACAGAGGACTTGTAATAAACAGGCACTTGCATAAATGCAAGAAGCGGGCTGTTCTGTAACTGTCACTGAGGGTGCAGAGAAAGGAACTGAGGAGGAGCAGGGCTGCAGCCATAATATATATAGCCACAGGGAGCGTTGGCTGCCAGCCCTGTCCTGACAGGCTAGGGCTAAAAAGTTTTCAGCCAATGGTGTGCTGTGGCACATAGACACCTAATACTGAATTTATCTGAGCAGCGCTCAAAGAAGAATGACTGTGTCACCATACAGTGGTAAGTGTGTCACAGAGAACCAGGGCAATGGCTGGATTTGGTCTGAGAGGAAAGTGCTGGTGTGTCCTTTTGGGTCACGATATGCTGCCAATTGTGTTGTGGCCCGCAAAAACTTGAGAACCACTGGCTTAATCAACAGGCAGTGGCAAAGTACTGCTGTTTTCAAACAACTCAGGAACTTATTTCCTTCAAAAAAATATCATCCCAGAGGATAAAAGTATGTGAAAAATCTTACAAGAATGTTTAGCTGTAGTTGCATGTTTGGATATACAAGTGCTTTACAGCTTTGACTACATTTGTGTTTCAACTTTCCTGTACATTTATCATCAGGCTTTGCTATTGAAAGCAAATGAACTGCAGGACATGTGTTTCCCTCCACCCATTTTATAAAAATAAATTTATAAAAATATATTTATAAAATTTATAAATTCCTATTTCTAAAAGGGATAATTTACTAATCCTGATCAGTTGCAAGGAATCTGAAATGTCAAAAGATATTAAGTCCAGAAATGGTTGTAACCAGATGCAAAGCATTATTCTTTCCAACTAAGGTTCTTCCATGACACTATATATATGTATGTATGTATTTATTAAAGATACATTCAGCAATGATTACTTTCTTCTTTTTTAATACATTTTTAATTTGCAAACCATTTGGTTGAATTTATATAGTCCATAAATTCTCAGGGTGAAATCAAACAATGGCTAAGATCTCCTCCATGAAGAGGTTTTCCAACAGCTTTGTGCTATATGGAAAAACTCTTTGAGGACCACAGGCGAAAACAGTATAAACGGAACCATCTGACTGGGGATCGTAAATGACCAATGATATCTAAGCTATGCAAGTGTAGTGCCAGACCCGCCTGAGATTAAGTTACAGTGTGGAATGACTTCACTGGTTACACAGTACTCGGCTCTTCTTTATGTCTGGCAATTAAATTAATGAGGTTCTTTACCATACCTATGTCTCTCTCTTTCTGTGCAGCTATTCAAAGCTCAACAAATCACTGAGTCTGACATTCAGATGCTTATGTGCTATTTGCAACCTTAATTACTATATTCATTGTGTTCCATAGAAGACTGAAAATGTTTATAAAAGATGATAAAAATCAGACAAAGAGGCTCCCTGTCTGCAGCCATCTGTAGTGTTATGTTTGACAAACACAGAGAAGGGAGAAATGTTATCTAAGAAGGACTGAATAACTTCCTAGAGTGAGAGAGATTTGAATAAGTTCATTTATTTTCTCTGTATCTTTTCTTCCCGTTAAACAACTGTTTCCATTTCTGGCTCATTGAGAAAGGAACCAACAATCATCCCAAGAACTAAATATTACAGAAAACAAGTATCAGCTGGCGTTGAAGTGGGAGAAGGAATTTGTGTTTAAACGGTTGGCTATTGATAGTTGAGAGACACAATAGCTGTCTTAAGTAGCCTGCTCAAAATCTGGATATCAGAGATTCCAGTAGCTTTGCTTCTTCGCTGTGCCTTCTGTAGGAAGCACATTTTAGCTAACTACTAAAGACAAAAACCTCCAAATTAAGTTAGAATCTGGAAGAATACTTAGCAAGTTATGCAGCCATAGCCAACTTTTCAGTATTTATACGATAGGAAGTAAGAGAACACATTTGTACTGACCCTCGAAGGAAAAAGTTGGCTGAGCACGCTCAGTAAAATAAAATGGTCGGAGGGAAACGCATGTCCTGCAGTTCATTTGCTTTCGATAGCAAGTATCGTTTTCAATGATCTTGAGACTGAAAACTGCTCTGCTTTTTTTGGATTGAAATGAATTGATTAAACTGTAAATTAGCAACAGATGACTTGTGGGGGTCTGTGTTAAAGTATTTACAGTTTTAGGCCATATTTGCCACTCTTCAAAAATGTTAGAAGACAATACAATTACAGAAGGGTAACTGCACATATCTAAATCAACCTAGAATTATAAACATGCTTCATGTTGCCTGTGTCATCACCACCATAGTTTAATTCAGGGCTATAAAACTCATTTTGGGGCAGGGGCACATTGGAGGGCAGAACAGTTGACGAGGGCCATAGGTCTGAACAGGCTCCCCAACCTTTTCCCCTGCAACATTCAGAGCAGCATGGACTCCCCCTTTCCCCTTCCCAAGCCTGCAGGCTCGGACACCTTTGCTTTTCCCTGCCCTGCTGGCTCCCAGACCGGAAGCTGCCCAGCAGGAAAGGGACTTCCCTTCCCCTTTCCTTTCCACTTTTCCTATCATGTGGTGGCAATCAGTCTGTCCCAGTCACAGTCATAGGCAGGCTGGGCTCCTGCCTCCCTCACCCGCTCATTCAGCATGCTGGCCTTTCGTTGGGCTCAGTCCTGGCCTGCCTTCGATTGGCTCGCTCCCATGTGGGTCCCTGCTACTTTTTCCTTTCTTATTTGAGATTTGTGCAATGTGCTGTCGATCAAATTAGCAAGCTGACTGACTGGCAGTGAGCAACTGGGGTTGGAGGGGGCGGTACAGGGGTTCTCCAAGACCCGTCCTAGCCTGCTGTGACTGAGACTCTGATTGGTTGGCAGACCACAGCAGAGCTGAGCCAGGATTGGCTGGAGCTCTTCCTGTGTTCCCCCCTGCTTTGACTCTATCATCGAGTCAGTCAAAAGCAGGCTTAGCCCTGCTCTGCCAGTGGCAGCCTGTCTTTACTGTTTGCTGCTGCTACAGAGAGCTTCCCCACGCAGTAGCTCTGTGGCTGGATATGCACCCTCGGTGGGCCAGATCCGGCCCCCACAGTGTGCATTTGATACCCCTGCTTTAATTCCTCCTTTACCAATAAGTTCCCAGCTCAAAGTACTTCAGAACCTACTTAAAGCAAAAGAAGCAAGGTGTCCTGTGGCATTTGTTAGTCTTTAAGTGCCACAGGACTCCTTGCTTCTTTTGCTGAACTGGACTAAGACGGCTGCCCCTCTGGTACCTAAAGCTAAGTTCTTTGCTGAACAGGGATAGAGTTAAGCATAAGCTTAAATGTTTTGCTGAATCAGGGCCTAAATCCTGTCATGATAAACAAAGGACAGGTATGAAACATGGGCAAACCTCCATATTTCAAATGAAAGAGCACAGTTTAAAAACATAAGTGGACTGACTTCACATAGGAGGCAACCATTGTAACTGGCACACAGTAGCTCTAGTTGGTCTATTTTGGTTAAAGAAAAAGCAGTCAACTTCTGCTCTCTTTGGAACTGCTGCAGATCATCAGAGGTAAATTCACCATTGCATAAGTGGGCACATCTCTGAATTCAGGCAACTTGCACCCATTTAAACAAGCAGGACATTTAGCCAGCTGACTTTAAAAGATTTGTATTGATGTAAATATGAACCAAACCGCCTCAAATGATTTTCCTCAGGAAAATTTCATAATTTAGATCCTTACAGAGCAGATCCACCAAAGAGGACTTTTCTTCTCTCCTTTAAGTTTGTGCGTAAAGGACAATTAGAGATTGGATCCTTATAAAGAAAAGGCAGTCTCAGTACAGTGTTTGCAGATATTCAGCATCATTTTCTCCCTTTCAATATAATTAAAAGTTGTGAAATTATTTCACAATCTGTTCACTTGTTTTTGCAAACACTTTGTGGTGGTGGTGGTGGAGAAGGAGAGGTGTCTTAAAATAGAGTTTACTACCAGTAGTTTCACTTTACTCTTGAAACCCCTTGTGTAAGACTAATTAAGAGATCAAGAGAGAGAAGAAACTATTTTGATACTTAGTCAATATCTGTTCTTACATTTGGTCAAATTGTGCTATCAGGGATCCAACCCCATTGTACCTGTTTAAACAAAGCACAATTTGACCCACCACTTCTTTCTTAGGTACCTGTCCTGAAAACCTCCTCTGCATTGACAAAGTGCAAACATATTAGGGACAGATTCTGATTTCAGTTGTAATCCTACCTAGGGCTAAATCCTGAAGCCCTTACTCAAGCAAAACCAGCATCAAGGGCAATGGTGATTTTGCCTGAGTAAAGACTGACAGTAAGTGGCAACACACTGTAGACATCTCCACCCCGATTCTGGAAGACAGTGTATGAAAAATGGCATGCACTGAACCTTTGTTCTTAGTAAAAGCTGAATTTCCCTTTGTTTCCATGAAAGGACAACAGCATGAGATCTTTGCTCTCTCCTGCCAAGTGATTCGGAATTCTATCTGAGTAAGATCATTATACTTTGAGCCAAAATACTTTGACGTTCTTAAACCATTTTATTTCTCAGCAACTCTGTTCTGTTGAAGGGCAGTGCCATGCAGGTAGCTTTAAATTTACTTCTTTCAGCTGCATGATGATCCATGGATGGACATGCACATTATGCATGTGTCTAGCTCTCTGCTTTATTTTTACAAGCAGAACTGAGCAAACTATGCACAATGACAACTCATTCAATAAATACAAGCCTTTCCCTCAGTTCATGAATTATCATAACCAACTGATTTTTAAAAATTTAGCTGTGGTTTGTAGTTGTATGACAGTGGTAATATGAATAAACTACAGTCTATCAATTATGTGCAGATGCTATGCTTAGGTTACTTACTCTCCATTATTTGTTGAGAGAGACTCGTAACAAAAGTTGTTAGTGTTTTTGCTTCCTAACTGGCACACTGAAACTTTCAAAAACAGTCAGATAATGAACAGTAAACACTCTCATCTGCACTTGAATGGAGGTTTCCATAGCAGCAGTAAAGCCAAAAGCATTTGTGTGAACAGACGCATATGTGCAAATGTTGGAAAATAGCCTATGAAAGTGGCTGGGACTTCAATCAGGATTTTCAAAAAATGGGTATCAATTAGAGCTAATTTTTAGCACTTGATTTAGCATACCTCAAAGAGGTGGTTTTTTCCAGAAGCACAGAGTACCTGCCACCATAAGTTAGGCTTTTGAACCTGGTGTTGTGTTTCATGGCACACAATCAAAAAAAGCTAGATAACAAATACCTTGCTGGAAAGTTGCAGCATGACACTACTTTATTTCTTAGAAATCAGAACAATAACAAAAAGAACTTAAAACCAGAAAGAGATAAAACAGGCTGCTACCTAAAATAGAAAGGTATAATACATTCCACCTTAATCTCGGCTGTCTGCTATTTGTCCCCAGTTGCATGCTTTCTACAGAACCCCCTACGCTGCAAGCGGGAGCAGGAAAATACACTGACCATTTAAAACAGCAACTTACAATTTCAATACACCCCAGTTGAGCACCCTGAAGTTGAGGCATACAAAGTCAGTTCCCTTTAAAAATCTTGGCCATTGAATAAAATAGAATAGAAACATACGGTTGTAAGGGTCCTCATGAGATCATCCAGTCCAGTTTAAAGCCAACAGCCATTCAAAATCCAGACAACATATGTCAGCACTGTTTGGCAGCATTCAGCCAGATGTACTTGTGGGTGGGAAACAATCAAACATAAAACCCCAAAATACCAGGGGTATGTCTACACTGGAACCTTAACCCAACTTAACCTTCCTTAAGTCAGTTTAAGGAAAGCCATTTCCACCCTGGGCTTTTATTAAGTTGACTTAAGCACTTGCTTAAGTTGACTTAACTCCAGCCCTTAAAATCGACTTTATTAAGTCGACTTAATGCATTGTAGATAGGGTCATCTATATTGCAGGCTTTGTTAAGTTGACTTAATAAAGTTGACTTAACAGAGCCCTCTGATATGCATGCAGCTTTTAAGTAGACTTTGTTAAAGTCAACTTTATTAAGTTGACTTAACTGAGCCCTATAGTAAAGACATAGCACAGGTTTCTTATTCTTGTACATCTTGCTATCTTCTACACACACAAAAAGCAAACATGCTGAACTGTGTGACAATACACTCAGCATGCACAGGGCCACATAAGCCAGCATCACAAATTCTTTTAGTGTAAGAACACCACCTTAATAAATTTAATGTTAGCTATACTGCATTTTTCCTCTGAGAGAACAAATAAGTATGAGGTTTATTCTTGCTAACTTCCCAGCTATAACAAATAACGTTACAATGTTTGTTATATCTGAGAAGACAACAGGAACAAATATACCATATTTCTAAGAGACATCATATTTTAACACTTCTAGCACTGATGAGTTAGCAGGCACTGTCAATGTAAGAAAGTGCGCAGACATTTTTTGAAGTTGATTGAATGGGAAAGCAGAGAAAGGCAGATATGCATCCATATATAGAAGCTTTATTGCTTTATTTGATCATGGAAGAAAGAGAAAGAATTTTAATGTTTGTTGCAAACTTTCTTATTTCTGATCAGCTAAAGACTTGCATATTAGGCTCTCCACAGTCATGAAATATAGACATGAACTTCCTTGAAGCTTAGAGCTTTGGCTATTGTGTTCTCACTTGGGCCTCATCTCTAATTCTTTTTATTTATTCTTCCTTGTTAGATTTTGCTATCTTCTCAGTTTTTTGTTCCTGCAATAGTAATTACCCACACCAGTTTCAGTGAACCTTTTCAGAAGGCAGAATTTACATGGTTTCATAAAAATTTACTTAACTGAGAGTTTCAGGTTCATTCAAATCCAAAAACTCAACCTGAAACCCACTAGTTTAATTGGACCTGTCAAACTGATACATGCCAGTGTTCTCAAGAAGACTACCGAATTGCTGGTTTTGCGATTAAACTCTATTGTGAAACTTACTGGGTACACTCCATCCTCCAACCCCCCCCCCCTTCCTTCTGCAGCCCTAGGAAAGCTAAAATCAAGCAGCAAAAAATTCAGCCAAATTTCTTGAGAACCCTTGGCTGCTTAGATGATCAAGTAAAAACCAGGCAAGTTAAAAAAATTAGTTGACTTCCAGGTTTGCTGTGAGTGTTCTGCACAGCTCTAAATCACACGTGGGTTTTGAATAGTGGAAGTGTGTTTCTTTAGTACGGAAATTGCTTCATTTTCACCCCTCAAAATGGGGGAGGAGGATGTTTTATATTCAGATGTCCACAGAATTCATTTATTGACTAGAACAATTGCAGAGAGTAAATCGGTCTGATTGTCAGTTACACTGCACCTGAGCCTGGGTTTCCTATACAGTGACTGTAGATGTACCTTTAAACTCGCATGTTATCTTTGCAGTTACTTTAAAGGACCTTGGCATCACCTGCACAATATAAAGAGGAGTAAATATAAGTAAGACTCAGCCCCAGTATATTTTATTCTCATCTTTCCTTGTGCTCATGTATGGAGGTTGAAACTGAATCTATTTATAATATTTTGAAGTTAAAAGAGCCATCTTCTTCTTGGTCACCTGGAAAGCTGAAACAACATTAAGCCTAGAGACCAAACTGAGTATTTTAGAATATCATTTTCCTTTGAAAGGTACCCAGTTAAAGCCCAACCCTAAGAGTTCTGACTGAGCACCCTCAACTCACATTAGGCTCATCTGCCAGGATCAGGCCCTCATGTTGGAAATTGCATTAAGCATCTAAATTACTGTACTTTTAAATCTGAAATTAAATCTCAGCCGAATGAAGCTCCAAAGCTTTTCAAAAGCTTTAATTTTAAATTGTTTTACTATTTCACACTCCCTGTTTCTGTAAACTGTTTGTAAGGTCTTTTCACACAGCAATTCATTCACAGCAGCACTGGCTTCTAGATTTCCTCCCCTAGCGCAAGTCATTAGTCCAGCTCCAAAACCCTCTTTAATTCATGCAATGATTTGTGTTTTGTGGATGTTCTGTGGGTTTCTTTCATGATTTAAACTGCATCTGGGCTATTTATAAATGTCATTTTCAAGTGTTGCACTCTGTTAAAACTGAAATCACGGTTGTTTTACACTGTATATTTATACAGAACTGTGGCTAGTCAAAGAGCAGAGAAACCTCAGTTCTGAATATAGCAAGTTCAGTCTAGTGCTCCCTATGCACCCAGAATAGACTAAGTTGAAGCAGATCCTCCCAGGTATTTTATTTATTTATTATTTTTAAAAGCTTAAAGTGTATCATTAACTTATAAGAACACAATGAAGCCGGACAGGAGAGAGGCTGACTCATGTCCATTTCATGCACTCTGCAAAGACCTGTGACTCCAAGGCCATGGCAATGGTGGTGGAAACCTGTTCACCACACTTGCTGTCATGACCAGGCCATACCACTTGCTTTGTGAGAGGACAGGTTTTTGAGACAGGGTTGATTTTAGAGCAGGTTACATGCAAGGCTGGTTAGGTATTGAAAGCTCCTATCCCTCATGTGCACTCTGATGCCTTGCCAATACACAAAGGCCTAGCTGTGGTCACATTCATATACTACTGACTGTGCTGGAGGGACCACGCAGCATGTGGACTTGTCTGGAGTTCTGGCTGAGTCAGCCAGAATTCCTCATAGGCTCACTCCAAAATTGTGCACCTGTGTGCTTCTTGCACCACCCTAGGAAAGGATGCAGCATCTTTCCCCTGCCAAGTTCTATCAGCTGGCATGAGACAGATAGGGAGGGGACCATAGACTTGCTTTCATTTCTTCCCTCCTCTTTCTGAGCACCTATCACCTGCAGAAGCCTTAGGAGGGAGCTGGTACTAAGCTCTTAAGATGCATCTGCACAGCAACTAGCAGTGTGCACCTAAGCACGGAAAGACAAACGTGACTTTGCTTGAGCTAATGTGGGAAAAACAGCAGCGTAGTTCTGGTGCAGTGGGCAGCAGCTTGGGCTAGTCATCAGAGTACAAACCCACCTGACACCCTGGGTATGCACTGAGGCAGCCACATTGCTCTTTTTATGCACTTGCTTGAGCACAGTCAGCACACCCATCTATCCACTCTGGGTAGCAAGCTCCCAGCTGAAGCCTAGGTCGACCCTTAATGTGATCCTCCTTGCTAACCTGTAACCACTATGCGGAGGAGCAAGGGAAGGAGAAGACTGTTATGCCTTTCCCCACTTGCACAGCCAAGCAGAAGCTTGCCAGAATCTATCTGTAATGGAAATGGAAGGCACTGAGAGATTAGGGATGTTATGCTCTGGGGGCCTGGCAAACCAAACAAAGCTCCACTAATTCTCTTGCCAGCTCCCGCCCAGGAAGAGCACTGCCGTAATCCCCATTCCTGGCTCCTCTCTTCTCCAAGAGGAAAGGATCCTCCTCCCCCCCAATTATACCCCTCCTGCTAGAAAAAAGAGGCTGCGTCCTCAGGTGCGGATTATCCACTTCCTCCATGATTTTCAGCTGGTGCAGGTCCCACTTGTGGCTCAGTGCCAGTTGTTCACTGCGTGTGGCCCTACTCCCTGGAAGAAGGATGGGAATTAGGCACTTTATATGGGGGGGGCAGTCAAAGTGTTCCTAGTACGATGATGGGGCCAGGTAGGTGGTATTCAATGCATCCTGAAACTGAAACTGGTTCCAATTTTTCCAGCTAGCAGAGGGTGTTCTGTGTTGGATATGTGTAGATAGTTATTAGACAATGCACAGGAATACATAGCACAGCTTTTTCTTTGTTCCAGGATATTCCATTCAGATTCAGCTGAGTTAAAACCAGTTGGAAATTGCTATTTCCCATTCTGTGCACTGAATGAGTCTGAGTCCTATGAACAAAACAAGCAGTAATTAAGGTTGCCTGGGTAACTTAAGTACAGGCATTGCCTAACTTTTGAGGACTGGATTTGCAACTTAAATACTTTTTAATGCACTTTTGTATCAAATTATATGAAAGTTAATGTGACATCCTGGGGTGCAATACAGACCAGTGAGGAGCTGCATCTCTCTTGCTCTAAACCTTAGGTGCCTCACAACACCCTGCTGCAGGACCTCCTACTTAGCCTATGCACAGACAGCCGTCCAGCATGCAAGCTGTGCCCAGAGTGTCTGTAATTAAACTGCAATCTGTCAGCCACACTTATGTCACACTCTGGCCTTTATCAGCCTGGTTTACTTCTACAAGGTGATGCCAACTGATTTTCCCTGAATATGTACATCTGGCACTGCTCAGTCCTCTCCTGGAGAGTCCAGGTGTATTAGGTCAGTTGCCTCTTTAAGGGAACACCACAAAACAACTTGCCACTTTAAGTGGAATTGCCCTCCCAGACTGTTTAACTTACATACACAGGTTTGTTTCAGTTAAAGAATAAAACAAGTTTAATTATAAAGAGAATGATTTTAAGTGAGTACAAGTTATGAAGGATAAAAGTCAGAGTTACAAGAAAAAATGAAGATAAAAACACTTCTTAGTGCCTACGTGAACAGACTATACTTGAGTTAAGATACAGTCCTTAACCCAGGGGTCTCAAACTCAAAATTGCCATGAGGGCTGCATGAGGACTAGTATGTTAGCCCAAGGGACACACCACTGAAACCTTTGTATACAACGATATTGCAAATGTCTGTAACAATAGTGTTGTTCCAGGCTGCAGGAAATAGCTTTAGGGGCCACATGTGGCCTGCGTGTTTGAGACCCCTGCCTTAATCCATTCTCCCACTAGCATTACGTACCAAGCTTTTCAGGTCACAATCTCTCCCCCACAGTCCAACAGCTGTTTCTTTTGTCTTCTCAGATACAAAAATGGAGATGGATAGCGAGAGAGATTCCTTAGGGTATCTGCCCCTCATTTTTATAGGTCAGCCCCCCACTCAGAAAATTGCATTCTGCTGAGGAGAAGGAAACTGGGATTCTAGTAGAAAATGTTTCCTGTTGTTTTCTTTCACCTGCGTGTGTTGCGATGAAGATTTTCTGTCTCATCTTTTCCTTCTTGCTATGAGGACTCAGTTCACAGCTTATATGCAAATTGAGGTAACCACATATCCCTTTGTTTAAGACCTGCTTGACCACTGTGTCTAATCAGGGTTACATGAGTTTAAACATGTCCTTTTCACATTATAAAGGGGAATATAGTAACTTTACACACAAAGTTACTACATGCATTTTGCCATGATATTTAACAATGAGTTATTAATTTTCAAATGATACCTTACAAGGCATTTTTTGTACAAAGGTTATTATAACAGTGTGTAGGAAGGGTGTGAAAACAGAGGTGCATTCTGTCACAGATAAGATACAGTATAAGGGGTTAATGCTGAAAGACAATAAAGGGGAAATAACTGTGTTCCTTGGCTGATTGGTTTGTATGTGTTGCTTCAACAAAGTGGTTTCAAAGTCTACCTTGCATAGTCTCATCTGTTATACTTCCCAAGAGTTTTGAACAGTTCTGCAATGAGGAATTTTTTTTAAGACAGTAAAATCCTTTCCCTGAGTGTTATTAATTTCATATAATCTTAAGTGAAATTCATTTAAACAGACTAAGATTGTAATTTTGATATGTCATGATATACAACACAAAATTATTCACTGCAGGATTTGTGAAGAATTGTTGACTTAACTATAAACAAAACTAATGCCTTCCAGCTGTTATCCTTCCAACATGTCTAAACTAAGGATGTTGATGGAAAAAAGCTAGTGTCCACCAAGCAAAACTGATCAGACAAGATGACTAGAATGTGTTTTGACATTTTTCACAAAATATGTCACTTGTTAACCCATGTGCCCATTTGTGAATGAAATGGGAAAAAAAAAAAAAAACCAACCCCCCCCCCCCCCAAAAAAAAACCCAAAAACATACATTGATGATACTGCTCAGTGAAAAAACACCTATCTGGCCACTTCGTAGACAGATGATAAAGGAAGCGAGTAGGGCATAAGATCTGATCTGTGTTCAAGTCTCTTCTCCATCACAGACTTCATTAAATTTATTCAGTGCTGTTGTTCTAAGCCTACGCTTTTCTGGGTATGTCTACTTGGCAATTAGACACCCACAAATGGCCATGGCTCACCAGGCTCAGGCTGTGAGACTGTTTAATTGATCTGGCTCAGGCTGTATCCTGAGCTCTGTAACCCTCCCACGTTGCAGGGCTGGAACCTGAAAGTCTACACTGCAGTTAAATAACCCCTTTGCCCAAGTCAGCTGGCATGGGTTGCTGCAGGCTTTTGACTGCAGTGTGCACACACCCGCTGTGCTTCCCATCTATAACACAGGGCTACTAGAACTTCCATGTACCACATGGGTGTTGAGAGAATAAAGAAAGATTGTTGTTCATCTACTATGTTACCTGGGGTGATGTAAGTACCTTAGACAGCTTTCTGTCAGCCTTATTTTAATATTAAATGTATCAGCAGATCTTTTTATAGAGAATGCTGATAGCACAAGAGATAAAAAGTCATCATAGTTCGATAGAAGTCACTATAAAACCCTGCAGAAGTTACGTTGTTCCCATAGTCTTTTAAAACCATCCCATAAATCAATACCTTTCCCCCCGCTGTAATAAGTTGTATAAAATGGTCCAAAATCAATGAGTTTATTTGTTAAATTTATATAAGGCTTTCCTGAAAGGGCCTGTTATGTAAAAGTAAGTCAAACATAATACAAAAGATGCACAAGGATCTCTCAAGACCAAGTCATTTAAAACCTAGCTTTGTCTTACCACCAGGCAAGCTTGAAGTCTTCTCACCAGAAACAGAGGTTTTTGAAATGTTTTTTTAATTAACTGGACTGACAGGATCCCCTTTCTTATTAAGCATCCTGCGCAATTATTGTTATTGGGCCCCCAAATTGAGAGACGATTATCAAAAATGGCCTTCAGATCACCTGTAATTCAAGTAGCTAGACATCTAAATGATACAGTTTGCACCTGTTTCCATTTCCCCCCCTACTGCTGGAGATACAGAATGAGATATCAAGCTGAAGTGCCTTTCAGAACACAAGACTCTGCCCTAGAGATGCTCATATAAGCCAGATGTGCATGTGAAAGGGCTGCTTTGTGATTGGAGCTAGCCACAATTGCTCCTAGGGGGTACACAAAGGAGCAATAGCTTGCCACTGTTAGAGAGGGTGCAGCATGTTCTCTGCTCTGCATCTTAACAGCTACATAGTTTGGGGCATGGCAATGTGATCATTGTCCTGTTCTTATCCAGTACCTACAACAGAGCTAGGAGGCAGCAGAGATTGAGTTCCCCAGTGGGAGCAAGGGGGTGTTTTTCTCTCTCTTGTGCACTCATGCAGAGGCCGACCAGCATCTGGCCTGGAATTATGTCCTTCAGGTCTTTGCCCTCTATCAGCCTGGAAACAAGAGAATCCAACAGCTCAAGTCAAAAAATAGATTGCCTAATTAAATACGACAATATTGCCTTGATCAGAGAAAAAGAAAACATTAGTAAACACTGGAGAGCAGCAGCTGGTAAATCTATACACAGGAAAACCAATGAGTATGGGCTTTCATTTTTTTTAAAATTCACAGCAGAGATTACTTACCTTGGCAGATACATATTCAAGCCATACAACTTGTAATGCTTTAGCTAGTGCTAAGCGAAACCATGTGTTTGTATAAAACCAAGGGAAAGTTTAAACTCAGGACTTTGTAAGCAGGGAGCAGTGCACATGAACTGTGTTGATAGCATAAGGAAATAGAATATGGATAACAAAACAGAACATCTAGGCTCACAGGAAGATACGGAGGAACTAATGAGAATCATACTGTCACAGTGTACACATCTGTGCACCCTGAGTTATGATCCACATGATTTTCCTATTCACTTATACACTGAAATTGTATGATTTGCTGCCAATTACACCATGCAATGTTTCTTTATGGATGCTAATGAGCTATTCTACATGATTTCTTCATACGTGTGAACAAACATGTAACATGCTTTCTATGGCTGAGGGATGAGGGAACAAAGGTCTCTCCCAGCAGCAGTGAGCAAACAACTAGCTGAAAGAGACAAAGGTATGCTAATGGAGGTGTTCGTGAAGAGACAAAGGGGTCACCTTGGCCCAGAAAGGGAGAGGTCAGGCAGGGAGATAAATGGAGACACCTGGAAGATTCAGGGGCTTTTGAGCTGGGACTCTCCATCTTGAAACAACTTCAAGCAAGATCTGGGCCCTGCCTGGCCTCAGGCAGAGACTGGCTGTGCAAAACATCTAACAGCTGAACACCTTGAGCATAGACTTGTTTGGTCTAAGAGGTTAATTTAAGTAGAAGTATTAGGTTAGCATGTGTATTTCACCTTTTATTTTCTTGTGGTCTCTCCTGACTCATTTATACTGTGATTCTGCCATGATTGCCCATATTCTCACTTCAAACTATAATTTGATCAATAAACTAGTAGTTATCTCTAAAGCTGTGTGATCTTCAGAGGGTGTGAGTGAAGAAGGCTGGGCACAATCCATTTCTTTGTCAAATGGAGGGACATGAGCGTGAGGTGATTGGTCCCAATCTCTATAGACACTGGCTCCTGGTGTAGTAACTGGGGCCAGAGGTGCTTGCTGGGGGACCATCCCTCAAGTAGCCAGAGGGCACACACACACTGCTTGGGACCAATTGGACACCAGAGGCCAGAGTAGACTGACTCAGGAGTGAGTGGTCACTTGGCAAAGGAGGGCGAATTGGGGTTCAGGAGTGGGAACTGGGAGGTCTCAGCAGCACCCTGGGCTGGATCTGGGGAGCAGTCTGTCACACATACTGTTGACACTGGCAGTTTGAAAGTAGAGTTACCAGATGTCAGGCAAAAGGAGGACATGTCCTCCTTTTTACCTTCACATCCTCCATCTGGCAGGCATTTTAAAATACATGATTTTGACTAGCTTTTTACTTACAGGGGTTGGAGTATGCTGGAATGCTACAGAACACCTTATTTTTAGGGGAAAGTGTTCCAGGGCCCCTACAAAGAGAAGATTACTACATTAATATTATATTTTCTCCATGTGTCCTCCAATGTCCTCCTTTTTGTACTTCCCTGTCCTCCTTTCCAGGCTTTGGTACCTGGTAGCCCTATTGAAAAGTGACATGAAAGGCTTATTTTCCATCCTGGCCACTTGCAAGAGATGAAGAAAATGGGCATCAGATTAAATATTGTCTGTCTTAATGGCAGTGTTGGGATTGAAAACAGACTATATATTGACAAGGAGAAGAAACAACAATGCTTCTCAGCACACCGAGGCCTGTGGGAGGCAATATCTGCTCTTCTGTCTCCCTCCAGCTTCCACTTCCTTTGTGAAGGGTAACACCAGGAGTGGTACTGTCCCTCACAAGCTGTGTGTTTCCTGACTTCTGGGCCACAACCTGTCCATGCCTCTGGTCTTTCAGTAGTGGGGCTATTATTTCTTAGCTTCCTCTAATGCTTCCAACATGCTGTGAGGTCCTGTGAGAGAAAGTGTTTCTAGATGTGCAACTAGCCTTTTTATTACCATTATACAACCTAACCCTACTCCCACTGACAACAGGAGGAGCATGACATGGCCTAGACAGGACATTTTCTCCTTTCATTGGACGGGTGCGCTAAAACAGACTCCCATAAAGGGCTGTGTTTGATGCATCTTAAATGGGCTCTATTACTGATGGGTCAGATTCAAGCTCAGTTTTTGGTGGCAATGGTTTCTGTTTGATGGTATCTGAAATTCAGCTGTGTTGTGCTGCTAAAGTAAGATTGTACCCAGAGATCTCTTTGCAACATCAGCCTAATTAAAATATAGTACAATTTAAAGCACTTTAAAAAAAAAAAAGGAGTATGAAAAATAGTCCTACTCCTTTAACTATTGAGGAAGGTTAGTGACTAGCTGTGCCATGGTTTTTGGAACATGCACACAGCTTCAGCACGAATAGCTTGAACTCTGGTGATTATAGGTGCATCCATCATTATAAAATGAACAGAAGCCAAATAAAAGGGAAGAAAGCAAGAGAAGAAGAGAAAACGTTATAGTTTTAAATGCCTCACTTTGCAACCAGACACCCCATTAATAATCCACTGGTGGATCCCACATGACTAGGCGAAACAATAATTCTTAATGCTATTTTGACATTTCAAGTTCTATCTATCCATTTGTTCCAAGATGCCCTGGAGATTTGAGTGATTGGTGATAATGGCTGGTATACTTTGACAGGTTTGAGTTTTGGGGGGGTGATAGAGGGTGTTTAAGCAGGTCTGGAAGCATTCAGTATGATTTAGAGACTAGCATGAGAAGTGAATTGGTGGTAACCCCTAAAAGAATAAACCTAAGGAACCAGAAATAAAATAAATGTTTACAGAAGAGAAATAATAGATGATCATAGAAACATACAAGTGTTCTTCAACAGTTTCTTGGCAAATGAAATTCTGTAAGATCAAAGAACTGTTTAGGAGGGTGGTGTTATTTTTCAAACAGGTTTGCAATTACTGCATTTGATGACAGTCATCATGGCAAAGCCTTTAAACAGAGAACCTGTAACAAAGACCACCCTATTTAAAGATGTGTTAACATTAGAATAAATATAGCACCAGCTGGTAATAGTCCAAGAAGCTGCTTTCAATTCACTTGAGAATATTTATCATTTAAACTCCACCAGCCTACAGCCGTACTATTAGATCTCGCTGCCAAGCGGTACAGAGGTCTGGGAGACATCCAGCAAACTAACTGCTGTGAAAAAGTATGTCAAAAAATAATAAAAATGCTCAAAATGTTGGAACCCTTACTTTCTTGTTACTGGTGCCCTTTTGAAAAAATGACAGGAGATGGCAGTTTAATTGAAAATGTATTGTATTTCCTTAGCATAATCTTTTAAGCCAAACAATAAAATGGGACCTGCATACAGGGCTCATACCAAAACAGCGCGCTGATACCCTGGACTCTGGCCCATCCACAAAGCTGTGCTCCCTGCAGTGCTGAGAAAGTCAGGATGTATATTTTCAGCCTAATTCCTTTCACCTTTGCAAACAAGGAGGAGTTTCACATCAGCCAATGAAATTACACATATAAAACCTGCATAAGAGAGTGAAATTAGATGCTTTATGGTTCAGAAAGAGGGTAATCCTCTACAAAATAGATGAGATAGTAAGGAGCTCATACGTAGCTCCCTATAGCTCAAAAGTGGAGGAAGTCCATTTAAAAGTTGGCAGGGGTATTATTGACAGGCACAGGGTGGCACTTCCTTCTGCCTGTGCCTTCCTGTTAAGGGGCTACATCAGTAGGATGTGGTAACCTCCGCTCACTGTCCCACACAAGCACCCGCCCTTGCACAATGGAGAGACCAGACACACCTGTGACTGCCCTGCAGACTTCACTAGCCAAAAACCCCACAAAAATAAGACAATGCAGAAAGGGCTAGAGGTCAAATGGTGTGTGCTCACTATAGCCAGGAAAAGGTCCGGGTGCCTCCACCAAGGGAACAATAAGAATTAGGATTGTAGACATATGAATACTAAACACTGATTTATTCCATCCACCATCATGCTGGACCAGATGCATTCAGCGCAAGTGAAAGCAAGATTAAGTGTCCTAGAAGGGCAGCTAAAGTGAACCATGTTAATGCATCAGAATTAGGAAACAAGGCACCAGTGGGTCTGGGATGAGGATATATTTAACCAGGAATTAAGAAAGGAAGACAAAAGGTCACCTTGACATCCTTTGGGTCAGGAAGGAACAGAGGAGGGAAGAAGAAAGGTTTAGATTAGAAGAACAACTGCAAATGGAAACTGAGCAAGTACAACGAGGTCTAGGGGAGCCAGAAGGTGCACTGACTGTTGATATTCTAGCATCTCAGCCCAAAAGGAGACCACCAATGCTAGCAACCCAGAGCTCAAACAGTTATGTAAAAACCCCTGCCAAGTTTGTCTTGAACACAGCCGTATATGTACTATCACTGCTGCACGGGGCTTGATATCTTGTGCAGCAGATATAAGCCATCATCAGAGAAAAAGCAAGAAAAATCCAACATAACTCCCACTTTGGTCTCAAGTGATGTGAAGTGGCAGCCTCAAGAAAAATGATGGGTTTAAGATTGTGTCTTTCCCTTGATGACATTTGACATGATATAAGGATTTTCATCTCTGTCTATGGAAACTGTAGACAAAAGTAGCCTTTCCCCTGCATGACTCGTTGCTTCTCAAAAACTCCTTCAGCTCCTCCTCCACTAGGAAGAAAATATTTTAGAAAACACCTTTCACTCAGATATTTTTATTGCTTGGGTTGGCTGGTTGATGTTTTATTTTTAAATCTGATGCCACAAGAATAGTGCCTCTATCATCAAAAAGGAATACAGGGGACTAGATTTTCACACTCTCGTTGAGTACCCCTCTACGCCAGAAGTGATTTTATTGACTTCAGTGGAACTAGTTGCAGAGAACGGTGCTACTTAGCACAGTTAAAGATATCAGAATCTGGCTGTCTGCTTGTTACAAGAGAAAGGAAGCAAGAAGGTAGCTTGTAGAGGCACATAAACTTTTACCTGAGCAAGATTCAAAGAGGTAGCCACGTTAGTCTAGTTCAGCAAAACAAACAAGGAGTCCTGTGGCACTTTTAAAGACTAACAGATTTATTTATCACATGAGCTTTCGTGTCAGAAAATGCCACTTCATCAGACACTTTGATGAAGTGGGGTTTTCTCCCACAAAAGCTCATGCGATAAATAAATCTGTTAGTCTTTAAAAGTACCCGAGCAAAACACTCTTGCTCATGTCAAGCCTCCAAACTACAGCATAGAGTACTAGAAATAGAATCGTTCATCACACTGGGTACTTCCAGTGGCCACCATCTTCCTGTCCCTAAAACACAAAGCACCACCGTGTCGCTGAAGGGGAGGTTAAATCAATCTCCAGTTAGTTTGTACCAAAATACTAGAATCAGGTCACCCCAAACTATAGAAATGTTAGTTTAAAGTTTAAAACTTTGTGATTTGGATTCATTTCTACTTCCAAACCACAGAAGCTGCTGAGATGCTACACTGTTTATTTATTGTATTAAGGACAGAAATGACTGGCTAGACTTTGACCCATTTGTTACTAGATTAGTTATTTGCCATGGTCTTTTGACTGGTGTAATCTACTTGATGAACATCAGCCTTCTTGCAGTCGCTAATAACTTTGGTAGGGGTGGCTCCATTTAAAAACAACCTGGTTTATTTTCTAAAAATCGTCTGGCAACAAGTAAAGCACAGTATGATTTGCAACAACCGGGACATTTCTTCAACAATTGAGATTCAGTCTAGGCATGAATTTGGAATTGTTAACTGGACGCTTTAGGATTAATTTGCTATTTAAAGATGAAATTCCATGAGACATCAGTTATCTCCCCAGAGGTCCTGAAGGAGGCAAGAACTATGTTGTGGCAGACAGGTGGATGTAGAGCCCTAGTAACTTTGTGAAAGATTTTTTTTTTGGAGTTTTATGATGTACAGTCTCCCCTCATTTTTCTTTTTGAAAGGGTTTCAACATGAGACAGGCCACAGTTCAGCTGAGAAGACAGGGGGCTGTGGAGTACTCTATTAAAGGCTACCAGAGTGGACACAAGAGCTTCTTCACCCTCAGAAGAGAGCCATTTTCTATCATATTATCTGTGGTGCCCTTTTATTTAATGGGAGAGGGGGCCGTCCTTTCTGTAAGAAAAGATCTGATGGTATTTTCAGTCTCTTTCAGACACTGCAAATAGCTGCTAAAGTGAAATGGAGGTAGCTGGCCAAAGCCTACTGTAGCATCTGTGGGTTATTCTATGCTACTTTGGCACTGGGACAAATGTCAGCTCACATCATGATAACTGCAACATACAAGATAATGATCCTTGGTAAAGTATACTAAAGCAATTAGCTTTTGAGAGAGTATGCCGTGAGCAATCTGTGCACTAAATCAAACATTTTTAAAGTTTTTTTTTTTACCCACTGTGTTGTACATCTGGATTCAACAGAGTACAAATAAAGGAGAAGTTTGGACATATAGAGATGTAGGGCAGAAAAGGAGCTTCTGCATTTATTTTAAGATTAAAGTAAAACTGGACCTACATAATGCCAATAAATTATATTCGGGGGTGAAGGGGAGAGCCGGTGACAAAATATTCACTAGATTAGAGATACAAAAGACTGTGGATTTAATTTCTTGTTTCAGAATATAATGCAAAAGAAGGATTCCTAAATTTAAGCCTAACAGCTGAATCTTTTCTCAAAGGTGATTTCCTCCTGTTCTGAAGCACCTGGCATAGGTCACTGTTGGAAGACACAATAGACTGGGCTAGATGGACCATTGGTCTGGTCCAGTATGGCTGTTCTTATGTTCTTAAAAGGAGGAGGCCTCTTCCCACAGCCTGGAAAGTTAATATAATCCTTAAGTAGGTATTGCTTACTTAATGAATCAGATCATAGGCTGAAAGAAACTTTTGACCTCTTTTAATTCATTATAAACCCATTTCTTGTTGAAAGCTCTGCTGTTCCAAGACATATTCAGCAATCTTTATCACAAATATAATTCAGCAATCTTTATCACAAGTATAATTTAGTCTAATAATGAGTCACAGGATTTTTTTTTGTTTAGATATTTCACTAGTTCTCTCTATTTAAATAATTTTTTTTCTATTGCTCATATGCACATATCCTACCTTTATTAAGAACCCAGGCATTTTTTGATCCTATGATTAAAGGAACTTTAAGACAGTTTTCTGCCAATAGAGCAAGCTTTAAAAAAAAACCTGAATTATTCAAGAACCTTCCTCATTTCCATAAGTTTATCTCAGTCAACAGAACTGATAATTCAGTGTCAAAATGGGCTCACAGTATTACAGAGTTGATGTTAATGTGTTAGATTGTATATTCTCTGAAACATTGTCCTTTGTTGAGAAATTTTACATGTTTTGGAACATGAACAATTAAAGATAACACAGACAGACATTGTGAGATGGTTTTTAAAAAGATTAATTTTAACGAAGTTGACACAGTATTGAAGCAGTGGCATTGCTGCAGCTAAGCACATAGGGCAGGACCCCAAACATGCCAGAGAGTCAGCACTGTAACTAGGCACTTCGGTGCGCAGGACAGAACGTGCCCCTTACAATGAGCAGTGCCTGGAGCAAGTGGCACAGAATGTGCCCTTTGATAGAGTGGCTGAATGGAGCTGCTCCAGGGCACCCAGGGCAAAGCCCCGTTCACCCTGACCTAATTACAGCCCTGTGGAGAGTGCCCCGAGCCACACTGGAACCACTTAAAATCTCCTGCCTTGCTGCATTCCCAAGCATGTGGCCTAGGGTGGAGCAGGGCTGGAAATGTAAACGCTACTGTTCCCCCTGCTCCCACAAAGGTACGTAAGCTGCTTTGGGTGCAGGTGGGGGAGCAGAGAGAGGGCTTGGTGCATGAGGGAAGGGTTGGGGGCTCAACAGGAGCCAACCATGCAGGGCCTGGGGCCAGGGCCGGAGGTGGCCAGAGCCAGCTGTGTGGGGCATGGAGCCAGGCAGCAGATCTCTGGAAGCTAGGTGCATGAGGCCCAGGGCCAGGCAAGGGGGCTGTCAGGAGCCAGCCATGTGGGGCAGTCCCAGGCACTCTAGAGAACCCAGAGCAGCGTCAGGCTGGGCATGCAGAGATCTGGCGCCATGCCTGGAGGCAGCAGTTGGGACCTGCGCCCCAAAATTTATTTATTTATTTTAGGAGCAACATTCCTCTACTGAAGTATAATCAGTCATCGAGTTTTACAGTGCACCACCAGTTAATTCCTGCAATGACAATAAGAGTCATCAAGATACCATCTAGCTCTGACATCACACGTTTCACCTATAAATCTTTATATGCAGTGAAGAAGTAGAAAGACGTGAAAAGATTAGCTTTGGTAATATATTTTACCAATAAAAGAAGCACCTATATCTACACACATGTAGATACAGTATAAACCCCTGAATCTGTTATGGGATGAGCACACACAGACCCCTGCACCTGTATCTATCGCTTTGCATGGCTGGAGCTTTTGTCATGGTCTCCCAGCCCCTTTTAAAAAATGAACAGTGGTGTATATTAAGATAGCATAAAGTGCCATCCACAAACCAATGTCTGAGGAGTCAATGAAAATCCTAGGTTATAACAACTATTAGACACTGCAGGCGTGGAATCGTGAGAAAACTGGAGGCTTGATTTCCCTTCCTTCTTAATATGTATTTTCTATGCAAGTCATTTGATGATATTTATAGACTTCAAAGCCAAGAGGTACCACTGTGATCATTTAGTGGGAGCTATTTGATAATACAAGCTAAGATACTATGAGATTTTGTCACAGCTGGTGAAGTCAGACACCATGAAGAGTCCTATTGTTTACATTGTACAGATGCCAATACACATCCCATTAATAGTCCAAAAATTCCAATTTTTAGCACCACCTCTATAGCTGTGGAATGAGTATTTCCTTATGACACTTAGCCGATACAATCCAGAAGGCTGGAGAAGTTAATATGCTATGAATCAATACTCCATTAGGCCCCTACAACTGGTGGTGAGTTGAAATCTGTAATGTTATGTCATGGAATGTAAAATAATAAACAGAAGACATCGGCCAGAATATTATAACAATTGATTATGAAGAAAGCAGCTGCTGTCTAAAGGAGGACAGGAACAGAGTAGTGAGGATTCCTTTTAATATACCTGAAAGAAAAAACTAGGTTGCTCTTTAGGATGCATTTGTCCCAGAAACTGACAGTATCCGATTGTTCTAATCCATTTCACACAAGCAAAGCACCCTTTACAGGGGAACAAAACAAGGGACAATAATATACATTGCATTATCATCTCCAGTTTTCTCTAAATCCCAAATATCTGATTATCTAGACTAGGACAACATACATGACTTACAAAAACCTGGTGTCTGCTCTGCTCACTTAGTTTTAAAAAAGTAATTTTCTAAATTGGCATATAGAAAAAAGTACATTCTTGGGAGGAAAAAGTTGTATTCTTAGATAGAAAGCACCACTATTACTCTCATTCCATGGAAAAGTGTGTTGTGGAGCACAGACTCATAGAATCATAGGGTTGGAAGGGACCTCATGAGGTCATCTGGTCCAATCCCCTGCTAAAAGCAGGGACACTCCCACTAAATCATCCCCGCCAGGGTTTTGTCTAACTGGGCCTTAAATGTTTCCAAAGATGGAAATACCACCACCTCCCTAGGTAACCCATTCCAATGCTTCACTACCCTTCTAGTGAGAAGGGTTTTCCTAATATCCAACTTCAACCTCCCCATCTACAACTTGACACCAATTCTCCTTGTTCTGTCCTCTGTTACTGCTGAAAACAGCCTAGCTCCCTCCTCTTTGGAGCACCCCTTCAAGTAGTTGAAGGTTGCTATCAAATCCCGCCCCCCCCCTTCTCTTCTATAGACTAATTTAGCCTAGTTCCTTCAGTCTTTCCTCTCCTCACATGACCCAACCCCTTAATCATTTTTGTTGCCTCCGCTAGACTCTTTCTAATTTGTCAACATCCTTTCTGTAGTGGAGAGCACAAAACTGGACACAGCATTCCATATGTGGCCTCACCAGAGCAGAATAAAGGGGAATAACCACATTCCTCCATCTGCTGGCAACACTCCTACTGTTGCAGCCAGGGCTGGCACTAGGCGGTAAGCAGCCCCTGCGTTGCAGGGAGGCACTGGCATTTGAGGGGTGCCAGAAGGGGACAGCACCGGGGCACTCCCCGATGATGTCACTCATCTGTGCTGGTGTTGCTCTGCTGTGGGGGGGGCGCCACAATCCCCAGTGTCGGCCCTGGTTGCAGCCCAATATGCCCTTGGCTTTTTTTTTTTTTTGGCAACAAGAGCACATTGTTGACTCAAAACCAGCTTCCCATCCACCATAACCTCATGCCTTTTCTGCAGTACTGCTGCTTAGCCAATCAGTCCCCAGCCAGTAGTACATGGGATTTTTCCATCCTAAGTGGAGGACTTTACGCTTATCCTTGTTGAACCTCATGAGATTTTGTTTGGCCTAATGCTCCAATTTATCTAGGTTTCCCTGAATCCTCTCCCTGCCCTTGAGCGTGTGCATCATTCCCCCAGGTTGGCCTCATCAATGAATTTACTGAGCATGCAATCTATCTCATCATCCCAAATCATTAATGAAGATAATGCAACAGAACTGGCCCCAGGGACACTCCACTAGTTGCCAACTAGACATTGAGCCATTGGTCCCTACCTGCTGAGCCCAATGATCTAGTCAGCTTTCTATCCACTTTACAGTCCATTCATCTAAACCATACTTTCTTAACTTGCTGACAAGAAACCTTATCATATCTTCACACACTTAATTCAGGATCTCTCTCTAAATATACTCAATTACTTTGTCTAATCTAATTTTAAATTATTCAAGCCATGGAATTCTGTCATTTTGACCAGGAAATTATTCTGAAGCCTAGTAATTCTCATTGTTAGAAAATATTTTCTGATAGTCAGCTGCCTGTTCCTTGTCTTCACCTACAGCAGAATTTTATTCCATGGTTGCACTTTGGATTGCCCTTGATGCTCCAGCTTCTCTTTATACTCATGGATTTGAATATTTCCCATCACTGCATCATGTTCATCAGGATTTTGTTATTCTCCATATTTATTTTGTTGAAACATAATATCCATATATTCAACGCTGAATTTGAAAAGTTCTTCCTCAGTTGATCTCTATGCTTCACTATGACCATACTTACCTACTATGTAGCACCTATCACTGGTATCTGAGCACTAAATTCTCATTCATTTTACTGTTTTTAAGTAGGTGTTCCAAAGCTCCTTCATATATCGCTTTTCAGAGAGTTTCTCACATTTTTTTGACAAGACTCAGTATATTTCAGTAGTCACCATTAAAAAGCCAACATCGTCCACAGTCTACTGACTCAGATATGCAGAAACCTCCTAATATAAGCATAGGGAAATACTATTGCAACCAGTAAAAGAAACTTGTTAATGTATAACAAACAAGGAGTTTTGTGGCACTTTTAAAGACTAGCAAAAATGTATTTATTGCATGAACTTTCATGGGAGAAAATCCCACTTTGTTAGATGTTTGAAACGCCACAAGACTCCTTGTTTGTTTTGTTGAACTAGACTGCCACAGCTACCCCTTTGGAAATTGTTAATGTATAACTATGTCCTACCATATCAGAACATTCCCCAGGATGCTTGAGAATTTAAATAGTATCTTGCCCATAATTAGGAAAGGATTTTTTAATAATTTCATCTGAAAACCGTATGTTCTCTGTTAATATCAGTGGCTCCCCTAGACAGTTGTAATTCACAGAAGTGCAGTGGCCATCATTTCACCTCTCTTCCGAGACAGAAATTACATGCTAAAGAATCCTCCTCCAGTAAATCAAAAGTTATAGTAGTGAGCATTAAAGTCAGGCAGCTACTCTTCTGGGCTGACAGTATCCCACAATGGCAACGAAACAACTTTATAGGAAAACGCTAGCCCTTTTTCCCAGAATTTCTACTTAATGGACACCTCTTGTCAAAATAATCTATACAGCCAGTACTTATTCAAGTAAGACTTCTGAAGCACATACAACTGGAAAACATAAAGACTAGTCCCATTCAAATGGATAAGATGACTCCATCCATCCATTTCTCTTGCTAACTTAGGGCACAGCAGGTTTTTGTTTTGGGTGACCTGATTTCTGATGAGTAAGTGTTCAGGTAGTTCTTTCCTGAAATAAATTTTCAGCACTAAAACAGGATGGATGCAGTTTCTAAACCGAGTTGATGTTCTATGCTAGATATGGTGTTGAAAAATTGGAAACTGCTCCAAGCTAACGGGAAAAATGACTTGCAAGTGAGTTGAGAGCTTCCAAAATGAATTAATCCACAGTGGACAAGAAAAATCAGACTTCAAAACTGCTGAAGTACATTTGGAAGAGTACAGTTAAATCACTGTGAGACGAGAAAAGCAAGGACAGACAGATGCCATAAAGCACAGAGAAGACACTGTCCAAGAGACTAGACGTGGCAGACTGCCTAAGTCTAGGCTCCCTTCAAAACAAACCATGAAATGAGAAGCAAATCCATTTTTGTTTTTCAAAAAAGGGAATTTACTTGATGCTTCCTTTTCCTAAATAAAGCAGCATGAGGAAAGATCTGTTCCAATCTTTCAGTTACTGCATACTTAAGAATAGCAGTACAAGTGTGGAAATAGAATTTGGGAATGATTTGTCCCCACAGCATTAATCATCAAAGCATCATAGTTTAAATAACAGGGGATTAATCTTTCATCCCTCTGGTACTATTTCCAGAAAGGAGCTTTAGTACTTTGCTTATGCACATTCATGCTCTGGATCATCACATTGTTACACTACTGCACGTGAGCCCATGGTTTTAATAAAGGAGTTTTCTTAACATATGATTAGAAACGCTCCATATTTTATTATGATGGTTGCCTATAATCTCCAAGGCACCTTGGTGTCCATCCTTATCATTCTTACTCTTAGTAATGGCCTCTTTGGTAACCTTGGGGAGGTCACTTCCTTTCCCTATGCCTCGGGTTGTCCATCTGTCAAATTAGGATAATGACACTGATTTCCTTTGTAAAAGGATTTAAGACCTACTGATGGAAACTTCTGTATTAGCAATAGGTATCATTTACCATTATCATATTTATTTATTCATAACACATGGAAGATAAAGTCACGACATTAGATAAAAATAGATAGCTTGGCTGGTGTACATGCCAATCCAGGCATTTGGTGTATCGCAAGATTTTTATGCTGACTGATCTAAAAAGCTGTACAGTTTGCTTTTTTCCTATCACATAATTAAATAAATGTATTGTGTATTGTGTGACAACCTAAGGCCTTTGTACCCAGCTAATCATGCCTAATACAAGTAGAGGCTAAAGGCTGAGCTACATGAAAATAGTTTCTATTTGATGACTTTGAATTTAGAAAGTGGGTCTCAGCTTGATTGACTAATCCTGCTTTTAGTTGAATATGTACATTGGAAAACAGTCAGATAGGGAGTACTCTGACAGTCCTTGTATACTCCAAGTCCCACAGAAGCCAAAGGAAGAGCTTTGGGTGTACAGGGAGGGACTGTAGCAGTGGTCACTAAGTGGCAGTTTGCATTTTTCCCTAAAAGCAGAGGATCGGGTTTAAACAAACATTTAAAGAAAAAATATCCTCTCATTAGAGGAAAACACTGTTGGGTCAGAGAAGCAGAGGAACAGTTAGTTCTGCCAAGTTATCAGAACATATACCTTTTAAGTGAAGACTTTTGAAAATTATAGGAAATCTAAATTGATCTAAATGGTAAATTTATTTTTTTATTGTCTATCCCTAACTTTTAAAATCACTAAACTGATTCCTTCCAAATGTATATTTTTAAAAACTTTCTACTGGCTGACATTCTGCATTCCTAAGTAAATTATTATGACTAAATTGTAAATCTCTTTGAGAAGAATTTGAAATGGAAACATTGACAAACCATTAAGGACTGCAACACCAGAAGGCAATGAACTCTAAATACTAGAGCAGGTTGGGAATTTTTCATCCAAGTGTTTTTTCCATGGAAATGTCATTTCTGCAAAAATCAAAGTTTTCAGCAGAAAAATGTAAATATTGCTTTGAAGCTGTCTACTTTCTATTGGGAAAATCTAAACGAATTTTGTTTTTTGTTTTGTTTTTATTATTAGCCTGAATCAAAACCTTTTGGTTTGCTAGCCAAACATCAAAATATTTCTTTTTGGACTGACTAAATTTTCACATGCATATGCCTCAGCAGCCATAGTGTATCTTGGGAGTTGTAGTGCAGGAGCCTTATGCCCCCATTTTTCTTTATGGGATGACCTCTCTTGTTCAGTGGTTCCCAACATTTTCTCTGCCGTGCTACACTGTGCTATCTTTAATTAATTTGAGGCACATCGCCATATAGTTTCCAAATGAACTCATGAATATTCATGAGACAATCCAGAGCTCTGAGTAGTTTTTCAAAAAATTCCATGGCACACCTGCTCAGGCCTGACGGCACACCTGTGTGCCATGGCATGCTGGTTGGGAAACACTGCTCTAGTTGGTCTTTGTTTCCCATGATACTGAAGATGTCCACTGTTCCTAGAGACTTTACTTACTTCAACTGATGAAGGCCTGTATTTTAGAAACAAACAGCTGCAACGAATTGTATACTTAACAGTGCACACACGGAGTATAGCACATAGTCACAATGAAATACAGGTTCAGGATTATTAGTTGGAACTAATTGAAAAAGAAAGTCTGACAACTTTTTCCCAATCAGAAAGTGCTGTTTCATTAAGACCAAACTGGTCTCAATGAAAATTTCATCTGGTAGATTTTTTGGATCCAGGATGGAATTTCAGTTCAAAATGAGAGTGAAAGAGAGATCTGAATAGCCAATAGCCTGGTGTTTAGGACACTGAACAAAGCAGATCATGGACTAGAATCCAGGTTGCCCACCTTAATGGTCTGTCCAGGCTTAAGTTTTAGGTCTGACACAGACCCAATTCCACTCTTTCCCCAAACCTCAATTGCGATTGCTATCATTACCTCTTGCCATTGGGGTCAGCTGTCCTCCTCGTACTTGGAGTAGGAACACCAGGAGCTCTGTGGCTGGTGGCTACCGTCCACTACCCCTTGATGTCCTTTGTGTGCACTGTGGAGTGAGAGGAACCGCCACTCATTGGCGGGCATATTTTGGAACACAGGATAGCAAGGTATTGGGGGGGCCAGTAGAAGCAGAGCACCCTTCCAACCCTATGCCAATCCCATGGTCAGGAGGAAGAGAGCTGACCTGATCCAAGCCCAGATGGTCCAGTTTTTTTCCCCCTACCTGCACAATCCAACCCAGACCTGACACTTTTATTCATGTTCCATTGGGTTTGGGTCAGATGTAAGGCTCTAGCCTTCTCTGTAATGGCCGTGGAACCATCTGTACATTGAGTTTGTCTCTCTGTCTCTCCAGATGGAGTTGTTCTGTGCTGTATGAATATTTACTCAGTAAGAGAGAGACACTGACTCTACAACCCTGTTGTCTGGATACCTAAATGGGATTCCAACAGCCTGGACTTTCCTGGAGCATGGGAGATCTGATTTCAAGCAGAGACTTGAACGTGGGTCTCTCAGATTCCAAGCAAGCGAGTTACCCCCAAGTCTATCCACTACTCTGATCTCCCTTGTGTTATTGTCGGTTTGGGGCTTTTTCTGGTCAAAAAATTGTAAAAGGTATAATTTGCTTTTCTCATCAGAGCAAAGATTTTGAAGCCTTGAAATCTATTGCAAAACACAGTTCTTGATTTTCAGCCAGCCCAGGTTCTCCAAACACAATGGCACTCATAAGCTCACAGCTAGGTTATTCATGGGGCTAAAATAACCATGCTCCACACCAGGATGGCAATAATCTCATAGGCATTACCTCCATGAACAACATCACAACACTGACAGACTGGGATGGTTTTAAACATACACCCTAAACTGATCTGCGAGGCCACACTGTCCTCCTCCCCTTCGCATCTCTTCTCAAGGCTTATTTCAGTCAGGATATTTATAACAAGTCACTTTAGTGACAAGACCAGGGGTTGGAAACCCAAAATATAAGAGCTATTTTAAAAAAATTCCTTCAATAACCGAGTGTTTTGAGAGCTACAAAGAGTGTAGTCTCCTGGTGAGGAGTAGAGGGAGTTGGACCAGCCCTCCTGCCACAAGGTCCACTGTCAAGGAGGTGGGAGGGGAACGTGGAACCACGAGCGTCCCCCCACCCCGGAGACTCCTCTGCTGGCAAGGAGGGATCCTGGAGCCTGACATGGGCTGCCTGCAGTGTCACTTTGTGGGGCAGAGGTGTGGGGGAGAGCTAAGCCCAGAGCCACAAACAGACAGTCAAAGAGCCACATTCAACTCTGGAGCCACAAGTTGCAGACCCCTGGACTAGGCCAAGGGGACTTGGGTCAGTAGGTGAGCGCAGTTGGCAGAAATCAAAATTTATGTATTTACAAGGCTACACTAAACTGAGATGTGAATGCATATGGATAGGTAGTGATAGGGAATCTAAACGTGGGGTATGGTCAGTACCCTTTCCTGTACAGTACAAATGATAAATATGTCTCCTCTTCTCTTGATACACTGCTTGTGTTTAAATTGTATTCTCTTTGGCACAGAGAGTATTCTGATTTTATGTAGTGCTTAGCAAAATTGGCTCCTGATTCTAAATGGATTGTTTGAGAGCCAATAGAGTATAACAATTTAATTATCATTATAATAAGAATTACAAAATAATTTATAAATAATATAACACCCATGCATGGAAGTATCACCTTTAACAAATGGTACTTCTATGTCTGCTGCTTAGACTTATGCACAGCTTTGATAAAATGTACAGGATTTTTTTTCAGGGGCCCAATGTAATATTTCTGAATATATGGCACATGGCTAAACAACAATTCATATAGAACAGGTGTCTCAAACTCAAATCACCATGAGGACCGTACAAGGGCCGCACCAATGAAACCTTTTCATGCAATGATATTGCAAATGTTGATAATGATAGCGTCATTGTGGGCTGTAGGAAATAACTTTCGGGCCATGTGTTTTAGACCCCTGATACAGAAGCTAGTTATGTTTGCTCTTGTACAAAACAAAGAAAGAGAAATGCTTTATGTGAAAGGAGGAGTCTTGGGAGTAGTTAATGTGCATAACATATATACATATATTCTACAGGCTTTAAAAATGCACATTATTAATTCAATAGCCAGGTTACTTTGGAAGTAAAGGTGGGTGAATAAGGGATTTTTTGGTTCATTGGCAATTTTTAAAAAAGTTGTTTCACGTCAAACTCAAAATGAGATTTTTCAAAAATTTTGGTGAACTGACTACTTGAAAAAAATATATCACGTATTTGACCCAAAACCAAAAAAAATATTTCAGGTGTTAATGTTTTAAAATGTTTTAAATCAAATAAAAGGGGATTTTGTTGTTTTGAATAAAAAAGTCAAAATGTTTTGTTTAAAAATACTTGAAAAGTTTTGTTTCAATTTTTTTTGCAATTTAAGGGTTTTTTAAACATCAAAACAATTCAGCAAAATCCACAAATTTGCAACATGTTTTTGTGTCGTCAAATTTACATTTTTTCCTACTCCTCCCTGAGAAAAAAAATCACTTGAAAAATTTTGCCAGCTCTGCCTGAAAGTATCTTGAGGATGGAACAGTGCCTTCCTGGGTGGACATATATTTATAGGCACAATTGGATATTGATTCTAAATCAAGCCAATAGCAGCATCCACAAGAGAGGTGAGTGATAATTTTGAATTATGACATTCCATTTTTGCTGGTAAAATTTGCCCTTAAAATACACATGCAACTCTGATTAAATTCAATACAAGTAACATATGCCATCCAAGGTAGAATTTGACTGAGTTATTGGGTCATTGACACAATCACAGAGATGATAGAAAAGAACATACAAGTAGAATCTCACTGCATGAATACTAAGCATGTGGGCTCTAGAAGCAAGATGGCTGTTTTGCTGAAAATGTTTTGTATTCTCACCCGCCGTGGGTCCCAATAAGATAATAAGCTATCTACCTTTGTTGTCCAAAATAGTTGGAGATTGCAAATGTGCTGTTGATAGTTTAATGAAGTGTGCCCATAAAATTCCACTCTCTCCCAAGTCTAGGAGAAAACCCAAGGGATCAGGTGTGGGGGGAGGATGGATTGATGCAGTTTCTGGTAATTGCCAAGATCCAAAGGGGTAGCTGTTGTAGTTATATGCTTGTAGAAGGTTGTGAATTTAGAGACACTCCCTAGCATGGGCCAGCGTTGTGTAAATTGGGAGATGTGCCCCAGAGAAGATCAAACATGGCTGCTCCCAGGTACACACCTGAATACCTGTCTGTATGGTTAAAGTTTTATTCCTTACTCATTCAGTAGTATCATCTTTAATGAACCCTCAAGATCATTACATGGTGTCAGAAGATGGTGAATGAGTCTGGAAACTAAAAAGACTTGGAGGAAAATTCCTGCATTTGCACCTGAAAACAGCAAAACATCAGGGATCTCTGAAAACAAAGAAAGCCTTCAGCAACTAAGTGTAAGCTCTAAACATGGATGTTTTACAGGCTCCTTCACCTCTCCAAATATCTGGTACTGTTGCAGAAAACTGGCTAAAGTTTAAGCAGCGATTTCAGGCAGTTTGCCTCAGATTGGGATTTTCATCATGAAACCTCCAGTCCAAATTATCCCCAATCAAACGGACTGGTGGAAAGGTCTATACAGACAGTAAAGAACCTGATGAAAAAGACTTTTGAAAGTGGAGGTGATCTATATACAGCATTGCTGGTCTACAGAAGTACCCCCCTGGAGAATGGCTTTTCTCCAGCTCAGCTGTTAATGGGAAGAAGGATCAGACCTAATTTACCTATTACTGATAAATTATTGCAATCTCAGAACAATGCTAACATTAGGAAGATGAAAGAAAACCATAAGTGGAAGCAGAAATATTATTTTGAGAGAAGGGCTCGTGATCGTCCATCCTTTAAACCCAGGCGATAGTGTGTGCCTGAGGAATCACTCCTCTAATACCTGGGGACAAAGAGGTACTATTAAAAAACAGCTGCATCCACAGTCTTACGTGGTCCACACAGATCAAGGGGACACATTTCGACATAATCGACAGGATCTACGACTTATTCCAGAAAGTTCCAACACCGTGGAAGTTGAGGTAGATTCTGGCATCCCTCCCCTGACTGATCTGATATCTTCAACACATGGTAATGAAACTGTCAAAGGAACAAAAGAACTCAGACTTGAATGAAGGACTAGTACTGAGAAGATCTAGTTGAGTCATCAAACGTCCAGAAAGACTCAGAGAGACTTGGTAGGATATGTAAGGGAAGTGGGTGGTAAAGACTCACATGAGAGTGATGTGCTAGTAACCTCTCCTCTCTAGGTAGTTCAGATCCTGGGTTTATGGACTGTTCTTCTGCATGCCTTTTTTTTTTTTTAAAGATAGCTGTTATGTGTTAGATGTTAGTGCATGCATTATTAGCTAGCTTTTATATGTATCTAACAGTTTACTTCTTTTCCTTAGGGGGAAGATGTAGTGATATGCTTGTAGAAGGTTGTGAATTTAGAGACACTCCCTAGCATGGGCCAGCATTGTGTAAATTGGGAGAAGTGCCCCAGAGTAGATTTAACATGGCTGCTCCCAGGTACACACCTGGATACCTGTCCGTATGATTAAAGTTCTATTCCTTACTCGTTCAGTAGTATTGTCTTTAATGAACCCTCAAGATCATTACAGCCGTGTTAGTCTAGTTCAGTAAAACAAACAAACAAACAAACAAACAAACGAGTCCTGTGACACGTAAAGACTAAAATTTATTTTTTGCAATTGCCAGTAATACTTGCTCTGGAAGAAAGAAAGGTCCACAATAGATAATAATGGAAGAACTTGCCTATAGGAGATGTTTGTTTCCAATTTCAGGAAGAGAGCAGTTGGGTTTCTGGGAGGAATTATCAGGAATGGTTAGAGAGGGGTTGAAGTCTGCAAAAGTCAGGAAAGCCATCCCAAATCCTCCTTCAGGATGTCCACAGAATTTTAATAAGGGGTACCTCTGGATCCCCTCAAGCCCACAACTGCTAAATTTAATTTTAATAGATTAACAGTTAATAATTAAACCTTTCCTCTGGAGATAAAGCAAACCCCGTAGATTAGTGCAGCTGTTTAAATTTTAAGGCTATCAAAGTCGTTGCAAAGTTGCGAGGTTCTAGCCAAATACCATCATTGTCAGGATGCTGCTTTTAAAAATACATATCCCCTCTTCAGTTCTCAGAAGGAAATTTGTGGAACTTCCTGCAGTGGCAGAAATACAGTAATTCTGGTGAACTGATCCAGTGCTTAATATCTTTGAAAGGCTTTCGCCATGTGTGCCTCACCACTAACCCACAGGTGCTTCCAACTGCCTCTGCTTGATGTTGCTACTGCAGTACAACAGCGCCAAATCAGCCAAACCACATTTCTTTTGCTGAAACACTTTCAGGATGGCCTTAAGTGCAAATTTCCTGTTTAATGAATTTGAATTGATGACACTCAGAAATTGTTTCATTGTAATACTTCTACTTTTCAATCTGAAAGGCCCAATCAGGTTCCCACTGAAGTTGGTGCTAAAACTCCCACTGCCTAATATGGTAAAGTGAATTCTCTTTATTGTCTCTTTTCCAGGAAGCCAAATCCAAGTTTCCTATGATTAAATCTGTGGATACAATTTACTTCGGTGTGACAAGCCAGCATGAGACTCTGTACACCATTGAAAACATGCATCTGAACTGCGTGGGTAGGGAGTCCTTAGTTTACACAGGCTAGTGCTGTGTTTCTCAGTCCTTGTTCCAAGGAACACTGGTGCTCCCCAGACATAGTGCCGGTCTCCATGACCCATCCTGAACCCTCCCCATTGGTGGGGAAGCTTAATGGGGATGTGGAAGTTGCAATTTAATGCCCCAGCCACAACAAAGCTTCCAGGCTCATGGCAGTGGACACTGATGCACACCTGGAAGCTTTGCTGCAACTGGGGCACTTTAAATCTCCTGCCATTGTTACCTGCTTTTTCAAGAATGTTTTTATCACATTCAGCATGAAGTAATTAATTTCTTTAGGTACTCTCCAGTCCATTAAAGGTTGAGAAACAGTCGGCTAGTCTCTCTGCGCACTTGTCTGCCAATAGCTTTCTGTGTCAGGCAGCCCACCACAGGTTGGTTTGGATAGTGACAGTGGCAGGAGGCTGGTGGATGGAGCACACAATGTGGTCAGTATCGCTAATATTTTATGCTACGAGTATGAAGGGGCAGCCTCTACTACGTTCTAGTCCATAAACTGGGGTTCTGACCACAGAAAGGAGGGATAGGCATGTCTGCAGCGCTACTCCCTGATTCTGAACTGGGGAAGTGGTTCTGTCTCCTCAACCCTTTAACTCCCACGTCCTTTGCCCACAGAAATGTGATTAATCTGGTTGTAGGTCATTTAATGTGTGCGCTTTCTGTTTCTGTGTGCTGCTCTGTAAATTAATGCTGCTGCTATCTGCCCAGCCATATCTACATTATTCACCCATATTCATAGAATCATAGAATCATAGGGTTGGAAGGGACCCCACGAGGTCATCTAGTCCAACCCCCTGCCAAAAAAAGCAGGACCACTCCCATTAGATCATCCCAGTCAGTGTTTTGTCCAGCTGGGACTTGAACACCTCCAGAGATGGAGATTCCACCACCTCCCTAGGCAGCTTATTCCAATGCTTCACCACTCGCCTAGTAAGGAAGTTTTTCCTAATATCCAGCCTGGACCGCCCCAGCTGTAACTTGAAGCCATTGCTTCTCATTCTGCCCTCTGTTACTACCGAGAACAGTCGAGCTCCCTCCTCCTTGGAGCAACCCTTCAAGTAGTTGAAGGTTGCTATCAAATCCCCCCTCAGTCTTCTCTTCTGCAGGCTAAATATTCTCCCTCACCTTTAAATCCCAGGCACAAAAGGGCACCTAACCGCATTTGAATCTCTACAGTCTAAAGAGACAATCCTTGGAGTGAATCCTCGGAGGATGGAAGTCAAATCAAAATCAAATCATAGGGCTGGAAGGGACCTCATGAGATCATCGAGTCCAACCCCCTGGGAAAGTAATTTATGCTTAAGGGATGAAGGGTTACCACAGTGTCCGTGCATGTGAGAGTTTTGGATAAAAATCCATGGCAGCTGGTTATGATGCAAAAGTGACTCTCTCCCTGTCTCACAAATACACACTCCCCCGTCCACAGGAGCAAAACAGAGAATCCTCTTTTTGCAGCACTGGAGCACCCACCAATAATCCAAGGAAAAGCACTACTGGCCTTGACCACCTGTGAGAACAGCCAGAAAAGAGCTGAGGAAAAGGAGAATAAACAAAATAAAAAAACAGGGCATGTTAGTTGTTTGGCTGAATTTTAAAACCTCAAGTTTAAGAGCAGACTCAGGATCCCAAACATAGAGGGCTGGAGAAGACTGGGAGAAAAACTGATCACTAGCCATAAGAAAGCCAAGCTGAAAAATTTGTTCAGTACTTTGTTCACCACTCCTCTTCTCCGACAGAAGACAACCAAACCCTTTCCTAACTGAAGGGCTGGCATCCGAAGGTGAGAGAGAGAAATAAAACTCCTGGTTAACTGGTGACTCAGGGGCCACATTTACGGACAAAAAGCTTTAGCTGGCAGGGCTGTAAAGACCTGAGAAATGCTACCTCTTTAGAGACCATGAGCTTTATTGTCATCTCCCAAAACTTTAGCAATTCAAACTAACTCCTAAATGTTTTCAGCAGGACCCTAATGCTTTCTGAACAAACTGCTTGAAAGCAAGAGTCTAATCCAGTGGTTGTTAAATATAGGCTCAGGACTTAGTACTGGGTCGCAGTGAGCCCCTGCTGCTGCCGCCAAAGAACTGGAATGCATTGCTGAAGATGTAACTATTGGGTCACAAGCAAAAATTTTTTTCAACTGGGTCCCGAGGAAAAAAGTTTGAAAACCACCACTCTAATCCGTTCTAGCTCATTTTTATCTGAACAGTTGCAAAAAGAATGTGAGATCAATACGATGTGGCAGGATGTGAATTTATCTTTATAAAATTTCATTTTGCAGCTGGTGGGTGTTTTCTGGTGCATGCCTGACTCAAATCTCTCCTATCCCCACTTTTCCCCCCCTTTCTAATTGAGGGAAAGAAATCCATATCATTGTAGAAATACAAAATCTGAATTTTCAGAGCTGGGTAGCCGCTTACTCATTCCAGTTTCTAGTCAAAGCAATGCTCTGCTGCAAGCACGCACATCCAGCTTGTATCTGCCAACTAATTGCTCAGGAAATAAGCTTTTATCTGTTGTGGAGCTGCACTTAAGCTGCTAATTCTTAACTGGGAATGGTGCTTTTGGCAGGGCAATGGGCTTTTGGAAACACAATCAGCCCAAAGCCTGGTGACTAAGGGAACAAGGAAGCACAGAGGAGAGGCGGGCACAGCTGCCTTCTTATCCAATGGCAAACATTTCCTATCGAGACCCCCCAAGGGTCCCCCCTGCCCACAGATCCTGCACAGGCAATTGGGCCTTTTCTTGCGTCTTGTTTCCTAAGGCATGATGGCTGCAAAATTTAGCTGCTTTTTCCTCCCCTAACAAAGGAAGAGAGAGAACTGCTGGTGTCCTCACATTTGGACTATGAACACCACCCAGTAAAAAGCTAAATCTGGCAGATTTGACTTATGGGCTTAAACAAACCTTCATTTTTTTTTAAATGGATAAATCTATGGAGAGCCAGCAAGGAATCCATCTGAAATCTGCTCTCTGAAATGGGTAACTGCCTGCTCCTGTATCTCTTGGGTAAGTTTCTATTTTATTCATTCATTTTCTGCTTCAGCTAGATTTAATGTCAGCTTTGTGATGTTTTTGGAGCCCCCAGAATTGTGTTTCCAGAAATGAGTCTAGCCCCACTCGGTTTGAATTGGGGGATGTTTTATTACTAACCTAGCAACGCTTTGAGCCGGGGGAAGGTTTCATTCTTTTTGTCCATGCCATAATACGGTTTCTGTGAAAGAAGAGCTGGTTTCTCACACTGACAGAGCGACGTGTTTACAGTGAGAAGATTATCGCCCTGTTTTTGGAATGCAATTACTCTGCAAAACTGTAGCCTTGCTAGGAATTACTGCAATGCAAATCACTGCAAAACACTATTTTCTGAAGGCACATGACAAGGAAGGACCTCTGTCAGAGAGGTGGATTTAATTAGCTTGCTTCAGCTAATTCAATAATAGCTTGTTCAATAAGAAATGCTTTAAAACTTTTTTTAACACTTGGAATTCTGTGTCTCAAAGATGCTGTTTCATTTAGATCCAAAGAAGTAGCTGTATTAGTCTAGTTCAGTAAAACAAACCAAACAGACAACCAAGCAGGAGTCCTGTGGCACCTAAAGACTTAAATTTATTTTTTTCCTGAGCTTTCCTGGGAGAAAATCCCACTTTGTCAGACGCCCCATCTTCAAAGCGTCTGCCAAGGTGGGATTTTCTCCCACGAAAGCTCATGCAAAAATAAATTTGTTAGTCTTTAAGTGCCACAGGACTCCTTGTTTGTTTGTTCAATTTAGGTTTAACAAGCCAGCTCTATGTTAAGCAATGCTAATTTAGGCTGTCATCTTGCAGGGACTCACATGCTTAGCTCTGCACTTTGACAGTGCATATAGTTAAACACATGCCCAGATCTTTGCAGGATCAAGGCTCTATATTTCCAAAACTGAGCGTAAGAGTCGTATTTCTCATTTTGTAAAACATTTTCATTTAATTTTAAATAATTAGGTGGCTTCATTTGCTGCCAAATTCTGGTCCCTTTGAAAGCAATGGAAAGACTCCCATGGATTTCAATGGGGCCGTGACTTGGTTATATAAATACATATGAAAACTTATCAAATGTAAAATTATTAGTCATATAATAAGCTTATATTAACATGTAATGTTTTTAAAAAGAGAATTACCATAAAAAACTCTTTTTATCCTCTCCATAATGATTTTCAGTATAGAGACTTTTTAATAGTTCAGAGTCTATTTATAAGTAGGCATTTCTATAATTTATTATACTTTACTCCAATATATGAATAGAATAGTTAGCAAAACCTAAAGGATGAGGAAGTTCAAAGATCGACAAGGATATCCTCTCGCCTTACAATACTTTTTCCGTTTTTCTGTTACTAGTGTTATGAAAGTCAAAGCAAACTTAGCACTAAGCTAACTTTAATATTTTAGAGTTCAAAGCTTATTAACTTAAAAAGAGAGTCCTGAAAAACACGGTGAAGGGGAAAAGGTCTCATTTCTTTTTATTTCTTAGAGACTAAAAATGGGACTTCTTCTAACTTGGGTTTAGGTCAGTTGATAAAACCAATGTCCTTTAAATTCTGAATTTCAGAACAGACAGAGGAAGTACATATGGAACCATGCCTGAATGCAGTTACCTTCCTTTTGGAATATGTGGGTTGACAAGGAAAACAAAGAAAATACATCATGTCTGTATTAATATTATCTAATTTCTATTAGAAAACAGGATACCAGTTTCTAAGTACTGCAGATCACAACAAACAGAATAGGAATAGGAAACCTACATCTTAGTACTATCACTTTAGGGTATGTTCGCCAAGTTGGTCCCAAGCCTCTGCCTTTTTATATGCAAAAACCTCTTGCCTGAGAGAAGTTCTTTCCACACTGGGTTAAAGCCCAGGTTCTGGCTTTCACTCAAGCTGGTAACACTCCCACTTTGCAGTGAGGACACAAGCTAAATCATTGCAATGTTGACAGTCCCCCAGTGTCTTCCCACAAATCCCTTCATGTGCCAAGAACAGAGCTTCTTCCATGATTCAATGGGAAGTAATTGGAGCAGATCAACTTACTGCAATATTGAGAATCATGGGATGTGCCCACAGAAGTCCCAATGAAACACACGGGAGAATACAGCACCAGTGAGGGTACAGAAACTCTGGTGTGGTTTTACAGTCTGGTTACTCACATCCAGGCTAATTCTGCAGCGAATTCATAACCTGACATGCTGTGTGGTTTGGGAAATTCAGGTTGGGTCTGTGCCTGTTCCCGTCAGAATTTGTGGCAAAACACCCGTTGACTTCGGTGGTGCAAAATCAGACCTCCTCAGCTTTGGAATAATTTCCAAAATAGGGAACACCATAATTAAAATCCTGCCATATCTCACAGTATTAACAATATTACAAAATTTACTAAATGTTTGTAAGAAGCTGCCTGTGTAAACCACCATAAAATTGCTCTGTATTTTTAGTAGTATTCTAGGATTTCTTCAGTCAGTTAACCATAATTCTCAAAGTATTTATATCCATGTTCTTCCTGAATGGTTAGTCTACTTATGTTAGTTTTTAAAAAGATATATTTATGTTTGTCAGAGTTCATCAAAACATGAAATCCAGTTATAGAAGATTTCATTCTGGGTTGCCTGCTGGAATTTAAACCAGATTGGTAGCAAATAACATTCATTACCATATGATACATTAGTGGCCTTCCATATATAAAGGGAATTGGTGAAATCAGCTGAGTCCCTGGTTGCTTGTATGAACAGCTGCCCATTGCCATAAGTGACGTTCTGACATGACTGAATGAGCATGGATTCTGAAACACCCATTGATCTTCAAATGGGGATAAGTGGGCATAAGAGATTGTTCACTTGCTGCTGCTTGTGTTGCGCCTGTTCCATAAATAATGTGACTTTAGTCTTTAGGGACATGAAGCCAATACACTTCCTAAAAACTCTTTTTCTGGACACAGAAGTTATCTGTTCACAAGAGCTGATAGTGGTGGTATGAATTTCCTCAAATGCACCATCTTCTGCATTTACCCAAGAAAGGCTATGCTCTGAAAGGGTGAAGATCAGTTCAGTTTCAATAACAGTTTAGCCTTCTTGAGCCCTATTAAATGACAAGACTTGTAAAAATATTTGTAGTTTTGTTTTCTAAAAAATACAAAAACCATCTTTATCTTGGCACATTTGAGCAACTGAATTTGTCATCAATTGTTCAACTTCAGATATGAGTACATATGAAGGAAACATGATGGCTTTCTGCATAATTTGTCAATGCAACACAATATGCCACTTGTCTTAATACTTTAAAAAGCTGTGTATGTTCACAAATAAAGTCAAATCTGAACAGTTAATTTTCTTCCAGCATTTTGGGGTTTTCACATTGGAACCTGTGGGTACAGGCTTCTTGCACAAGATGTTTTTGTTTTCATGTGAAACGTGAGTTGTATTGCATTGCACAGAAATAACATCTCCCCTTAAATCATGCTGTAGTTTTCCCACCATTCTGTGTCATGTTTGGAAATACATCCTCTAGAAATTTATTGATGGGAATGAAATTATGGTATCTCAGTCTGTGTTTTTGTAATGACAAATCATTCTAGCTTTATTCTGTTATTATAGCTTTCTCCCTATAGTTTATTAAGGAGTAAAATACTACAATTCTCAGTCTGTTAGCTTCCATCATTAGGAGGTGTTACTCTCATATATGTTCATTACAATTTACTGATTTTTTTTTAAACAAAACAAAAGCCTGATTTATTGGAGGATGCTGGTTAGGGATATGACAATTTCCCTGTGAAAGGGAAAAGGTGCTGCTGCAAAAATACCAATGCAACTTCTGTGACAATTTACACTAGTTTTGGCAGCAGTGCCTGTGACATACAACATATGGAAGCCTGAGGCCCAAAACCATGTGATAATCTTAACTCCAAAGAGGTGGTGAGTACTTTCAGTTGTCATCATATGTATGCACACAAATTGTGCTGATGAAGGGCTTGATCCCAGAACCCCACAGAGTGGATGGTTCGAGTCTGAGTCAAGCTGGGACTCAAAGTTCAAACCCTGTTGCTTCATAGTATAGATGCAGGTCCATGGGACTTATGCTCTGGGAGCTCATCAGAAATATTCCACAGGCTGCCTTTTTTGTCTTCTGGACAGTTATGTTTGGTGGACAGTTCAGTTTCTCTCTACACTACGCCATGGATGGAGAGCTAGAGCAGCTATCTGTTGAAGTTCCAGAGGGTAGTTGTAATGTTTGTGTACAGCAAAAACCAAGAGTCCTGTGGCACCTTACAGACTAACAGGACTCGTGCTGTTTTTGCTATATTTTGAAGGGCACTTAAACTCAGACTCATATAATGTAGCACAGATGCTAGAATCTCATATTGGGACCCCAGGGTTCAACAGTTTCTAACCTGTGTTCAGGGGCATCGCTGGCACCAGGCTTACAGTGCTCGAACCCTGAGTCCCAGTCCCTGATCCCCGGGCCCATGGCTGGGCAGCCCGAAGTGGCACACAAGGCCCAGGTTTCAGTGGCCAAGCCCTGGGTCTTTTCTTGGGGCCAGCAGTGCTCCTGCCTGTGTTTACAAACGAGTGTAAACACAAAAGCGCTGGCCTGCTAACTACTAACCCCAAGTTTATAGTGCAGTGTAGATATGCTCTATAGCTAGTGCAAAGCAGCGTTGCTCCAGTGCAGTAAATGGAAATGCATCCATTTACAGTGGCTGAGGATCTGGTCGATAGACTTTAATGGGAGCTGTGGGTACTCAGCACCTTCCAGATCAGATCCTTTGAAAAAGCAAAGCTTTATTATATCAGTAAATTCACCTACCAAAAATAATGTAGGAAGCTGTGTCCATGCCCCCCCGCTGCCAAGATCCAGCACTGGCGGGGAACATCAGGTCTGCAGCTGGGTTCCAGCCCTGGTGGGGAGCAGCACCGCGGACCCCATGCAACACGTCCCCAGGGGTCCGTGGACCCCAGGTTGGGAACCACTTCTGTAGAATATTTTGTGTGGAAGTACTTGTGAAAGAAAGGGTCAGAGTTGCATGTAGCCTCAGTCTGCAGGCTGGAGATGCAAATACAAACCATGGGAGATTACTGGGGTGGGTCCATAATCAAAACAATGAGGAAGACTGTATTTACATCCTTTCTAAGGCCCCTTGAAGGGCAAGGCCCAGTAAAAGAATTAAGTTACTGCAACTGTTACATCTTACTCTTTGAAAGTAAAATGGCACAGTCATTGACAGTGTCTGTTTATCACCATGCCGGTATTTGTAATGGCATAAGACTATGGTGATGTAGGCCAGTGTTTCCAAAGTTCAGAATGTAGTCTTTGTGGGAAGGACAAGTGGGGGGGCATAGACATACCTATGAATTGTTTCCCAAAGGCTCAGTTTTCATGTTAAAAATGTCCATAACTTTTAACTTGTGTGATTATGTGAAGAAAGCCATTTCATGTTGTCAAAGTTATAACTGATGTAGCAACATCCCAAGGGGGCAGCCATGTTGGTCTAGTTCATCAAAAGAAACAAGGAGTCCTGTGGCACTTAAAGACTAACAGATTTATCTATTACATGAGCTTTCAGGGGAGAAAATCCTACCTCATCACATGCTTTGAAGATGGGGGAACTTACAGAATGGGATGAAAATAAATGCAAATGAGTATAAGACATGAGATCAGGTCATACAGTGTCTCTGATTTGCTGTTACTGTGTGACCTGATCCCATGTCTTACACACCCTTGCATTTATTTTTGTCCCGTTCTGTAAGTTTCCCCACCTTCAAAGCGTGGGACGAAGTGGGATTTTCTCACACAAAAGCTCATGTGATAAATAAAATCTGTTGGTCCAGTGGTTCCCAAACTTTCTCAGGCTGGGGACCCCTTTTTAAGAAAAAAAAAATCTTTGCAGCCCCCCTGGTTGATTTTGTAATCTGGCCTGTGCCACTCTGGCAGTGCCGTTGGGACAGCCAGCGAGCAGCACTGCCACCACCATGGCCTGTGCCACTGGGGAGCTGAGCCATGGCAGTGATGCCCACCTGCTATTGCCCCTCCTGGGGAGCCATCATGGCCCCATCCTCCTGCTGGGATCCGGCCATGGGTGGGGAGAGGCAGCCCTGGCGGGGAGCACCAGGGCAGCAGCTGGATTCTGGCCCCAATACGGAGAGGCTCTGCGGACCCCCTGCAACATGTCTGCGGACCCCAGGTTAGGAACCACTGCCATAGAGTTTTATAATGTCAAAAGATGAAAGTCATTTGAATTCTGCTGAAGGTTGAGTGAAACGTCATTGAAGCTGGTTGCTGTGATTGACACCATTCATTCAGAGTAAATGTAAGATGCAGTTAAGATCCTTTTCACAGTACGATAGGTAAAAAAGTAGGGACCACTGCCCAAAAGCAGGTAGTGTGCAAGGCTGGTCAGAAGTTTGACTTATGTTGGCAGAGATCATATTGAGGTTTCTTTGAAAGTTGGGTCCAAAAGGTTGAGCTCTCTTAATTCTACAACTAATACATTTATACATTTGAATTGAGCATGAGGTTTACCCATTATGGACACGCACATTACAGTGACAGTTTGAAACATCTACTAGAAGATAATGCTAAACTTAGTAGGTTTGGAGATGAACGGTCTGAAAGAGAAGGCGGCGTTTTTAGTAAAATGGGATGGGGTGGAAGAGAAAGTGTCTTGCCTGAGGATCAGGTCACTTCACCATTCCTCTAAGAGGAAAACATTCTAATAAGCTAAACACAAAACAGAGACAGCAAGACAAGTCACGATGCACAGGAAATGCCTTTTGGCTCTCCAAGGACGGAAGAGTCAACAACAGTGTTGATCAGTCCAAAAAGAAACAAAGCATGAGCCTTTAGGATTATAGTTTTAGATCAGGTTTCCCTTCCCACATTCAGTGCAGAACAATCATGAGCAAGAAATGCCCTAATTCTAGGGCCTATTTTGGCCACTTTATACTCCTCTGCCAGTGCAAGAAGATCTGTAGAACCATGGTCTGGATCAATGGCCATAGTGAGGAACAGGAAGGGCACTGCACCCCCCCCCCCAAACAGAGGCAAATAGGAGCAGTATGTGGGTCACGTGCCACTGCCCTCTTCTCCCCATTTCTGTGAGCAGCAGGGGTATGTCAGCGTGGTGGGGACACTCTAGGTGTGCTAAGCCATTCCTGGGGGGTGAGACCCACTCATGCACCAACACCCCTTCCCCTTTCCCTACTTGCAGGACACAGTTCTGTTCCCCACGTGCTCAAATTGGCCCACAGCCCTCTATCAGGCAGCTGCAGGCCAACTATGGCAATGGTAGAGTCCTGCAAAGAGGAGACGGTGTCTCTGTGGGGACTGGATCAACAGCTTCCCCCTCCTGTGCCATATCCGAATCCTGGCACCTTCACCAGGGCTTATGTGAGCCACCATGGGTGGGCAGCACAGGTGCCGAGTGGGCATGGGCATGGGCACGGGCACCACCCAGCAGAGCCCGCAGGCTGGAGTCAGCAGACCTGCATCTGCATTTCAGGGAGCCTTATTGTGCGTCAGCAGGGGGAGTGCCTCCCTCCAGCAGGTCCCTGCAGCTGCTCTCAGGTGGAAGGGTAATTAGAGGGCTGGGGCTCCCCCATTAAAGCCAGTCTGTTGCCTCCACAGCACTACGCTTATGTGTAGGACCCATTGAGGTTTCTGTGTGCCTCAAGGATCCCTCAGGTGGCCAAACTTATGGAACTCAAGAGCCACACAAGTTGATTATTAAACCTTCAAGAGCCGCCCTGAGGCATATAGCCATATACTTTTCCCTACTAAATTGATTTGCTGACATTCTTCCACAAGCCACACTTTTTCATTCAAGAGCCACATGCGGCTCCCAAGCCGCAGTTTGGCCACGCTGGCACTCTAGCATCTCCTATCCCACCCCTACCTAGGGAGTGGCCAAGAGGAAGGGGGTGTGGCCAAAGTTTCTTCTCCTGAATGATTCATGGGTGCTAGAAAGGCTTGTTGGGACAATGATTATGACAAAGGTTCAGAAGGCCCCTAACATGAAGTAGTATAAAATTAAGTTTTATGTCTGAAGCATTTCATCTATGATTGACAAAGAAAACAAAATCAAAAAAACCACACAAACTCCACAAACCTGCTCCTAAGGACCAGGGACTTGCCTCCTCCCTTTTACTCCAACAAACTCCCACTCAAACTACCCTGTTTACACTTCTGCTAGCTGACTTCTATGCTGCAGCAGCAACATTTAGATCATGATTTCAAGCTTTTTCTCCAAAATCGGTAGGGACTTCCTCCTTTTTTCATAAATCTACATGCTCCATCATTCCTTAGATTTTTGCACCCATCAGTCATGATGCTGTTTAGGCAGAGAATGTTTTATATGCTGACACAACTTTGCTCCCATAACAGAATTTTTCTGAAATGACTCTCTTAACCACACAGGCAAAAACCTTTAGTGGTTTTTTTTTTTTAACGAGTAAACAGATTCATCTATTATCCTACACTGGGGCTTTAAGAAAAATCAGCGTATATCATAGGACTCACAGTGAAGTCATAAGAGCTAGCTTTATTAGAATCCCAAAGGCTATCTGGAGCTCTGAATTCAGGGTTGTTCATATTTAATCTAAACCTGGTAAGACTTTAGAAATGCTTGCTGACTAGATGCTACCATGGCAGGTCCATTAGAAATATTTTAGATGTGGTACACTCTCAGTTTGCATATAAAGATCCCCCTCTTTTGCAGATATCAGTAGGATCCATATTTTCCAAGAAGTGTTACAGTTTCATATCAATAGTTTTCATGGAAGTCTAAAAGAATCTAAATATTGCAGCCCTTGTGCAGGGCTGAAAAGTCTGAGGAAAAATGAAAACCTTAAGACCAAAACAAATTCCCATCTAAAACCTGTAACAATCCAAGTAACCTAAGAAACAAGCAAAAGAGAAAATAGCAAATCAGTGGTTATAGTGACTTGGACCTTGGCTCACCTCAGTGGGCCTCCAGCAGACATGCTGCATAAATCATGTTTTAGAGTAGTGAGTTCATTGTGTTAGACACCTTATAACCATATTTTTATATTCTACCAAGTGGATGAACAGTAATGATGCAAAAGCCTTCTCATGCACAACATTCTTGAGAAGAACAGGAATAGTCTCCATTCTGTGTGCAAGGACAATACATAATGATCATACACACCAGGTCCCACGACCCTTACATCCTAACTCTTATCATGAAAGTCCTGTATGCTAGCTCAGTGGTTCTCAATCTTTTGTGGGTCATGACACACTTGGTGGCATATTGTGACCCTACAGGACACACCAGCCCATCCCATAAGGCCAAATCCGGCCATCTTCCTGGCTTTCTGTGACACACTTACCACCACGTGGCAATTCAGTAATGTGTCCCAACAGAGTGGTTGAACACCACTGCACTAGCCTCTACACATGAGGGAATCCAGAACAATTTTATCACATCACCTCCTGGGCAATGACTTTTCTGGCATTTACACAGGTACAACCATCTTCTAAAATGTGGTCCTATTTATGTAACACCATTTTGTGCCAAAGTGCATTAAGCACAATTCCATCAGAATTTTGAAAGGTTTATGGATTTGCTTCTGTATGAATTTTAAACTAAGAAAATCATCAAGCAATTTAATTTTATTTGCTGTTAATCCACCTAATGTCTTCAGTATTCATGCTAACAAAGTTCAATTCACTTTATATCTCCACTAAGTTAGTTTAAAAAAAGCAAGGGAAAGAAAGAGATGCATCAGCAAGGTGTGAATTGTAAGTTCATTCCAAAGTATTTTGCAAAGGTAAAGTGATCAAATTGTTTGATATTTTATGTCTAGTACATAAAACATAGAAATATAGCATTGGAAGATACCTCAGGAGGTCATCCAGTCCCCTCCCCCCAATTTTGAGACAGACTTATAGACTCCAAGGCCAGAAGGGACCAATATGATCATCTAGTCTGACCTCTTGCACAGTGCAGGCCACAAAACCTCACCCATCCACTCCTATAATAAATCTCTAACCTACGACTGAGTCATCAAAGTCCTCAAATCATGATTTAAAGACTTTAATGTACAGAGAATCCTCTAGTAAGTGAGCTGCGGCCCATGCTACAGAGGCTGGACCCTGTGGCTCCTGCCCCTCCACTGCACAGGACAACGTGGGGCCCGTGGAACCGTGGGGCCAGGGGTGGTCACCCCTCCAGCCTCCCCCAAGGACAGCTCTGAACCCATCTCATCTAGTGTCCTTTCTCAGGTCACTGGCATGTCCACACCAGTAGTCCAAAAACCGGTCAGTTGCCAAACTAAGACATCCTGTAATACCATCCCTTCCATAAATTTATCACACTCAGTTTTGAAGCTAGCTAGGGTTTTTTGCCCCTACATTTCCCCTTGGAAGGCTATTCCAGAACTTTATTCCTCTGATAGTTAGAAACTTGCATCTAATTTCAAGCCTAAATTTCTTGATGAACAGTTTGTATCCATTTGTTCTTATTTCTAAATTGGCACTGTACTCAAAATAATCTCTCCCTCTCCCTGGTATTTATCCCTCTGATGCATTTATAGAGGGCAATTGTATCTCCCTGCAACCTTCTCTTGGTTAGACATGTTGAAGTATACTCTGAATACCTATCGTTAGCACTGAGTCCATACTGTACTATACTGGGCCACTAATGGGTGGGGAATGGGATGTCAAAGACAATAAAAAGAAGACAGCTTCATGAGTAAAATAAAACAAGAGCTCACTTTTTCCTTTTTTTTTTTTTTTTTTTGAAACAGACCATTTGTCACATCAAAAGCAATATTTCCAATGCAAATACTCCCCACCCCCACCTGCCCAAATTTCTCTCTCTTAGGATGCCTAGTAAGCCTATCTGATAATTAATGTGCCCTAAGAAGCTATGGCATGGCAACTATGAGAATGTCGTACTGTGTAAGGATAATGGAGTCAGAAACAACATGATCATGTGTTTTAGGAGGAACAAGGAGGACAGTTTTCCATAATTTTCACTCTGTGGTAAGTGAGAAAGAACCCTGTAGCAGAAGGGAACTGAACGAGAGCAAGCTTGACCTATTTGTTGCAGCATGGCTGCCTTCCCTCCAGGAATGTCGCTGCCCTGGGGAAAAACCAGGGGCACAGGTACAGCCCCACCCCCTGGGCCATGAGCCAGCACCCTGGGCCTGATCGTGCATCGGGCTACTGCTGCCTCCATGCTGCTCCAGATCCCTGGCCAGGTTCGGGGCTAGGAGAGGCGGGGCACCACCGCAAGTGTCTTATCCTCGATCCCCCACCAGGATAAGTAGGCACAGCTGCAAGTATCCTGGCCTCAATCCCCGGCCAGGGCCGTGTCCCAGAGAGCTGGGCACTGCAGCGGGCACCCCGGCCCAGGGTGCCCAGTCTGGGACGGGGCCTGCCTGGACACTCAGGGCACTGGTGCCAAGACTCGGGGCATGTGCCCCATGTGCCAGACGCCAGTGACGCCCCTACTTCCCTCTCAGTGGGACTGAACTGGTGTAGGTGACAACAGATGTAGAGTCATGTGTAGCATCCCCTTTGTGTGAGATGGGATGCCCCCCATAATTCACTACTACAGGGTAGGAACACTTTTCTATACTATTTTCTATTCCATTACTGCATCACTTCTAATAACTGCTGAACTAGAATTTGCATATTATATATAGTGGGCAGTAACTCTAAATATATGATCCGCCTGAAAAACAGAGTTTTAAATTATTGTTTATTTGATGTGCATTGAATTTAGCATTTTAAACATGTGCAGCAAGGTCATCTTAATCTTTCCTGACAAAGTGTTAGGGTGGTGAGGGTGAGAGCAGGGAAATTTGCTGCTGATTTTATTCTGGTTACAGAGCAGAAGACTGAATCTTGTACTTTAAACATTAAAATAATAGATTGTGTAGCCTTGGAATTGAAAGGAAGTGACTTAGTTTGAGTAACTTGTCACTTTATTTGACTGCCTAAGTGTTAGATGTGTAAAGAACAAGGGCTTACATTTTCTAGATCATAATCTAGCCTGGACAATTGTTGGTAGACAATTTCCTCAGACCGATGCACCAGGAAGGTGAAATTTGTCCATACGACTCCTTGTTAAATGAAAAAAATTAAATGATCCAGCGGATTTTCTCCAAAGTACTGGAGCTGCACTGTACGTAGCTAGCTCAGAATGCTTGAGTATCAACTGTAAAGGCAGATATTTCATAACACCATTTAAATTTGCAAATCTTTGTTTTTGAATCCACATTCTGGGGCTGCCAAAATCCAGGATCATGGACATAAATTGGGAAATTGACTATCCAGTTATTTATGCAACTTTTGGGTGAGCCAAAATAGTGCCCTCCGAAATTTGGATGCATGTAGAGTCTAGCTTGAAGCCACACGGAAAACCTGGCTTTCTATGAGAAGAAAAACTACTTATGCAAGTTAAGTTTCAGCATAAACATTACAGATTGCTTCAGGTGGAGATAAAGTGCAGCCTGTTTATATAATATATGTGGGTTAGAAGCCAAGAAGTTAATCTAGTAGACTGAGGTTTAAATTATGAGGCAAGCCATCCCTTCTGGAACTGCATGTATTTGTGCACCTAGTTACTTATTGCCTTAAATGAAGGTAAAATATAAAACACATAGAAATAAATTTTATATATTATGGTCAGCTAATGAGTAGATCAGTCTATGATTATTTTAGCTTACTTCACAGATAAAGTCAAGATCCAAAGGGCTAGCCATGTTAGTCTCATTCAGTGAAACTAACAAACAAGGAGTCCTGTGGCACTTAAGGACTAACATTTAGTTTTTGCATGAGTTGCCCCTCTGCCTTATATATTGGACAAACAGGATAGTCTCTGTGCAAAAGAATAAATGGGCCCAAATCTGACATCAGAAATCTCAACACTGTAAAACCAGTGGGTCAGCATTTCAATCTTCATGATCACTCCATTAATGATTTGTTAATTGTTGTGCTCACACAGATGAATACTAAATCAAGGCATCAAAGGGAAGCTACTGCAATTGAATTCATTTGTAAACTTGGTTGCATTGCTTCAGGTCTTAATCAGGGCATTGGATTTTTCTCTCATTACAACAGGTGATCTGACCTCATCTCCCCCTGTATGCTGTTCCCCAGTGTTTGAATCTTTACAGCTATTTTGATTTGCTGTTAGTGTGACCTGTTCCTATGACTTACACTTTCCTGCATTTATTTCCTCCCATTCTGTAAGTTCCCCCATCTTCAAAGCATTTGATGAAATGGAATTTTCTCCCACAAAATGTTGTGTAAACAATAAATTTATTAGTCTTTTAAGTGCCACAGGACTCCTTGTTTGTTTGTTTCACAGACAAAGAATATTTCTGCAGCATATTACTACCTCTTCCAGAAATAATTTATATGTTTAGTTTCTCGTGGAATCGTTTTCCATGTTCTGTTTCCTATTGCTTGGCAATTAAATTCAGTTTGTCATGAATTTAGAGGGCAGACATCAAAACAGTGCAAGGGAGAAAATGTGTGGATTACAAAGCTGGGACACAGTAGAAGAACATTTTTGCCCCCTCCTTTTTTTTTTTTTTTTTTTTTTTAAGAGAGAGTTCACTTAAGGAAGTGCTGTAGAAAACATGTTAAAATTGGCTTTGATCTCCTATCACACCACATAGCCAGCAGCTACCAGACAAAGGTGTTTCTACTACTGATTGAATGTTAACCATGACTCTCACAGTGACTGCACAACTCAAACATAAGTAAAGATAAACTAGGTTACCGATTTTTGTTTAAAAGTGTATACCTGGGGTGGCCAATCTTATGGAACTCAACAGTCACACAAGTGGATTATTAAACCTTCGAGAGCCACACTGAGGCATAGAGCTGTTTACTTTTACCTGCTCCAAAATTACTAAGTTTAAAAATTGATTGCACAGTTTAATTTTATTGTAAAAAGAGGGCGAATGTTGATCCTACTAAGATTATAATAATTACTTAAGGTTACCATGCAAATTAGGCCTATACAGTAAAAATTTAGCTATTGCTTGATGTAGAAGACTGCAGGCTAGTGGCAAATATTTTAAAATCCTGACCATGATTTGCTTCTCCCCTCCATCCCCAACCATGCCATTGCTTCTCCCCACCATCCCGACCCCGCTCCTGAATTCCTAGGCGGGGAGCTGCTTTCCTAAATTGCTTTGCTAATGTTCTTCCGGGAGCCACACTTTTTCATTCAAGAGCCACATGTGGCCCCTGAGCCACAATTTGACCACGCCTGGTGCATACTAAAAACCGTTCGAAAACCACAAACCAAATTCGAGCAGAGACGTTCAGATTCAGTTAGCAATTGCCAGAAAGCTGAGGAACTTACAGAATGGGAGGAAAATAAATGCAGTTCTCCCATCTTCAAAGAGCCAGTCGTGTTAGTCTAGTAAAGCAAAAAAAGCAAGGAGTCTTGTAGAACTTAAAGACTAACAGATTTATTTATCGCATGAGCTTTCATGGTGGAAAATCCCACTTCGTCACACTCTTTGAAGAGGGGTAACTTACAGAATAGGATGCAAATAAATGCAAGGGGGTATAAGACATGGGTTCAGGTCATACTGCAACAGCAAATCAGAGCATTTGTAAGGATTCAGACTTGAGGAAACAGCACACACAGGGAGGGTAAAAGTCAAATTACCTGTTATTATGAGAAAAGAATCCATAGTCATGATTCAGCCCTGCTTTAAGCTCTCCTCACAATACATTGACATCTTCATCATCTGGACCCATGGTAGGGATGCTCTTGAAGATTTCCACAGAGATTTCAAGAATTTTCACTCCACAGTCAAACTGAGCCTGGAACACTCCACACAGGAGATCAACTTTCTGGACACTACAGTATAAATTAGGGATGGACACATCAACACCACTCTATACTGAAAACCTGCTGATCGATATAATTATCTACATCTCTCGAGCTTCCACCCTAAACACACCACACGATCCATTGTCTACAGCCAAGCCCTAAGATATAACTGCATTCGCTCTGATCCCTTAGACAGAGACAGGCATCTTCAGGATCTCTGTCAAGCTTTCTTAAAACTACAGTACCCACCTGGAGAAGTAAAGAAACAGATTGACAGAGCCAGATGGGTACCCCACAGTCAACTACTACAGGAAACGGCCAAAAAAGGAAACAACAGAATGCCACTGGTCACCACATACAAGCCTCAGGTCAGACCGCTATAGAGACAGACCTCTCCTCGCCTACAGACAACCCCCAAACCTTAAGCAGATACTCACCAGCAACTACAGACCTAACAACAGAAACATTAAAGCAGGCACATAGCCCTGCAACAAACCATGCTGACAACTTTGTCCACATAGCTGCACAAAGAACACCATCATAGGACCTAATCAAGCCAGCTACTCCATCAAAGGATCCTACACTTGCTCATCCACTAATGTGCCATCATGTGCCGGAAATGCCCCCACGCCTTATACATTGGACAAACAAGACAGTCCCTATGCAGAAGAATAAATGGGCACAAAACTGACATCAGAAATCACAATACAAAAAAAACAGTTGCTGAGCACTTCCATCTTCCTAATGACTCCACTGATGATCTGTTAACGATGGTCCTCAAGAAAATCAATGAGACATCAAGACTTCAAAGAGAAACAACCAAAATTCAACTAATATGCATATTAATTCAACTAATATGCAGATCAGATTGTGTGAAAGCAGGCCTGAATCCTGACTATGGATTCTTTTCACATTTTAACAGGTAATTTAACTTCACCCTCCCTCTGTGTGCCATTTCCTTGAGTTTGAATCCTTACAAATGCTCTGATTTGCTGTTGCACTATGACCTGATCCTATGTCTTACACTCCCCTGCATTTATTTTCATCCCATTCTGTAAGTTACCCTTCTTCATAGCATCCGATGAGGTGGGATTTTCTCCCACAAAAGCTCATGTGATAAATAAATGTTAGTCTTTAAGTGCCACAAGACTCCTTGCTTTTTTCCCCCCATCTTCAAAGTGTCTGACGAAGTGGGGTATTTTCCCACAAAAGCTCACGTGATAAATAAATTTGTTAGTCTTTAAAATCGCCACAGTATTTGTTTGTTTTGCTGACCTACACTAACTCAGCAATCCCTTTGGAACCTGTCAACATACAGTACTCCTACAGTTTTCTGGGCACTCCCAGATATTTGAGCCAGAATTTCTGTCTGTTTGGTGAAGTTTTGTGGAGAGAAAAAGGAGAGGTTTCTGTTCTTTTAAGTAGGTTTCAGAAAAATTTTAACCAATGGACATTTTTCCAGATGGTTTATAGGTGACTTGCATGCAAAAAGCATTGTGTGAGAGTGTAACTTTTCCCACTGGGAGAACAATATGGAAAACACTTGATTTTACTTGACAATATGTATAAAATTATCCTGATTCAATCCATGCTTCATTTCAGTTAGTAGTTTGCTTACATGTTCTAATTTCAAAAATGTTTTCAGTTATTTCAGGGAATGATGATTGTATTCAGTACCACCTAAGATTTACTAATCAATCAATATTGCTACAATATTTTTTTTAATGCAGATTCGACTCCTAAACAATGGTTATATCTGTCAGAAATGCCCCATCATTTTACCTGCCAGATCTGTTGCTAGATCACATATTACAAAAGGAAATGAACTTCACAATCCCTTTCTGGTTTGCTGTATTTTACAATACAAATGCTCTTCTTGCAGTTCTCTGACTTTGTCCCACTTTTCCAGTTTTCCAGACACACAGCCTTGCCCAAAAATTGTCTACCTTATTTGTGAAAATTTCTGATTGCTTCCTTGCACAATTTTTAAAAATAGACTCAAGATAGAACAGTTAGTAAGGGAATTCAGTTCCAATAAGTGTTACCCCCCACCAAATATTACAGGCTTATCAGAACTATCCATAGCGTCAGAGCCTGCTGAATTGGGTTGAAGTCTCATACCAGATTTTCTGTAGGATTTCCAACACTTCCAGTTCTGATTCTAGTCCAAAATTTGAAGTGAAAAAGAAGCTGTTTGGAAAATCTTCAATAGAATTCTTTTCTGAGAAAGAATAATGTTTAGTCATCAAAATACTTCACAAAATCATCTTTTTCCAAAAGCTTGTTTGAGGAAAAATTAGAGTACTAGTAATTTTGAAATGTCCCATTGCAACCTTTTTAGAGCTAAATATTTTGATTTGCAATGAGTGTCAGTTGTTTTATTACAACTCTTTGAAAAATTGCACATCACAACAAAAATCAAAACCTGTAGCTAAATATTTTTCAGAATTTTCTTTCACAGGAAATTTCAGAATGTTGGTTTCACTCCTAATCAGAAAGATACTAAAATCCTTCACAAAACAGAATTGTCTGCATAGCTCTAAGAGCTTATCTGACCATTTTGGAATCTCATCTGGCTCTAGCCATGGGTGATGTTTTAGGCCTAGGTTTTGTTCAGTTTCCCAAACCTGATGGTCCATTCCTATTTAAGATTTTAGGTGGAAATTTATTTCAAGGCACAAATGTAAGTTAGGCACCCAGCTCCCACTGACTTTCAGTAGCAATCTGGGTGCTTAACTGCCCTTTGTGAGAAACTACGTTCTGATGCATTTCATGATCATATCAAATTACTTGGTTTAGTATATAAGAAAATACATTTGAACCAAACACCACCATTATCACAACATTTCTAAAATTAAACAAATGCATGCTTACCTATGGCAGTGGTTTTCAAACTTTATTTCTTGGGACCCAGTCGGGAAAAAATTTATTCCTGCAACCCAACAATTGCATCTTTGAGCAACACATTCCAGTCTTTCGTCAGCAGCAGTAGCAGGTGCCATGACCCAGTACCCAACCCAAAGTTTGAAAAGCACTGACCTATTGGATGCATCTTGAAGAAAATGCACTTGATAAACAAATTAAAAAAAATCTTCACTAGTAAGAATATGCTACATAATATGTGGAAGGGATAGTGTTTGGGAGAGGGGGTTGTGTGGGTTTCACTACAGAAACTTTAAATGATAGTTGATTTGCACAATTTGACTCTTTGTGTCTTCCTCAGGAGAAAGGAGATCACACATGAGGCAACAGAGCTTCAAGCACCAACATTAAATTTGTTTCTTGAGGAAGAGAGCTCACTAACTTGTTTTATGGATGTCACTGAATTCACGTTTGAAGGGCTCCAGAAGCACATCCAAAACTTGGAATGGGAAACCACAGCAATAATCATACTTGTTTGACAGATGATTCCTTTAAATACAACCTGTATGGGGCAGTCTACAGTGTGGTATTCATCCTTGGCTTGATCACAAACTGCGCCTCTTTGTTTGTTTTCTGCTGTCGAATGAAAATGCGAAGCGAAACAACAATAATCATGACAAACCTTGCTGTCTCTGACTTGCTGTTTGTATTCACGTTGCCGTTTAAAATTTTTTACAATTTCAACAGGCACTGGCCTTTTGGGGACACACTGTGCAAAATTTCAGGGACTGCATTTCTCACCAACATTTATGGCAGTATGCTGTTCCTCACCTGTATTAGTGTTGACCGTTTCCTTGCTATCGTCTATCCATTCAGATCTCGTACCATTCGGACAAGAAGAAATTCAGCCATAGTGTGTGCTGGAGTCTGGATACTAGTTCTCAGTGGAGGAATTTCAGCTTCACTGTTCTCCACAACCAACGTTTCCAACACTAGCACAACCTGCTTTGAGGGTTTTTCCAAAATTGTTTGGAAGACCTATTTGTCTAAGATCACTATATTTATTGAAGTGGTAGGATTCATAATTCCTCTGCTACTGAACCTCACATGTTCTTCATTGGTTCTGAGGACCCTCCGGAAACCTGCTACACTATCTCAGATTGGAACAAACAAAGAAAAAGTACTGAAGATGATCATTGTGCATGTGGCCATTTTTGTAGTATGCTTTGTGCCCTACAATTCCATACTTTTCTTATATGCTCTTGTACGATCTCAAACCATAGCAAATTGTTCCCTGGAGAGGTTTGCTAGGACAATGTACCCAATCACATTATGCATTGCAACAATGAACTGCTGCTTTGACCCATTTGTTTATTACTTCACTTCAGAGTCTTTTCAAAAGTCATTTATTATAAGCCCCCAAATAAAAACAGACCCTGTTTCTAAGACTGAAACACCTCTAACTATGAAGACTGCACTGCCCGCAATACTAGAGGAAGCGAATGACCAGGCTATTACAAATGGAGGCGATCCAACATCTGAATCACATTTCTAAAGGCTTTTCGACATATATATTCTTGATTAACTATCCCTGATTAACATCATATGTGGACATTCATATTCCAGAATACAAGTGCCTGGTTCCTATTTATCTTAACCCACTTAAACAAGGCACTTTCATTCTCCTGAAATAAAAGTGTCCGCACATGGAGTTAACTGGCGATTTCTTCATGTGTAGGTAAGCTAATCAGATAATAGATTCTCAGTTTTGAGAAAATATAGTCAAGTCCAGGTAGCTCTCTCTCTAGAGCAGTGGTTCTCAACCTTTTCGCTGCCGTGGCACACCTTGATACCTTCAAAGTTTTTGAGGCACACCACCATTAAAAACTCATGAATATTCAAATTAACAAATTACTTATGAATGTTCATGAACCATAGCACAGTGTTTTGGAAACGCTGCTATGTGGGGTAATAGGGCTAGCAGAGTAGGGGTGGCAAAACATGGGAGGTCAGGAGTCGTGCGCAGTGGCAGGAGTGAGTGTGGGGAGCAGAGCAGGGCAGGGGTGGCAAAAGAGCACAAGGGGAGCTATGTGGGGGACAGCACAAGGGTGGCGAGAGAAGAGAGGGGAACGGAGAACAAGAGTGGGAACCTGGGGAGCAGGAAGATAGGGCAGGAGAGCATGGTGCAGCACCCACTTCTCCCTTCCCCACAGTGGCTCCCTGCCACCCAGAGCAAATCCTCACCCCACTGCTGCACCCTCCCTCCCCTCCCCCAGTCCTCTGCTGCCCCTATGGACCCTCCCATCACTGCAGGGGCCAGAACTAGGCCCCCAGCCCCCAGCTACACCCCTCCTGCAGCCACCCCACCCCCCAGCTACACACCCTCTACTACACATCCACTCCCACCCACCTCTGCTGCACACACACACCTGCCCCATGGGACCTCCTGTAGCCCCCCCCGGTTTGCAGGCTTGCTGACACAAGCTGCTCTGCCCTGCGGGGGGAGATTCACACACTCCCAGCCTCCAGCAGCTCTCTGTTGGCTGCAGTTAAGGTGAAGCAAGGTTTAAGGTGGAGCCACCAGAACTCTGCATTCCAGCTGCTCCTGCTATTTTTAGGGGGACCCCTAGAACTCCGTGTTCGGGTGCCTTCCTCTTTTTTAGGGGGGCTGGAAGGCTGCCTGCCTAAAAATAGGCAGCCTCTGGAACTGTGTTCCAGTGCCTTCTCCCTTACTTTAACCCCTCCCTTTTCCCAGCCCTGCACAGCCCACGTGGCTGGGTTGAGCAGGGAGGGAACTTTGATCCCAGCTCTTGGGGATGCTCACGGCACACTTTGGGTGTTGCCGCAGCACACTGGTTGGGAACCACTGCTCTAGAGATTATAGATGAAGAGAATAGAGCTGATGCTAGTACTGAAAGATGCCAACATTTGGTATGTTTTCCTAGCATTAAACATGGAACCAATCAGAAAATATAAAAACATTATCTTAGTTTAAAAATCTCAGTCAAACTTTTCCTGCCTTCTGAAAATTCATCATGTGTTAACTCAGTTTCACACTATGTACGTTTTCTTTCAAACGTATAATAAAAGCTTTCCATTTTACTACAGGTATGTATTCTGGCTTTACTAGACACAGGGTTTTTTTTTAAATGTCATTGGGTATGGGTTTGTTTGTAGCTTAGTTAGTGCTCTTACAGAATGACAGACATTGTTACACTACTAATAATAGGAAAGAGCAAATAATGAAAGGATTTTGATATACAAAGTCACTTGCAAGATGCTGTATCCTTTTGACCTACATGACTAAGTTATCTTTTAGTTGATTTCAGCATCGTATTAAACAGCAACTGAAGATAAAAAGTGTATTAGAGAATTGTTAAGAATGGCGTTTCTAAATCCCACACTATTACTGCCAAGTACATGCCATTCAGCTCAAAGAAAGGGCCTGATCCCACAGAGTTCTTGCTCCAGGAAATCTCTAAATGGCAGTTTGCCTGAATAAGGCTTTACGAGCCACAATATGCTGATCTTTATTAAAGAGTTTGTTTGGACACAGCAGACCATTGGTATTATAGCACGCAATATAACAGAAGAACCTGTAGGTAATTGTTTTTTATTTAGCACCCTGGACAAATGTCTAAACTCTATTACATATAAAGAATAAGAGTTGAAACAAATCAGCATTATTCTGTTTTTCTTGACATGTTCCAAAGGGGCAGTTGTCTTAGTCTTGTTCAGCAAAACAAACAAGGAGTCCTGTGGCCCTTTTAAAGGCAGACAATTTTATTTAGCACATGAGCTTTCCTGGGCAAAAATCCCGCATTGTCAGACGCTTTGAAGAAAAAAATTTGATTTTTGCCCATGAAAGCCCATGTGCTAAATAAATTTGTTAATCTTAAAAAGTGCCACAGGACTCCTTCTTTGCTCTATTTTTCTTGCTACTCAAAGCAATGTTTTCTTGCTTATCAGTAAATTTCTTGCATACAGTATATTGCTTTTCTTTAGAGAGCTTTCTACATAATGAGAGAGCCATACAAAACCACTGGTGTCTCAGAAGAGAGAGAACTATTGCTGCATTTTAGTATCTGGTTCAATCTTCCAGCCCTGAGGTAGACAGGGGCCCTTCTTCACTTCACTGGGAGATTCATGGAGGCAGGATCAGTCCTCATAGCAATCATTTTATGTGCAAGTATGTTGGTGATGATATAGATGGGTTAACCAAATTAACATGAAAAACATCTTGAAGTTAACATAACACTAATATAAAGCAGTAAGAATACACACTTTCTGGTTGACGGTATAAGTATTTCTAACTTAGTTATCAAGGATAAAGACAGATTTCAACAAACCGAAGATAGAGATTTCCATTTAACCATTTGTTTTAGTTCTCACATGTCGAACTTCCTTTAACATTACAACCAGCCCATTAGTTCTAATTACATCTTTAAATGGGTGAAGTTTAAATGCCCACTAAGTTGCAAAAAAATAAAATAAATAATCACTTTGCAAATAATATTTATTTAGCACTGCCATTACGTAGAATATGAGAACCAGCCATACATTGAGAAAGATCAAAAAGACCCAGTCATTCAAGATATTTTAATTAACTATAGCACATGACTTCTGGCCCTGAGATACAGAATGGCTATATGCTAAATTCCCGATACACAATCCCACAGCCCAAAGGAGAGTGGGCAAACCTTTAGAACTTGGCTTTGCATTATAGCCAGTTTGAATGGAAACTAACATCTCATCCTGGAATTTACTGCTCATATGTGTCAGGGTCACAAGGACCAGTCACAGCATTTCCAGACAAGAAAGAAAGATGACAACAAAAAGAGATGATTCCAGCTGGTGAACACTGTAAATCAATAGCCTGAGCAGGTAGTGGGGCAGGGTACAGTAGCATGGCTCTAGTAAACTCATGGATTTTGAAGAAATACAGTCAATCTAAATGATGAAATTGATTACCTGGCATTTTACAAAATAGTAGGGTTTGCCCAGAAACTGTCCACTAAACCTGTTTACATTGCCAAAACCACAAATCAAGTACAAAACATGCATCCAATTTTAACCAGATCATTTTGCTTTCTTTTCAGGAAAATACTTGGATCTAGATAGGAACATTTGTGCTCAAGAAAGAGGTTGTACCCATAATTCAATACAACCATTTAATCTTATGCCAAGTAGAAGAAAGCTTCTCCTTCCTCCCCCATGTCAATCTACACCTGCACTAAATCATTTACAAGGATTTCTGAAATCCCTTTTCCCTTTGGGTGATGAACCTGTTTCAACACTTGCCGTATAATGTATGCATTTCAAAGAAGCTGCTTCCATCACTTCACATCAAAATCCAGTATGTGGCAAGGGAGATTTTTACAGGCTTTGATGCAAGATGCTGCCTGTGGCAAACTTATCTTTCAAACCTGAGCACTAGCAACGAAGCAGTCGGGTCTTTCAAATCAATAACAGTCTTTCTGGGAGGGATTCCATCTCCCTGTTAACTGGCTCTTGGGTGTTGGTAACTAGGACAGAAATTTATTGAGTGCAGAATGGAAGGGAACAGGAAATGAAAATGGAAAGTAGTTACTTGGACGCTAGATTACTGGATTGGTTTTTAAACTTAATCAGGCTGGTTTTTTTTTCATGAAAAATCATCATAGTAAAAAAGTAAGTTTATATCTCAGGGGCAGGATCCATTTATACTATTATTTCAGTGTTACAAAAGAGAAAATGGAAACTTCTGTGTAGATGCCAGCTCATTCTTTATGGAAAGCTTCGACTTTCGGCTTGTGAATCTCTGTTCTTCAAATCTTACTGCTTTCATGCAATAAGCATAAAGACATGATTCTTGAATTAGGTGGGGATGGTTGAGATATTCTTGGGCCAAAATCTGTTCTCAGCTAATGAGGGCAAGTGAAAACAGAATTTGATCCACTATTTCAAAGTTGACTACAAAGGAATATCTTGTTACCAATGATCTTGGAAAACCTCACGCTCTACTCAGCAGCACTTTTACTAGTTAAATGTGCAGGATTTTTTTTAAAGCTAGAAACCACTGTCTAGCCTTCTTAAGGAAATGTTAAAAGAGGAGGGAAAGAACTGTATGTGACTGGATACTATCCAGTCAGTATATGCATAGCTTAACTGTAATGCTAGCATAATGGCTGTCTTTTTCTAAGTGAAACTAGTGCCAATGCTTACAAATTTCTGTTTGCCGTTTTATGGGGTGAGAGCTGTGGTTGATATTCTCACATAAAACGTAATACTATCATCGTGTGCCAAAACACTAACTGAAAAGATTCATTATTTTGTAATTTAATACTTTATAAATTATATGGAGATCATATGTTGACTGACATTCACATCTGGTGGGACAGTTTGGCTGATTTTATTCCTAGGGCAGGTATACTAAGTAAATGCTTGCATGGTTTGTATATAAGTAACCAATTATGCATTCAAAGAGAAGAAAATAATTTTTCAGATGCTAGTAAGCAGAGCTGGAAGAAACTCTGGTGGCAAATGAAAAAGTGGATTCAGTTTGGCTGGATAACATGCAGCTGGGTCCCTCCTCCCTACTCTCCCCCGAAAACAAAGAGCTTTTGTTAACAAATAGCACAAAACAGAAACATTAGTTTAGATGCAAGAAACAAATTAAAGAGATCACTGCTCTTGCCTAACTGAACCGAAAGGGGGGGGGGCGGGACTGCATCTATAAACCTTAACCAAAGATTCCTCCTATTCACAGTCAGCTTTTGCTGCCCCCACCCAAATTCTACTTATGTAAATCATTAAACTAGAGCAGTGGTTCCCAGCCTTTTTAACAACACAGCACACTTCAGTAACACAAGCAATTCCGCAGCACACCCACTCTCCCACCCGCACCTCACGTCCCTGGTGCCTTCCCTCCCCGCAACACCTCCTGCTGCATGCAGCACCCCCCTCCTCGCAGCACCCATGACTCCCTTGTGGGTCCCCCCGCTGCACCTCACACCTGTGGCTTCCTGGCACAACCCCCTCCTTCCCCCCCATCACCTCATGCTGCCCATGGCATCCCCTCCCCCCTACACCTCACGTCCACAGATGCTTGGCCTGGGTCCCTTCCCCAGCACCTTGCAGCATCTCCCCTCTCCTCCCCCAGTTGCAGCACAAAGTCCTTCATCACCTCCTGGTATTTGGTAGGACCCAAGTCTCCTCTCCTCACAATACATCCCAATGCTTGGTGACTCAGCTCCCCCTTCACCTCATACCTGCCTCCTGCTTTCTCTTCCCACACCCCCAATCCTTTGCCTGCACACTCACCACAGTCAGCAGCTGCGTTTACATTGCCTGGACTGCTCAGGGCAAGAGATTTAAAATGACCCCAGCCCTAGCTCCCAGCAAAATTTCACAGCACACTTGGAGAGTTCTCATGGCGCACTGGTTGCTAACCACTGAACTAGAGCTTGCTACATAATTTTGTGCCACTAATCTAAAGAATTCTGGTGCTAAGATGCAGCATTTGCAAACACTGATATGCAAAGAATATATTCATTTGTGTATATACACATAGCAATATAAAACGCCATATCAGAGTCATCTAAAAGTTTGGTTATAATGTTGTGAATTTTTAAAGAGGTTGGTTATATTAAGGCCACTATCTGCAGCTGAGGGACCACATTTTTATGATGTAGTTAGCAAGACAGAGGTCCTTTTACAGCATAAGAGAAGTGTGTGTTTAATGGCTTTGCAAAATAAAGGGGGATGATCCAGACTATATTTTAAATGGCCTTCAAGAGCAGACAAACACCAGAAGGTCACACAAAGTCTGTATATTGGGTCAGTGTACAAGGAGACCCTTGCTGGTTTGGTGCACAAGGAAGAAGGGTAAAAAAGCACCCACACCACAGGTGAGTAAAAAAAGATACCCACACCATAGCTGATGCATGAAAGCAAGTTCTCTGTCCAGTGAGTATCACTATTAGCCATGCCTTCCTCCAGAGATTTGGTGAGGAGGAAACCCAGCCCCTAAGCCTCTAATAATCCCAGCATTCTTGTGGACCTCTCATACTACACTGCTTTAGGAGCAATGGAGGGTGCAGCACCTACTCTATATACACATCCAAAGGCAGTAGGTTATTGCTGTTGGAGGTCCTCCCCAATGGTAAGGAATCCCCTTTTCCCCTCAATGGCCTTTAAAGAGAAGCATATTTTCACCAACTGTGCTGCTCCCATGGGCTTCTCAGTAATGGCTCTGTCATTCCCACTGGGCCCAATTGCTATACATTTCAGAAGGAGACAGCCACTTCCCATGGGGAAGTGTCATCTCAGGACAGGGAATAGCGCTAGGTTAAATGACCTCCCTTGAGAAGTTGCTGTGGGTTGCGCATTGCCTTGAATGTTTACATCACAGAGAGGGACTAGCGAGGTCACTGAATCAGGATCTAGCAGTATATTTAGTAGTTCATGAAGAGGCAAATACAAAGGTTTGCTGCACTGAAGTGATGTGTTGTGTATAGTTCACTTCGAGAACATGTCAAAGCAATGATCTGTTTGTGAGGCATGAGAGATTGGTTTCCATTAAACAGCTAGGGGGGGAGTATTTATTTTTATTAAGATTAAAGGACTAATCCCTTTTGAAATGGAAGCCCCACTTTTCTGCAGATTGAAAGCATCTGTAATTTGAACTGCCATATATTGCCTTTAGGCTTGACAGAGCCGTCTAGTTACTAGAGCTGAATCTCCAATGAGCTCAGAATCCCAGCTGAAACTCTTAAGTGGGCCAGCCTGCTGAGCAAGGGTGTTGGTACTGGAATAGTTTTATTTTATGTATTAAAGACACTAGGATTTAGTTAAGATTGCTATATTTGAAATGGTGCACTCAGATAAGACCTGAAAAGTGAAAGGCAACCAGTTAGAACCTTAATATTTTTTATAAGCTTCCAGTGCACAGCATGACACTCAAAGATGCACAGGGCCTGTGTGATGCTCAACTGAAAAGCTAGCCATGATCACCACCAACACCAAGTCTTTTCTCTAGATGGCCACTTCAAGTGTTCAAGCTGCAATATTTTTTACTCTCATATTCATTAAATTAATATAAAAATGGTGTTTCTGCTCTGAAAAGAGTATCAGGTGGGTTTGCACAGCTAGAATGGTGCAGCATTTATAGACAACGGGGATGCAGAGATGCCTTGGGTCCTAACTCAGTCTACAAAGACAAAGCCCGGGTTTATCTTCAGATCCCAGATTGATCTTGGAAGGATCTCATTTAGTGATCTTTTCTTCTGTAAATACAGGCTTATTTAATGTGGAAAGACAAACATAGCATCATTTCTGAAGTGGCCTTTTTCCTGTTAAAATGCTTATTACATTTAATGCTACATGCCTTTCTTTTTATGAATCCTTAAACTTCATCCTAGCCATAGTAGAAACAAGGTGCACTAATAGTATTGATTGACTGATTGATGTATATGAATGAAAGAAGGAAAATAGTTGTTTTCCCTTTCAGGAGTAGGTATTCTGAGTGTGTGAAATTTCCCAACGTAGACAAGAAAATCTTTTGTTAGCTCTTCTCTGTCTGTGGAATTCTGACTATAAACATGTAAATATTGTATATAGTTTAACCCCTTAGTTTTTGCACTGTTCACTATTACATATGTATAATGAAAATGGTTCACAGTTCCAGAGAAAGAGTACATTCAGCAAAATAAACGAATATGAACACATAGATTAACCAGAAAAAAAAATTATCCTGAAGCTTTTCTGTAGATGATTTGAAAAAACAATATCCATTAAGCAATCAGAATTTCCTGGAGAATATTAGCATGGGAACCTGGTCATTCCCTTCTTGTTTTAAATAAATACTCAAGGCTTCTTTTGTGGCAGCACTTCATTAGCCTTTGGTCTCCAGAACCAAGCAACACTTTCTTTGAAGTTGCTCTTATTCGCTAAACAACTTCTGAAAGTTGGCATCACAAGACTGCAGCTGTCAGATGATGATACATCCAGTATGATTGCCAGAAAACTCAGTTTAATGCAGTTTGTTTCCTGTAATGCCTAGCTGTCCATTTGGCAGAGGACATTAGTCAAACCCATACTACACTAAAGGACCACAGGAGTGTTTCTCAAGGTCAGAACACCATTTTGTCATCATTTGTGTAACACACAGCAGTTTTTTCCCCCCAGGATAGGTCTCTGGTTTGCCCATTTCACCTTTTCTACTCCCTATTTGTAATGTATTGCTCGGTGCTAGTCCCGGTGACGCTCGTCAGTACCACTGTGTAAACCAGCAAAAGAGGATTGCCCCATAATGATGGAAGGAGGTTCCTCCCAGGCCACTATTTTGATTCTTGCCCTTTATTGATTTCAGATGTAAAACTGGCACAGATTTGGCAAAGATGACTGGAGTCTGTTGTTCAAAGAATGGAATGAATTTTGAAGTCTCTTCCAGAAATGGAACATGCCACACAAACTTGGTCTTTCATATATTCTCTTTGAAAAGTGAGCTAGCAGAGAAACGACTGACCGTAAAGCAATGATTGGCCTGAGCAGTTCTTGGGGATTAGAGTCCCATGCATGGCACTTAAAAGCCGTGTCATTTCTGGTGATCAAGTCTTCTAGGAATAAATGGTTCCCATGAATTATTTCAGTTTGCTAAATTCATATTAGCTGCAATAAAGCTAAGTGGGAGAAGGCTTCAAACTGGAAAATCCTATTATTCAGTGACAAAACAGCTACTGAGATCTTTCTAGTGTTGCCTTTTACTGTAATGTCATTGTCTGGATGGTACTCTTATACCTAAGCTAAAGCACATAACCTTCAACTTCTACAAAGGAAAACCAGTGAAAGACATCCCAATCATTGCATTTGTTTGCTGAAGTCAGAACTAAAACTTTAATGGTCATATCTTTTGCACTTTTAAAATATCACCAAAATATAACCTCCCCTGTCATGTTACATGGTGAGAGTAAAACAACAGATCATGTGATCCCAAGAGTTCCAAATCACTAGAATAATATCTCTAGTGACTATGGATGCCAAGTGTGATTTTTTTTTGAAGTCAGTGCTAAACAGGGATTTCCCTAACACCCTCCTGAATTTCCCAACACCTACCCCAGTTGTCAGCTAGTAACAGTGTTACACCAAATTAGTGAACACCCCTACACACCTCCTAAACCTCCCTCTACCCCCCCCCCCCAATTTCAAGTCCTGGGGAAAATACTGGTGCTAAATATCCTGGCTCCAGTTCTGCAAGTCTCGGGCATGTGAGTATTTAGATTTATAAATACACTCCAAGGGAAGGGCAATTAATCACTATTAGTGTCCTTGATATACTATTTAGAAATACAGTACAACTAAATTAATATTCAAAGATAACTAAGATGCAATTCCACACTTTCATATAATCCACCAGCAAACCAAACAACTCAGAAGCTGGAAGTCACATTCTTCCTCAGTTCCCCACATTTTCAACCACCAGATCAAAAAGATGAGCTTTGCAATAAACAATTTTTTTCTAAAATTCCAATTCAGGTGCCTTTTTCCTTATCACCAAACCATAGCAAGCAACAAGGTAAGCCCAGATAAAGCCTTACACCTCTTTGGAGAAGGATCCTTCTGGTCTATCCATAATCTGTAACCTTCAATCCTCTTCCCTACCTCTTGCTTGGATAACTGGCAGGATGATAAGGGACACCTGCCAAATGAACACAACTTTTTAAGCCTTGCTGATTCTGCACATCACAGGTGGCTTAGAAGTATTGGGGGATGTTTCCCATGGGTCAGTGGTGTAGGCGGCTTCCAGCCCAGATAAGCAGGACCCTCTCCCACTCCCCAAACCTCAAAAGACCTATCATACAGAACAGAATTGAACTGGAAAGCAGAGCTGGCCTATAGCATACGAGTAAATTCTACAATTTTTCCTTGCCAAGTTTGAATATACATATCAATGCTTGTACCAGAATAAACTTTGATTGGTACCAACTGTTTTACTAATCTGATCACCTTGGGATGGATACAATAGCACATAATTCTAATTTTGGCATGGGCAGCATTTTACATTTGCCAGTCATCTTGACCTTTCCTTTTTTACTTGTGTTCATCCCAGAGATTCCCAGTCTGTCACACAAGGTGTTCAGAATGCCCTTCACTAGCTCAGCAAGAGAGGGGAAGTTATCGGAGGCAGGGATAACACTTCCTGCCTGGTAGTCACCATCTAATCCATCTTAATTATGCCACCAACTTGCATTTTAACTATCAAGTAATACAACAAATTGGTTTTATAATCTAATCAGAAAGCAAAATAGATCACTGGATAAATTTGGATGACAAATAGATTCAAGAGCGTAATTTGCTGTCAGATATTCTGCAAGCCAAAATTAATCTCAGTTTTGGCAGTTACACCTTATCTTTCTAAAAGCTTCCTGTACACTATTGGATATATTCTCAGTTCCTGTCTCATGTAGTGCAGCTGTTCATTAGGAAACAGTAACCATATTATTTACTAGAGTCTTACTGGTTGGAAAGTGCTCATTAGCATCACTAAATTAAAGGGAGAGGTCAGGGGTGATTTTGCGTTGCTTCTTTTCTTGGGAATGCTTATGAAAATATATTTGTATTTAAAGGGGAAAAAGAGAAAGAGACTGCCCTGTCCCAGATCCCTTCTGTGTGCAGGTCCATGTGTATTTGGAGAACAGAGCTTATCAAGTTATTAAGGTGGTATGAAATTCCTTTAAGAGTTTTATTGTTAATGCACTACCACTGTGTGGGAGTGGCTGTATTTCAGTGGCAGGCAAACTGATCCCAATTATATTATCATAATTAAATAACTATATTGCAATTGTGGTTAGACACATATCAGGGATTGGAGCCCCACTGTGCTAGGCAGGTCATACTCAGAGAGGGACAGTTACTTCAGTTTGATGGGCTGAGTTAACGCCCAGGACTCTGCGATCTTTCCTCAAGCAAAATTCCTATGGCTTTCAGTCAGGTTTTGGCTGAGTGAGGATGGCACAGTTTTAAAGAGAGCAAAACAATACGGTTAACTGATAAAATGGGATAGCTTTGAAGGAGGAACTCAGACTCCCAAGTTCACATAAATAATGTACTTAATATATATATATATTTTAAAAAGAGTGCATGTGTTCATGTATGGAAATAAGTGATACCAGAACAAGCACCTTTATATGCCCATAACTGTACCATTTTAACCATATCGGCATCTAAATAACATAGTTAAAGATAGAAAAGAAGGAACCCTAAACAAATCAGTTTAAAGAAGTGCTTAGTTGTATGCTTAAAATGTATTCTAGCATAGTGATGTCAGTTAGGTGTGTCTGCTTTAGCTGTCATCATTATATTGGTGTGCATCCTAGCATAGATGCACTTTTATGCTTGTATAAATGCTTTTGTCATGATAGCTTATGTCCCTCAGGGAATTATGTACACTATGCCAGCAGAACTATTTGTATGCCAGTAGAAGTAGTGCCCACCTCCAAAGAGCTGGCCTAAATATGATTATGCCATCAAAACTTCTCTAATTTAGACAAGGCCTTAGTTAAACCAGTGCAAATCCCTGGGGACATTCTAGGCATTTCAACATTAGAACTCAAATCACCCTTAAAAATGTGTGGGCCGGATTCTCCTCCCCTACTAGGTTTACCCAAACTAAATCAATGGAATTACTCCTGAATTACATCTCTGCAAGAGACTCACAATCTCAAAGAATGTGCTTCAATGTACTTTTTGGCTTTATTTTTCATTTCTGATTCATGGTAAAATTTTTAAGAGCAACTAAAAGACTTACACACTCCTGAAACAAAAATATACAGATCCCCCTTTTATGGGATCATTTTAACTAGAGTCTTGAATTTTAAAGGAAACTCAATTAGAAGACAAGTTTCAAACCACTACTGTGATACGGGATTACAAACTAGATGGAAGAATCACAACACATCTCATCCATTCCCATGAGTCTGTAATAATACGCATTTACGTGTATGTTAGGCCATCTGAGAATAATAGACACCTGCTTCTTTGTGTATGCAAGTTAAGTAAGCTCATACAAGCTAAAATAAAAGCAACCAAGCTGCTGAAACAGTCATTTCCCTATCAAGTTTCCTGCTAAGAAGCTACAATAAGTTGGCCACACATCATGGCATTGAAAGCCCTGTTGACTTGCTGTAGGTGAAGAGATTTAATTAGCAACTAGGGAAGCAAAGAATTCCTGTTTTGAAAAAAAAAAAATTCAAATGGGACAGAAAAACAAATGACTAATAGTGTGCACATTTTTCCTGGCATTGCAGTCATCTTAGAAGAAGTGTAATAACATAACTACACCTTCTTCCTCTGCAAGTCAGTTGCACTTTCCTTCCCTCTGCACAATACAGTTTAAGTAAAGAAACATCAGCACTAACTCTGCACCAAACAGACCCTAATCAAGCAAAGATGAATGAAAGTGGCTGAGACCTTCAATGAGGTGCAGGATAGCAAAATTGTTTGTGAGAAACAGGTGCCCATCTACTTGAAATCCTTGCCAATTCTAATCTATAATTCAGGAAGCAACATGTCTAAGATCAGGATAGAGTGTTGTGGTACAGAAACAGCAACCAAGGATACAATAAAGGAAAATAGGCATGCTGGCATGATGGTGGGAAAGTGGGGTTGTATTTCTACATGTCTTGTTTTTTTAATGCAGTAAAAGCAAGAGGTTGTAAGTCATTGTGTATAAACATATAGAATGGATGAAGAAATCAACAACTGTTCATAGTTCAGTTAGAATTTTCCTTCAACACCAGAAAGTCTCATTCTACCTACATAAACCCTCAGAATTAGGTGCTGTTTTGCCTCCTGTGTTTGAACAGGATGCAGCATAGCAGGTCTCCAATCCTGACAGGAAAGTTTGGACACTAGCATTTTATTATATTTGTATTATTATGATAGCATCTCTAAAACCCAGTCAGGGCTCAGGACTCCCTTTGATAGATACTGTACAAATACACAAAAATGGTGCCTATCCAAAGGCACTTACAGCATAATAGAAATGTTAAGTATTTTATGCATATTTAACAGACAGTATAAATTAAAATAATATAATTGGCTGATGATGCTATATACAACCCATACCACTTCAAAACATCATTTGGTAACAGTGGCTGTTTTCTATTTGAAGCAGAGAGGGAAATCATGATAATCTCAGAGAGCACTATGTGGTCTTACAGACTACTTTTCTTGACAATTGTTGATAGCATTTGCACATAGCTCTGATTCTGCTAGATATTTTGCTTGAGAGATTTTAAAGCAGTTCCTCATAAAATCAGCTCAGTTTCCATAGCCGCAACAGAAGCAGTAACCCCTCATCTGATAAAAAATACACAGCTGCAGCTGGAACAGAGTGAAACCAATGGATAAACTCTAGGAAGGATATAACTTTACTAGTTTTGTCTCACTCGAGTGCTATAGACGGGAACTGGGGGAGGTTGAGGATATGGTCAGAGTTTGTGTTTACTTCCTTTTGTCGCAGATAATTTAAGATGCCAGAGATTAGGTTGATACATTTTGTAAAAGGCAGCCATGAAACATTTTTTCCTTTGTTTTTTTAAACCTACATGAGAAGAGCTGGCTGCTGTGGGGAAGTCTGAAGGAAAGCAGTGTACCTGGGATCCATGAACATGCTGGAGACAGTCAATGGATAGCATCTGGCAATTGCCTGGATCTCTGGAGTTATTCTGACTTAGCAGAAGTGTGATCCTCTCACAAAGGTTTTGGAGATGCACTAAAGTGATTTCTGTCATCTAACAGTGAACTTCTGTCCAGTGCCAGGAACTCAAAGGAACCAATTTTGACTAGAGCCGTACATAAGCCTAAATGCAGGATCTGGATATTCAGGAACATTTAACATCAGAATCAGTGGCTAGATCCAAATGTTGCTCATAACTTATCTTTATAACGGGCCAGAATCAAACCCTCAGACTCTGTGGGAATTAAAAGCAAGATCCAAATGTTGCAGCTTGAAGTCATCTCTAATTCTGAGCAGTAAAACATTAGGACATTGTGTAGTCTGACACGTCACAATGCAGAGGAACTTAATATCTATCTTTAGATCATTTACTGAGATCAATATGTCCCTGATGCCCTAAGAGTATATTTCCAAAGTCTTTTCTCCTCTAATCAATATTGTAATTATGAAGCTCAGCCACTTGGCAAGACTTTCCTTTCCTTTTATCATCATCCAAAAGTGTAATGCTTGCTAGATGTTAAACTGAGAAGCCCTGTTGCAAGAACAAGTATATTAACACTGAATAAAATGCCCAATCAGACTGGCACTCCAAGATGTGTCACAGAGCACCTAGGTGCCTTCCTGCAGTAGACTACAGGACCACATATGCTCCAGCCCCAATTTCCATTTTCAGTCACCAATAACTTCTTATGAGCTTTCTTGACTCAGTAATATCCTTTTTTGGGGCCCATTTATCATTAAAACAGAGCAAAACAGTACATGTCCCCCCAGAATACATTTGTCACCCCAGTAAATATACGCTATGCAATGATGCCAACATACAACAGTGTGGTATCTTCTACCTCAACTAACTCTGTCAATCCTCCATGATTCCTCTGCCAAGAGAGTCACCCAGCCGTTCAAGCTGGAATGCACCTCTGCTCTTCCCAGGCAGGTACCCATCCCTTACCCCCCCGACCCTCTTATGTTCCCTGAGATCCACATTTCCAGCCCTGGTGATGCCAGCTTTATATGTTCCTCTACTGCTCCCCTGCCTTCAGCTACAGCTCAGAATTCAGCAGGCATTCCCCGGTAGCTCACTGCCAATCTCTTGGCACTGGCATTTCTCATCCGATCCTTCTTGTGATTCTCACTCACACATCCAGCTCTGATTCTCTGGTTCTTCCCTGACCCCTCAGATTTTCCCTGAGGCTTTATAGCCCCAGGTGCCACCTACTCTTTAACTGACAGACCTGGGAGATCCTGTTCTGGCACAGGGGAACAGAATGTGCATCATTTACAGGGTCCAGCCACCCTATGACAACACTAAATAGAAAATCTAGTCTTAGATAGTAACAAATTTTATTTATCAGATGATGCTTTCAATAAATCTCTTAGTCCTTAAAAGTGCCACAGGACTCCTTGTTTGTTTTGCTGAACTAGACTAACACAGCTACCCCTCTGGAACTAGTCTTAGACAATGACTGGTGAGGGAGGCATACTATGAGATGTGGGCCAAAACCATCTTTGACACAGACAATAAAGAATGATTCCCATCAGGGGCATTGCTGGTGCTGGGCTTATGGGGCTCGAGCCCCGGGTCTGCCTCAGCAGCAGGGCGCTTAATGTGCACGAGCCCTGAATCCTGGCACCTGAGCCCCAGGTCTTTTTCTGGGCCAGGGGTGCTCCTGATTCCTATAGTCATCTCCAGAAAACATCATACACTTGGACGTATAAGCAGGGAAATCTCAAGGAGGAGTAGGGAGGTTTACTACCTATTCTTACTGGTCTGACTTTTACTAGACTACTGTCCATTCTAGCATCCACAATTCTAGATTGTTGTTAAACAACAGGAGAGAAGAGCCATGAGAATGACTGTAAGATGAGAAAAGGTGCCTTACAGTCGGAGACTCAAGGAGCTCAGCCTATTTAGATTAACAAAGAGCAGATTAAGGGGGAACATGATCACAGTGTATAGGTACCTACAAGGGAAACAAATATTAGACAGTAGGCTCTTCATCCATCAGATGAAGGACTAACAAGATCTAAAGGCTGAAAGATGAAGGTAGGCAAATTCAGACTGAAGATAAGATGCACATATTTTAGGGCAATTAACCATTGGAACCATTGATCAAGGGTTGTTGTGGATTCCTCTTTATTGCTGATATTAAACATGAAGCCAAGGCCCACTTAAAGTCTAAGGGAAAGGCTTTCTTCATCACTAGATAGCTCTGGCATCATTCCGGTGTCTGAGTCATTATATTTAGTGCATTGGGAGCATTACAGTGAAGAAAGGAAGGAAGAAAGCCAGGTCTACATCTGGAAAACATTGTTCTAACTGAGGCAGCAGAGGACACATTACAACAAATGAGAAGTGGGTGGATATAGAAGTAGCATCTACATTAATATGCATCTGCTAGATCCAGCTGCAGTGGCAGCATGGAGATGTTTTAAAATAATCGCCTCTTGCTACACGACAGAAAAGCAAAATAGATCCACATTTGACTCTATTGCATTTCAGGTCACTCACAAACTGTTTATTTAATTCCATGGTGCTCAAACAGGAATACCGAGGTAGTACGGTGGGGACCTGTTAACACACCGGCGTCAGGGGACAAGCCCCAGCGACTGCGCGTTAAGTGGACCGCATGTAAATAGGACCAATGTTCCCCCTAAGCTCTGCGCATGTGCGCAGCAAAAAGCGCTCGCCGGCGCACAGATCAGTGCAGAGCCAGCAGCCAGGGACCCTAGCCAGCCTGAAGACACAGTCTTCGGGTTGGCAGGGAGCAGGGGGGATCCGGATGCATCCCCAGCTGCTTCTGGACAAGCTGGGAAGCTTCCGCTGCCGGGGCCATCTGGATCTGCTCCCTCCCGCCGCCCTACAGCTTGCTAGTGCAGTGGAAGCTCCTCCGCTTGTCCCGCTGCAGCTGGGGACAGATCCAGATTCCCCCGACTTGCTGGCAATGGCGAAAGCTTCTGCCACCACTGGCAGGCTGCAGGGATCCAGATCTGCCCCCATCTGCTGCCAGACAAGCAGAGGAGCTTCCACTGCACTGGCAAGCCGCGGGGGGAGCGGATCCGGATGGCCCCCGCGGTGGAAGCTTTCCAGCTTGTCCAGAAGCAGCTGGGGACGCATCCGGATGCCCGCTGCTCCCTGCCAGCCCAAAGGCTGTGTCCAAGGTTCATGAAAAGAAAAAGGCAGCACTACTAAGGCTCACTCCACGTGTTTCCTGCCCCGGCCAACTTCTGCTTGTAGGCAGCATGCATTACTGAGTTACACGCGTTAACTTGCTGGCTTTGTGGGACATGACTGGAGCATGCGTTAACCGGATCCACGCGCTAACCAGTCGCTTGTTAACGGGTTCCCACCGTACATGGACACCAGTGTTCATTATTTCGTTACATCTCCTGCTTGATCCTTCACCAAATCATAACCCAGTGTTTATGGTGTTAAAATGAGTCACTATGGTAAAATTCATCATTATGAGCTCATAATAAGATTGCAGAGGTAGTCAAGATAGATTATTGGGAAAGACCATTGTTTAAAAAATATTTTTGATGAAAACCAACAAAAAGCCAATGCAAATGATAAGTATTGCATGAAAACAAAATGGATTTATTTTTACATCTGTTCTATTAAAAATGAGATTTCTCTAAGGAGGGAACCCTTTATTATTGAAACTGAAAATCAGGTGCCTGCCCTCAGCAGATTCATTTAGACACCAGCATTTCACTTTGAAAATGTTCCAGGTGGCTCCCATTGAGCCAGACATACTTTTCCATTGAATTTTTTCTGATCTTGCATGCTTTTTGTGGATCTGACTAATTTCTTTTTGGTTCATGCAGCAGATAATCACATTATTATAAGTGTTCTCTATTTTAGGTCCTTATATGTGGTTGGGCTTGGCTCCCTTTTTGAGTCACAATGACCCACAGGGAAAAATGCAGTACAGATAATAGTTGTGGAAATGAATTCCTTACTGGGATGACTTGGATGTTCTCTGTATTTGAAGAACTGATATTGATTGTATCTACTTAGATTTATACAGAATATAGCATATAAGCCCTTGTACACTGTTCTGGACACCATGGACAATTTTAAAAAGCCACTAAAATAAACAGATCTGTCAATTCTTCCAACTCAATTATGCAGAGATAAATAGTACTGCCACTATGTAAATCCCTGTGCTCTTGAGTGTTCCTAACCTCTGATTTCAAGAAACTGGGACTCGATGATAGCTAATGGATCACTCAGATTTCCCTTTTCCATTCATTCCCTGTAAAGCACTTGGCATGGGTAATTGTCAGAGGACAAGAGGACCTTACCCCATATGGACATTCTTATAGTCTCACGAAACTGACCCCAGACCCAGTTCTCATCAACACCTATCTTCTCATGGGTCAGAGAAAAAAGGTGGGCCTTGAAGCGCATGTGAAAAGCCAACATGCTCAGGCTGTTATGATAAAGGGAGAGAACAAGTTCCCAAAATCCCATGGCCTACCTAAGAGTGCTGCTGCCTTTCAACTGTATTTCTATACAACAGCCAGGAGTGGCCTGAAAATGATTGTTTTCCCACCCAACATAAAAATGAGAAAAACGGGGAAAAAAATTGGAAAATACTGATTTTTTTTTTTGGTCAAAAAACCCAAGAGTTTGTTGGTCAAAAAACCCAAGAGTTCCAGAGTTTTCCAGCAAGCATACACTTTGCCAAATATTGTTTTGTCACACACTGAAATTTAATGGAAAACTGAGTTTTGAGAGAATTTTTTGACCAGCTCTAGTCAAAACCTTTTGGAGGCAGAAAAAGCCTCTTTTTCAAAGCTACCAGCTGGAAATTTGTCACTACAATTACAAAACTTTTAGTATGGAAGCAAGGAGCACTCATTGCTCTCTAGTTCTTTGTAGTGTCTGAACAAGCCCTTAATAATGAGGAATGTCCCTTTTGTCAGGACCCTTCACCATGTGCTTGTTGTTTTTATATAGCAAAACACCACAATGTTATGTCCCAGGTTGTGTGAACTCCTGGAGACTGGCCACCTGAAGAAACTAACCACGAACTGAGCTGAAAAGGTGGCTTTGCAGCTGTCCTTTAGGGACTGACTCCAAACAGAACCATTTTATGCTGACACCCTGTTTTTCACACACATACACAGGCCCTTGAACCAAATCCAATTATGGCAGAGAAAGGTCAACAGGGTTGTTATGTGGTGGAGGAAAAGTGAGTGAGTGAGAGAGAGAGAGAACCTGTGTGTGCTTATTTTTCACTTTGTTTTAAAAGCTGGTTGACTAATAGGTGTGATCAGCATCCCCAGAGCATGGACCAATAGAAATACTGGGAATACTTGTTAATGCTGAAGAGGTGGGGGTCGGTGGGTCCAATTTCACATTGTAGCATTTCACTGATTTTGAGAGGGGGTGGAGGAAAAGGAGTTTAGGAATCTCTTTCTGGCCTTTGCAATTTCTTGCAGTGTTCATTTTGACAGAACTAGGGCAGATACTCAACAGTTTAAACAACCAGGCCCACTATGCACATGCAACTGCCACTAGCCCTTCTCAGCTTCCATTAATATTTCTGGGGTGTTGGGTTGAACACTATGACAAACCAGAATCCAGAGTTCTCCTGCCCATCTATCCAAAGGCTTGTCTGAATGAGACCACTCAGAAAAATTTGTCTGAATTAAGGATAAACCAAAATAAGACCACTTTAATTCGCATAAAAGCGCCTATATGGGGGCAGACTGTAGTTTTATCAATCCACATTTAATTCATACCCTTGGGTAATGCAGATAAACCTTCCTGAGTGGCCCTCTGTAGACAAGCCCTAGATCTTCCACTGTAACACAGGAAAAGAACTCTTTCACACTTTCCAAACAAAAATCATGATGTTTAATAAAGGGACTGAAATTTGTGGCTTTGTGAAGTTGGGCATTTTTTCTTACCTCTGAAAGACACAAGGTGTCTGACTCCAAGCAAGTAGTAGCATACAATGAAGTATGACGACACTGGCTGGTATCTGTGGCCCAGGGAAGGGCATGCCACGCATCAGGTGGAGCAAGTAAAGGAGAGCAGGTGTAAAGGTCATCCAAACATGTTCCTCTTTGTCATCCATTGGTGGATCCTAAGAAGCAATACATTCATCAGGGTCAAATCTGATATGGACATGAGCAGAATCAGCATAGTTCCTCCTTTCTTAGGGAACTGTCCACTATGAGAGTTTCTAAAGACTTTTACATGAAGGCAAAAAGTTTTATTGCCTCTGCTCTTGCCCCATTTTTCAGCCATGAAAATTGTAACTGGGTACTGCTACAATAGATAAGCATCTGGAATCCTTGTGTTTGATTTATTGCTCCTCAACCTACAACTTAGGTTGACCAGATAGAAAGTGTCTATGCAGGAGAAAGCTTTGACTATTTGAACTGTCCCCATAAAATTGTGACACCTTGACCTGCTAGAACTGAGCTACATGTAACAACCTGCTATGTGTGTTAGCTAAAGCTAACTCAAACTCAGTATTTTACTTAGTGAAGAAAAATCTGAAGTGAGATCTGGAACGTTTGCATTTTTACTTGCAACAGCTGCATACAACATTCAATGGTGCACAATGCAGATGGAAATTGTCTCTTGTCAGTTGAAGGATGGTATGATTACTAGTCTGCTTATGTAAGTGATAAATGCATCTGATTCACTACTGTAGTTGCCCAGTACTTGAACAACTGAAGTAAGAGATGGTAATATCTCCCAAGTACATGCAACAATGGGGCTTGCTGGAAGGAATGAAGTTTCCCATGCTGTTCCCTCTCAGCAGCAAGAAGGGAAAGGAGCAGGCAGACAAATCTTTCTTTCAGCTACCCCTTCACACTCCTCTGACTGATTGTCATGCCCCTCAGTGCCGCACAATTGGAGAGTAAGGAGGCAGGCAGCAGGAAAAAGGAGGAGGTGAGCAGTAACTGCCTTGTACTCAGTCCACCACTTTCCAAACACGAGCAATAAGAGGGAGGCAAAACGTCTCCTTCCACAGGGACTGGGTGGGAGGGATGAGAGATATGGAGGGAACTGGAAGGAGTGTGTGAATGAATTGAATAACCTGGCTTGGACAAACGAGTGAAAGGGAAATAGTGGCTGGAGGGAATGAGAAGGAAAATAGGGAGAAAGACGACTAGCTGGTGGACAAAGAGATGCTGGCAATACAGAAGGAGAGGTATTTTGGGACAGCAGGAAGACAGAAAACTCTGAAGATAAAATAGGTGGGAGGAGACACACCAATGCAGAACAATCCACTTGCTCCATGAGGAAGGTAATATGGAGCCTAGAGAAGACAACAACAAACCTCTATCTGGCAGCATGCTGCAAAGTTACTCTTCCTCCATCTAGCATTCTACATGGGTTACCACATGCTATGCTCGTGACCAGAAACTAGGGACGGGAGGGCAAATCCCCCCAGACACCCAGGAAAGCCAGCAGGACCCAGCTTCATGGAGACAAACCTTAGTTAACAGGCTAACAAACAGTAGGTAGTTGTATTAGCCTAGTTCAACAAAACAAGCAAGGAGTCCTGTGGCACTTTCAAAGACTAACAATCCCCCCCCTGAGCTTTTTTGGTAGAAAAATCCCACTTTCTCAGATGACTCTGAAGTGGGATTTTCTCCCATGAAAGCTCATGCAATAAACACATTTGTTAGTTTTTGAAAGTGCCACAGGACTCCTCATTTGTCATAGGTAACATGTACATCAGGCTGAATGTGCAATTTACAGTCTCACAGCACCTTCTCATGGCAGAAATGCTCTCTTGCAACCTCCTATGAAGATCAATGTAAAACTGCAAACACTGAACAAAACAAGCAAGGAGTCCTGTGGCACTTAAAGACTAACCAATTTATTTATCACATGAAATTTCACAGGAGAAAATCCCCCTTTGTCAGATGCTTTGAAAACATGAGTGGGATTTTCTCCTATGAAAACCCATGCGATAAAATTTGTTAGTCTTTAAGTGCTTGTTTTGTAGAACTAGACTAACATGGCCACGTGTTTGGAACTTGCAAATGCTCAATGTTTGTCTCAGAGAGCTTCAACACAGGCTGCATTCTGCCCTCAGCTACTGTACCTCTGTATAAGCCCTTTGTCTTCAGTATTTACCCTCACAGTCTTTCAGCAGAGTTGCAGAAAATTAACTGAGACCAGAATTTGGCCCTGCAAACAGAACTTAGCACTTCTATCAACAATGTACAATTTAGACTAGAATCCAGCTTACTTCTCCATAGTAGTATAACTATGTTAACAGAGTTAACAGGAGCATAACACACAGGGAAAAAATCCTCACATGTTAATTCCCAAGTGATTCTGAAAACAGGGGGGCAGTCCCTGCTGACATAGGTGGTGCCATTTTATGCTGTAGATTTCCAGAGTGAACCAATTTCAATATTATTAGACACTTGGGTTGCAGCAGCACCCTTGAGTGCAAACAGATCAGAGACTGATTGCCATTGTTCTAGGTGCTGGACCAACGTACAGAAAGTGACAGCTCATGGCCCAAAATAAGAGGACTTCAAGAAAAAATGCAAGGAGGTTCATGTAATAGAATTGAAAACCAAACTGAAAAACTAGGGCAATTGAGCAGGTACCTTAGGTGCCTATACACTAATGCGAGGAGCCTGGGAAATAAACAGGAAGAATTGGAAGTACTAGCGCAGACAAGGAACTATGATATCATAGGAATAATGGAGACGTGGTGGGATAGTCTGCACGACTGGAGCTCTGCCACGGATGGGTATAAACTGTTCAGGAAAGACAGGCAGGGAAGAAGAAGGGGAGGAGTAGTGTTATATGTAAAAGAGCTCTATGAGTGCTCAGAGCTCCATTATGGAAGTGGAAGCGTGCCAGTAGAAAGTCTGTGGGTTACATTGAGAGGGGAAAGCAACAAGGGGGATGTTGTGGTGGGTGTCTGCTATAGACCACCAGACCAGAAGCAGGAGGTGGATGAGGTGTTCTATGGACAACTAGCAGAAGCTTGTAGATCACAGGCCCTGGTGCTGATGGGGGACTTCAATTACCCTGACATCTACTGGGAGGCCAATACAGCAGTGCATGGGCAATCCAGAAGATTTTTAGAGAGTGTTGGGGACAACTTTCTAGTACAAATGCTTGAGGAATCAACTAGGGGCCTTGCACCTCTTGACCTGCTGCTCACAAACAGGGAAGAATTGATCAGGGAGGTAGAGGTAAATGGCAAGCTAGGAAGTAGTGACCATGACATGGTTGAGTTCGGGATGCTGATTAAAGGAAGGAAGGAAAGAAGCAAAACAAAAACCCTGGACTTCAAAAGAGCAGATTTTGGCTCCCTCAGGGAACTGATGGGCAGGATCCCTTGGGAAGCTAATCTGAAGGGAAAAGGAGTCCAAGAAAGTTGGTTATATTTTAAAGAAACCCTGCTAAGGGCACAGGAAGTTGCCATTCCAGTTAGAAGAAAGAATAAATATGTGAGGCAGCCAGAATGGCTTAGCAGAGAACTCTGCTCTGAGCTTAAACATAAAAAGGAAGCTTACAGGAAGTGGAAGCTTGGTCAGATGACCAAGGAGGCATATAAAGATATTGCGAGGGACTGCAGGGATAAAATCAGAAAGGCCAAAGGACAAATGGAGCTGCGGCTAGCGAGGGATGTAAAGGATAACAAGAAGGGGTTCTACAAGTATGTTAATAACAAGAAGAGGATCAGGGATGGTGTAGGTCCCTTGCTGAATGGGGCAGGCATCCTCGTGACAGAGGATGAAGAAAAAGCTGAAGTGCTCAATGCTTTTTTTGCTTCAGTTTTCACAGGTAGGGTCAGCTCCCAGCCCACTACCATGGGTATGGCAGATGGGAGAGAAGACGACAGGCCCTTGGTGATAGAAGGTCAGGTTAGGGACTGCTTAAAGAAGCTGGATGTGCACAAGTCCATGGGGCCGGATGAACTGCATCCAAGGGTGCTGAGGGAATTGGCCGATGAGATAGCAGCACCTCTGGCTGTTATCTTTCAAAACTCATGGAGAATGGGGGAGGTGCCAGAGGATTGGAAAAAAGCAAATGTAGTGCCTATTTTCAAGAAAGGGAAAAAGGAGGATCCAGGGAACTACAGACCAGTCAGCCTCACCTCAATCCCTGGCAAAATTATGGAGCAGATTCTCAAAGAATCCATCCTCAAACACTTAGAGGAAAATAAAGTGATCAGGAACAGTCAGCATGGATTTACCAAGGGTAAATCACGCCTGACCAATCTCATTTCCTTCTATGATCAGATGACTGGTTTTCTAGATGCAGGAAGAACCGTTGATGTGATATACCTTGATTTTAGCAAGGCTTTTGATACAGTTTCCCACAGCATTCTCATTGGCAAATTAATGAAGTATGGGTTGGACAGGTGGACTGTAAGGTGGATAGAAAACTGGCTAGATCAACGGTTTCAGCGTGTAGGAATCAATGGTTCCATGTCTAGCTGGCAACCAGTCACGAGTGGTGTGCCCCAGGGGTCGGTCCTGGGGCCAGTTCTGTTCAACATTTTCATCAATGATCTGGATGATGGAATAGACTGCACTCTCAGTAAGTTTGCGGATGACACCAAGCTGGGGGGAACAGTAGACACGTTGGAGGGCAAGGACAGGATTCAGGGAGAACTAGATAAATTGGAACAGTGGGCCAATAAAAATCTTATGAAGTTCAATAAGGACAAGTGTAAAGTCCTGCATGTGGGACGGAAAAACCCCATGCACTGCTACAGGCTGGGAAACATTCAGCTGAGTAGCAGCAGTGTAGAAAAGGACCTGGAGGTCGTGGTGGATGGGAAGCTAGATATGAGTCAGCAATGTGCTCTTACTGTCAAAAAGGCCAATGGCATACTGGGCTGCATCAAAAGAAGTATTACCAGCAGATCAAGGGATGTGATCATTCCCCTCTATTCTGCACTGGTGAGGCCACATCTAGAATACTGTGATCAGTTTTGGGCTCCCCACTACAAAAAGGACAGGGACCTACTGGAGAGAGTCCAGCGGAGGGCAACCAAAATGATTAAAGGGCTGGAGCACAAGCCCTATGAGGAAAGACTGAAAGCATTAGGCTTATTTAGTCTGCAGAAGAGAAGATGGAGGGAGGATTTGATAGCAACCTTCAACTACTTGAAGGGGTGCTCCAAGGAAGATGGAGCTCGACTATTCTCGGTAGTAAAGGAGGACAGGACGAGGAGCAATGGTCTCACGTTACAGTTAGGGAGGTCGAGGCTTGATATTAGAAAAAACTTCTTTACTAGGCAAGTGGTGAAACATTGGAATGAGCTGCCGAGGGACGTGGTGGAATCTCCATCTTTAGAGGTGTTTAAGGCCCGGCTGGACAAAACCCTGACTGGGATGGTTTAAGTGGGAGTGGTCCTGCCTCTGGCAGGGGGTTGGACTAGATGACCTCATGAGGTCCCTTCCAATCCTAGGATTCTCTGATTCTATGAAACAGTTAACATGGTGGTGTTTTAAATGCATTTGTATGTTTATCTGACAAGTGAAGCGGTGGAGTGATAGGGTACTCCAAATTAACCTTGTAATCTTGCACCTGTTTTTGGGACTTTAACATTCAGCCCTCTCACTGGAAAACAGATATTTTTAACTTTTTCAGAATCACAGGAAAGATGCGCGAAATTCAAACAGCTTTTTGAGGGTGTTAACAAAACACTAAAAATTAGTCACACCAGGAAAATCCGATTCAAATAATCTGCCCTGGGTGATGGGAGGGAAAGGACATACAAACGATCAAACAGTAATTGAATTGAAATCTGAGGGGAGCAACATCCGGAAAAAAAAAATCCATTACAGCAAAATTGATTCCTCATACACGATGCTAAGTTGATATTTCAAGTCAAGTTTGTTTAAGAGACACTGTTGCCAGAATTACATCCTTACAAATGAACAACAATGAAAGATAAGCAACATAACACAAAAGGTGCTGTAACTGGTGAACTACTCAGAGTTATGAGGTTGATGTCCTGCAGTGCTTAATGACAAACAGAATTTTGCTCTTGCTACAGACACTGCAAACAATGCCCAGGCTCAATGAGCAGTAGAGACACTATGCTATGCGATCTCTCTTGCAACAGGAGTCAGAAGCACAGAGGAATGGCTGGAGAAGAGCAGGATGGAAGTTGTCTTATGGCAAAATCAGCTCCTTTTAGAGGAGTTTGACAAAGCTGATGATATCTGTGGAGACTCAGCCAGAAATAAAATTCATAAGACACAAAGGACCCAGTGGGTGCTAGAATAAAGATGGAGGGAAATAAAAGGTTGCAAATTACCTGGCATCTGAAAGTTTTTGTTATCCATCCTCCTATCCAAACACATCTCTGGGCTAATTCCCCTGCATCAACTCTTCACATTCAGAATGCCCTACCTAATGGCCTCTAAATATCTGCTTCCATAAAGCTCACTGCCCTCTCTAAATCCTTTGATTGAACATTCTCTGTTCAGCTACCAGTCACAGCTTTCCCAATACTGCCACAGATGTTAAGTATTTTGTGGTCTCCCAAAAGACATCAGGCATTTAGTGGAAGCACAAGAAAAAGCAAAATCACCAGAATTCCAAACAGTGGCTGCTGCCATAGCAGAAAAAGGTCCATTAAAGTTAGGAGAAAGAAGGGAAAAAAATATCAAGAGATGAGGAAAGAATAAGAGGGGATTGTATCACTGGACAGATGATCTGGTTATTAAATACATTTGTTGATAAGGGCTTTATGGGGTATATTTCATGTCTTACCAATTTAATTAATGTAAAAAATCAAGTCACTTTCATAATTTTCAAATTAAGGACTATATGAGTCTGTAGTTAAGGTGAGTACTGCCATCTTGTGGCAAGTTCGAAGAATTGAGGAAGGAAGTTTGAGAAATTGTTAATGAGTGCAACCAGGAAAATGATAGTACTGTGCCAAGGACGGGGTTTTGCAAGTACTTCAAGCCATTTCAGATAATCAAAAGGCTCTAGCCATGAGAGAAAGAGAAAAATCTCACAGAGGCCAGATTGTAAGATTTACTATTTGCTCCTCACCCTAAGCATTCTTAACTCAAGCAGAAAAGTTCTGACCATCTCTGTGTCCTGCAAAGATTTGACTTGGAAGCACTGCAGCAAAATGTCCTTTAACTAAGAGCTCATTTCTTTTTACAGAACAGTTACTAGCATGCAGTGAAATGTAAGGGGCACACAGTGCACTCTTCCTCCACTCTGACAATAGCACCACTTTATCCAAGAGACAGGAAGCTACCCCCAGCACCCACTAAATGCTAGTTCTTCCTTCAAGAGCCCTACCTTCACTCAATATCATCATCAAACTACCTCACCTTTCTTCCCCCCACCCTGCTTTATACATAGCTGCTGGGTTCCCCAGGGTAATGAGTCTCAGCTGCCTGTATCTGCTTCCCAGCACCTAATCTCTTTCCAATTGCCCCCCAATGCAGCCCTGACCAGTGAAATGGAGATTTTGCCTTGCTCTGGCAGGTGAATCTTTACTTTGCTGTCCAGGCACTTCACAAGAGTCAGATATTGAAATAATGGGGCTATGTAAACACCCACACTGATGGGTGGGTAGTAAACCCTCTCATAGTCACAGTCAACTAACACTATATTTTACTTGTAAAAATACCTGTACCTGGTACCTACCATGGTGGTTTTGTTTAACTCCTTGATTTACAAAACATAAAAACCCACATAAGGGAACCCAGTTTTTAGTTGTAAATTGCTCAGCTTTTAGCAGAGTACTTATTAACAAAGTTAGTAGAAAACACTGTAAAAAGTGTGCCACCCAATAAGCCAAACTGAATAAAACCACATTGAATCAGTTGCATTTGAAGGAGCCTAATGAAGGTGAATTTTGACAATCTGGCAGGAAAATACACCAAGATTCATATATACAAAGTACTTCAAAATATTCATAAACAGGGCAGGATCCAATCCACATTGAAGTGATGAGGAGTCTGTCAGTTAACTTCAGTGGGCATTGGATGAAGGCCATATGACTGTTTTTTGTTTTATATTCTAGTAGAAACAGATAATATTAGCATCTGTGATATATTCATTAAATAGCCATTTTTATAGTTTCACCTCCTATTTTAAAAAGCTTTAAAATGATGCACTGTTATATTTTGTCACCTAATTAAACTCTTATGTGAAAAGATTTTTTTTTAATCTGTCAATTATGCTCAGGAAAAATAAAATCAAAATATAAAAATTCTTTTACAGAAAGCAGGGTTGGCCTAAAAAGTGATTTCATAGTGAAGGCTGAACTGGTGGCAATGTAAAACACAATCCAACCCATTTCTTAGTCATTTAATCTTCTTGATGAATATTTTCAAAGGAAAGGAAATCTAAAAGAGGCACAAGAGCCCATAAATATTTAAAGCAGGGACAGACAAAGTGGTTAACCCCATCAACAAGAACCTTCAATCAAACTGCAAATCCAAGCAACTGTCGAGGTCGAAAAGAACTGTTTGTTCTTTCCCCATTTTTAGACTTCTCTGCATTTCATGGTTTCATCCAAGAGCAAAAGCACCAATATACTGGACATAGCCCAGGCTGTCACGTCTCTTTGCTTTGACAGTAAGAAAGGCTGAAAGAGGATAATTTTCTCTCTTCTAACAAAGCACTTGCAAAATCCCAGATCACCCAAAGTTCTCTAAGTCTGATGAGCCTTGTGAAAGCACAGTGCCACTAATTAACAGATACTAGAGCTCTGCTTGAGAGTGGTTTTTCATCTACTTCAGAAATAAGATTGACTGTTTTTGCTTCTGCTTCTAATCACAGCGAAGAAGGACAAATATATCATCTATAGTGGTGAAGTGTCACATGATTATTATACAGCTAGTCTGGGGGTACCTTAGGGTGATGAAGGCTATAATCTGGAAGAGGAGCTAATGCCATGGTGGGTGAAACTCAGCAGAATGAGCAGAGGTACATTTTTGACAGTAACTGTGAATGACATCTTTTGGAAGGATGGGATGCCAGTCACCACAAAGGCATTATCTTCAGTGAACACAAAAAGTATGTTCTTGAGTTAGTTAGCTTGAGGTAAAATCCAAGTGAAGACAAAGCTCTTTAATGTTCACACCAGTTAACTAGTCAAGATAAACCTTAGGCTCACCCTTAGTCTTTAACTCAGCCTGCTAAAACATGACAATTACTAACTGTCCTATCTTCATTCAGATTTCACCTTGAGTTTCTTTTCATCATGAAGACAAGGCCTAAAGGAGACGCTGATACTACTGTTGTAAACAGATTGCTATGGATAGATGTGCTTGTGGAAATGGCTGAGCCCAGCTGGTGCACCAAGAGTCACTCTGTAAGTCCCGGTAAGTTAAACAAAATAAAGGCAAGGGTGTCTAGTCCCAGATCTTCTGGGAGCCATTTGGCAAGGACCAAGAAATAGAAGTCGTGTTCTTGCAGGCTGCCAGTGAGAAATCAGAGGGTAATGTAATGAGCCCAGGGAGGCAGGAGGCCATCACAGTAGTTTTGTCTCTCTAAATATATTTTCCATTCCAAAGTTTCATCTGCTTATTCTGAATCTGCCCATTGTGAAAGGACTGTAGCTAGCAGAACCTGACTCGAAGGGTGAGAACTTGTTTTTAAAAGCTCTTGATATGAATATAGGAACTGCCAGATTGACTCAGAGTGTAGGCCAATCTAGTCCAATATCCTGTGTCTGACAGTGGCCAGCAGTAACGGCACCAGACGAGTTTGTAAGACCCTCACTGTGGATAGGTGTAAATGAGTTTCCATGAGAAGGTTTCTGTTTTGCCAAGAAAGATTCTGTAAGTGAAAGGGATGACCACAATGATGTATGTTATTGAATTATTACCCTTCAACAGAAAAGACTAAATCAGAATGTCAGCCAGCTAAATCCTTTTGTACATAGAAACTGCATGGTAGCAATTTCCCTGCCACCCCATATGTGCTGAATGGCCAGTTCAGAATGACATGATTCCAGGAGCTGGGGCTTCAAGAAGGACACTTAATGCCACGAGAGTTTACAGGACTGCACAAGGAGCACTAGCTGCATGTTTCTGTTTCAAGCAGCCTGAGTAGTGAATATGATTAGGCACCACAGTGCGAAGAGGCCTGTAATTTTCTGACTAACAGATTTATTTATCGCATGAGCTTTCATGGGAGAAAATTGAAGTGGGATTTTCTCCCACAAAAGCTCATGCGATAAATAAATCTGTTAGTCTTTAAGTGCCACAAGACTCCTTGCTTTTTTTGCTTTACTAGACTAACACGGCTGTCCCTTTGGAACCTGTAATTTTCTGGAGGCAGAGAAGCACTGAGGTCTGTTGTAGGTTCTGTGGAAGGATCAGACACTAATTGCTATAGTGCTCATGTAACAGTTTCTGAGGAGATACAGTTTCTGCTGTAGGTAGGCCATGGGAAAGATAAATTAGATCAGAGGTCAGCAGCCTTCCCTGACCCCTCTCCTTTGTCCCAGACCCTCAGCTGGTACCAGCGGCCCCCTCAGCTGAGAAAATGCGGTGGCTGCCTGAAAATTCAGCAGCAATCACGACTTGAGCCGGGGCACTCCCAAGGCATGCCACAGAAAGAAGTCACCCAGAGTGGTTCATCTTGGCGGTGTGCCTGGGGACATGGGTCCCCAGGCATGTCACGAAAAGAAGGGTCTCCTTTCAGGGTTTCCAGGCATGCTACGGAAAGAAGCTGCCTGGAGTGGATCCTTTGGGGGGCATCACACTACACAGAGGAGCCACTCCAGCCAGCATTTTTCTGTGGCACATGGAGGCATAGGTATTGGGGGAGAAAGGGGGAGCTGTGTCCCAGCTTCACCCAAAGGAAGCCACCCAGGGTGGCTTCTGGTGGCAGGAGTGGCATTTTCTGTGGTACTGTGGAGGGTGCTACGTGCCACTCTGAATGAGCTCAGGTGCCACTCTTGGCACATGTGCTGCCGGTTGTCTACCCCTGAATTAAATAGTGCTCATGGCTGAGCTCACGGCTTTATTAGCTCCTAAAAAAATCTAGTAAAAAAACAACAAGCAGTTGTGTGGCACTTTAAGACTAAC
>ML681991.1:27006391-27034796 GCA_007922195.1 Podocnemis expansa
TGCATCTGAGGAAGTGGGATCTTCTCCCACGAAAGCTCATGCAAAAAATAAATCTGTTAGTCTTAAAGTGCCACACAACTGCTTGTTGTTTTTTTACTGGACTAGACTAACATGGCTATCCCTTAAAAAAATCTAGACTCTCAGGAGAAACTGAACAGTATAGGAATTATCAGGCACAACAGATATATGATAGACATAGACCCAGTTTCTGACTGATACAGCCAGACAAACTAAGAGCACCCCATGCTGAAAGCCAGCTCCCACCTGCATACAGAAATATGGCTTTCTCACCTCTACAGTTCCAGGCAACAGCCTTCTCTGATGCCAGTGGTTTCCTCTGTTTCTGTGGGTACCCTGTCAGTTTGGTGCTGTTCTGAACAGCTTTTGCTTCCTGGTGTGCCGTTATGCTTCAGGCAGAGTAGGGAAAGGAGCCAAAACTGGAGCTGCATCCTGTGAAGGGAGGAAAGAGAACTGAGATGAGAGCAGAGAAAGAATGGAGAAAAGAAGAAGCTGATCTTGCTGTTACTGGCTGTGCAGTTATATTTTAATTAAGGAAAAATGAGACAAAACAGGAAGAGAGAAGGAGAGAAAGAAATAAGAAAAGAAACTGGGAGAGAATGAAGGAAATAAAGACACATAGGACCTAATTCTGCTTTCAGTTACCCAGGGGCAATTTACATTGTCTCCAGGGCAGAACTGGGCTCATAGGTTAGCAGATTTTTAATGTCTTTATATATATCTATATCTAGATATAGATATAGATGATATAGATATAGATATACATTCTTTCATTTTTAATGAGTGTCTGCAACAAATTCCTGGCAGTCTGGGGTAGATAATTGTGTAGGGAGGGTGGCATATGTCTGCTCTGGGGAATTTCAGAGAAATTGAAGCTTATTGTTACTAATAGACATGTAACTAGGTTAAAGAGATATAAACCTTTACAAATTCAACTTCCTTCCTCTTCCGCATGGATATTTCAGACAGAGGAAATTTCGCCTGCCCAGAATTTGAAAAGGAAAAAATCAGCAGCTCAAAAATAACAACTCAAACCAAGAAGCACTTAAGAAATCACAAAGTTAAAACAATCTCTTGCCTCTTATCTAAGAGTGGGCATGAAATCCAATGTGTAACCCTTCTTCCAGGGCAGGCTGGCAGGACAAGGGCTGGGTTCTATATCTAGGGGTTTCCAAATAATATTATAGCACCAACTGGCTCGAGCCCCCACCCAGATTTCTGGGGAATCCTGCACTGTTCCCTGGGCATCCCCAAAGGGGTAAGGCTTCCCCACTCGTAAGCACTGGTCTGAGTGTAACAAACAGAACTTTTAATAGTAGTAAAATGTAATGTAAAAGGCCAAATAACAGAAATCAGCACTGATCTAGAAAATCAGTATAGAGCAAAGTTCCCAACAACCCACACCACACAACAGAACATACAAGACTTAATGGCAAAAATCAGCAGCAATCTGGAGAATCAGTGCTAACTAGGCTCCCAACCAACCCTAGGGTACGTAGGGAGTGTCTTTCACATCAGCTGTCCGCTGGTGCCACCTGCTGGTCACTCACTCCATCCACTAGCACTGTCCCTTGCCTTCACCTGCTGTCTGCCAGCTCCGCCCACTGGTCACTCATGCCACCCAGCTCACTGCTGGCCACTCTCACCAGCTGCTAACTCCACTCACTGTCTGCCGGCTCTGCCCACTGGTCACTCACGGCACCCAGCTTGCCACTTTCACCATCTGCCAGCTCTACCTTCCAGTCACTCCATCTGCTACTCCTTTCCTCTCGTGATTTCAGCTCTTAAACCTTAAGAAGCTGCAAACAGCTATTTCCTTTAACATAACAAAGGAGACCTCAAAGAAGGCCAGCCAGAACTATCATTGGACAGTGGGGCTAGATGAATGAGGCAACTTGCCTCAAGCATCACTCCAGAACGAGACATGCCAACCCCAGTGGCCTCTCTTACAGGTCTCTTTTTAACTAGTAGTTTTTACTCCTTAACTAACCCAAACAGATTTGGAACAAGCAGAGAATAGCATATCACCAAAGACACTATTTCACATTTCCCTTCAGTAGAATTTCAGATATTGACAGATTTGTGATCAGATTAACCCCAAATACCATTACCCACTATGCTAATACCTAATTGTGCTCTTTGTATTCATGCTAATACAGGACCCATGCAGATTAGTTGCCCCCCTTCAGAAGCTGTTAGGTACAGCTTCTAAGCCTGCCTTACAAATGCTTCTAAAAATTTAGGTGACCAGCCCTACTCCAGGTTGGCATGGCCATGGATAAAATCATTGCTAGCAACCTGTAAAATGACTTGGCAGTCTCGGCCCAGTTCACATCACATACCAGAAACACATCATCACAGGTGGCCAGCTGAGACCAGTGATTCAATGAGCAAAGTGACTCACTGGGCTTCTGCAGGTCCTGGAAGTCAGGGTTGAAGAATGTTTTGTGCTCAATGCTTTTTTTTTTTTTGCAGCATGTCAGTTCTGGATGCAGTGCTGGCCCAAGGGTTTTTGGTGCCCTAGGACTAGGTGAACTATGATTTTGGTACCCCACCTCCTATATGTTATAAGAGATAACATATTGATACATTATTTTAAATAGAGAAAAACATTCACTTCTATTTTGGTGCTCCTTAAAGCCCGATGTCCTAGGTAACTGCCTAGTTCATCTATATGGCTATGGCTATACTAGAGGGCTCAATTAAGTTGACTTAACAAGGTTGACTTTAAGTTGACTTAACAAAGTCAACATAAAAGCTAAATTGACTTAACAAAGTCTACTTAAAAGCTACATCCACAATGGAGGGCTGTTAAGTTGACTTTGTTAAGCTGATTTAACAAAGCCTACAGTGTAGACAACCCTATCTACAATGTATTAAGTCAACTTAATAAAGTCAACTTTAATGCTTAAGTTGACTTTAAGGGCTGGAGTTATTAAATCAACTTAAGCAAGTGCTTAAGTTGACTTAACAAAAGTCCAATGTGGACATGTCTTTCCTTAAGTCGACTTAAGGGAGGTTAAGTCGACTTAAGGCTCCAGTGTAGACGTACCCTATGCTTGAGCTGGCCCTGGCTGGAGGGCGAAGCCTTATCTGTCTGGGCATTTTTCAAGAGCATGAAAGGCAGTCAGTATTTTCAATATGGACATTGCAGCATTAAAGGGAAAAAGAAAGTAAATGTCAGTTTGGGAGCAGATTTCAATCTACTGAAACTCAGAGCTGGTAGAGAAAAGGGACACCTTTTTTTTTGCAAACATTTTGTTGAAAAAAAAACCCCATGCATTTTCTTTCAATGGAGTCATTTCAGATTTCTAAGGTTGTTAACCAGATTCACTGAAGATAAAAGCTTTGAGTGCAAAGTTCAGCAGATCTTTCTCTCTCTCTCTCTCTGTCTACAAGCAGGTGGCACCCTAATGCCTCTGGCTGATGAGCCACTAAGAAAAGTCTGGCTCACTGGCTGCTAACCTAAAAGTGCCACACCCCTGTGTGGCTGACATGTCTATTCCATGTGTCAGCCAGAAAGCAAGAAATGGGCCATGGAGACTCAGCGGGCAGAAAGAAGGAATCACTGGAATCTTTGCCCCTTATTTCATGTAGAAGTGGCAAGCAACTCCTTGTGGCTATCTCAGCAAGGAAGCAGCTTTCCCACAGCCCTCTTTGGTGGTGTGGTGGGGGAGGCCCCTAGACTACAGTGCCTTCTTTGATGATCGGTTTCCCACAACACCTGGTGGTAGTCTTTTGCGAGTCATCTACCTGCTTAACTTTCCAGTGATCTGTGAAGGAGTAGTAACCATCGATTAGCCTTGGGCAACCTCAGAAGAAAGGAAAACTATCTGCAGCTTTCTGTGATGAACTGGGAGGGTCCTAAATAGTTTAGTGATTCCATAGTGGGACACAGGGCTTTGGGAACATCATTGCCATGAGGTTGCTGTCTGCTGGTCTGTGTGAAATGAGTTTGGTAATCTTAGTTTAGTCCCTCGTGTAAAGGTGTCTGTGGGTGTTACTGTCACCAAGGTAATCAAATATCTCCTTTCTTGACCATTTCCTCATCAAGACTAAAGGTTGAATGAAGAGAGAAATGGATTCCAAGTAGAATTCAGAGGCATTCTCTGTTATTGCGACACAGTGCCTACTCATTAAGAGGGTAAATGGAAGATTTTAGTCTCCAATGCTTTCTGTCTCGCCGTCTGTGTTAGCATTAAATTCCCATCGTTGTATTTAACTGCTTCCTCCTTTTTATTCTGTGGAATGCTCAGGGGCCCTTTGGCCCCTGGTGTTCTTACATCTTCTTCTTGAAACTAGTCTACTGCAGACAGTTACTTCTAATTTACCTGGATTGGTTCATGATCACTCACACCATCAGTTACTGGATAAGCAAAACCTAATTAAGCTACTTAAATCTTATGTTTCAAAGCATAAATTGATCTTGATGGGCAACTGGAGGAATTCCCCTCTCTGTTCCAGTTTATAACATCACACAAATAGCCAGGTACTTTTTAGACTGTTCATTTCTACTTTCCTTTGAAACATCAGGCATTGGCTTATGCAGAAGCAAGACATTCAGTGAAGTCTGCTTTTCTATGGCATCTCTGTAATTAATCATACTTCAAGAGAATAAGCTTGACCTACCTAATATGATAAAACTCTAGTGCTCTTTCCAGGTGTTAGTGCTCTTTCAGTCAAGAAAAAGCACTAGTGTGACTGCTTTTCACTTTCTAACACAATTGTTTTATTTATTAGCTGTTTTCTTGTTGTATTATTTACTGTTGTTATTTATTTTATTCACAATCCACAACGAGAATTCACATTTGACAGAGAATTCTTTCCCAGGTGTCTGGCTCTTGGGTCTTGTCCACATGCTCAGGGTCTAACTGATCATCATATTTGGGGTCAGGAAGGAACTTTCTCCAAAAGTCACATTGGTAGAGATCCTGAGGGTTTTATATCACTCTCTGCAGCAGGAGGCATAGGTCACTTGCAGGGTTAAAATATTGTAAATAGTGGACTCTGAGTAAATCATGATCTGAGTAACTCAACTGAGGTTAGGGCTTTATTACAGGAGTGGATAAGTGTGGTTCCGTGGCCTGCAAAATGCAAAACAACAGACTGGGTGACCGTCATGGTCCCTTCTGACTTTAACATCTGCAATCTACATTGCTGTATATGCCTTGACCACAATTTGGTGGTTTGCGTAACAGTACAGAAATTCTCCGAAAAACAGTTGCATCACATGTTTGTCAGACACAACATATTTTCAACTACAGTGGCTGACAGTGAGGTGACTCTGGTAGCTTTCTTTAGTACCAAGGGCAATAGAGATGTGTGGCAAAATGGTGTACTCTCAATTTTTCGGTTTGCAGAGATGCACCAGGCATGCTAGGGTAAAAATGAAAGTGTTAGGGAATTGTGTGGAAGAAAGGCGAGAAAGTCACTGATTGACATGGAAGTGAGCCAACTGGCTTTTGTTTTATGACAAGTATAGAGAAAAACTAGAAAGGTTCGTGAAAGCTTTGCAAGCAAGAAAAATAAATGAGAAAAATCAAAGAGTTAGATTCAGTTGGTTGAAGCAAAGTATAATTTACTGGTCTGATCACAGTAAAAGGTGCAGCTATGCCCATGATTAGCACTGGTTTGAATTTTACTTCTGGTCATGAATCAGCAGTGGTGCACAGGAATCTAATGGCCGCTGAAGTCACAGGGAATCTCTTCACTGACATAGAAGGGAATACAATCAGGCTATTTGTTTATATCTGAGATTTTTTTGTGTGACAGAACCAGAGTAGGAACTTTCCGCTCTCTCTTGCTGCCCATGAACACTTTCAAGCTGTACCTCATCCCCAGCTCCTGCTTTTCAATATCTCAGACAAAAGTGATTCTCTCTTTGTCAAATGCTTCCGAGGGGTGGGGGGAAGCAACAACTGTTTTGAAGATTTCACACAGCAAGAAATTTCAGCCACCTTACTCTGCTTTAACTGTCATAAATCGGTGGAATGAACACAAAGAATGCTTACGGAGGTGTAAAGCCTTTCCAGTCCCACGCTAAAGACTATTTTTAGAGAGGGCTCTGAGCTGCAGAATTCAAGTCTACATCTGAAAAGCCTTGAGATGCTCATGCTAGAGCTCTTGACTCATTGTGGCAATAGAGGTGAATTTGGAGCACATATCTGATTGGTGTTGTGAAATGCCCACCCCATGCTTCCCAAATGTTCGAGTCTCACTTTTTGGTTCAGATCCATCTGCATTCAGGTCACTTTTTGACGTATTACATTAAAAAAAAAAATCACCTCTCCTCTCCCCCTGAGGAGAAAATGCAAAAATGACCAGTCAGTGCAGGATCTGTTCCCATGGTTTTGGGCTTGATCAGTAGTGTGACGAGGAGGGATTTGCACTGGGCACACACACAGCTATACAATGGCACGCACAGTATGTGCTGACAGCTGTACAGTGGAGTAGCAATGAGCAGGGCTGAGACCAAAGGCAGTAGGGAAGTACCAGACATGGCCACAAAACCAGTGCTAGCCTGCCTCTCAGATAAAGTTGAGAGAGAGATTTGGAGCTGTGTGCTGACTGAAAGAGTCTTGGAGCAGTGAGCAAAGAAACTGTCTCCTATTGTGTTCAGAGAAACAGGACTCTCTGTTCATTCTTTGTAAATGAACAAGATCACATTAGACACCTAGCTGTTTCCTCAGTGTCTCCTCCTAAGTGAAACAATCCACAGGGTCCCAAATTTGGTTAATTGTTCAGGTCAAAAAACAGTAAAAACTGTTTGTTTTCAGTGTTAGGTGCCAAGTCTGAAACAGCTACAGTTTTTCAACCTGTGAATTACAGGCAGATGTAGTCTCCCCGTGACTTTGACAAATAAACCTCAAAATTAAACCACAATGGCTCGATACTGAACTGAGTCATACAGCTGGCCTGTTAACATAATTTAACGGAAAACCCCTCAACCAGAGCAACAGCTTTTTGAAGAGGGGAAAAACAACAAAAACCACCTGAACCTAGCTACTAAACTTCTTTGCTATCTTAGTAATAATTTAGCATGCATGAAGGTAGCAAACATACATATTTAACAATGGCTTAAAGCTAGAGTCATAGAGCAGTATGATTTCACAGCCAATACTGGAGCCTCAGAAAATGTGGGGAAATAAATGTCAGTGCTGAGCTTTTCCCTTTGGATGTGCAATAGGCCAAGTCTACACTCAAAAGTTAAACTGACTCAGCTATGGCATTCAGAGGTATGAACAATCCACACCCTTGAGTGACATAGTTAAACTGATCTAACCCCTTGTGTAGACAGAACTTGGATCAATGGAAGAATTCTTCTGTTGACCTATACCTCGGGAAGGTAGATTAACTATAGGGATGGGAGAACCCCTCCCACCACTGAAGTGAGTGGCTACAGTGAACTGCTACACCACATAGCCTAAGAAAGAATAAAAGGGTGTAGTAAGTGTCTCTTTTCCCCTTGTTCCAGTAGGGTAGCCATGTTAGTCTCATTCAGCAAAACAAGCAAGGAGTCATGTGGCACTTAAAGACTAGCATAAATAAATAAACTGGTTAGTTTTTAGGTGCGACAGGGCTCCCTGCTCATAGATGTCTTCTCTTATTTTATTACTGTTCTCCCAACCCTTATGTGCTATGTCTGTGTAGCATAGTCTGGTTTTCTGTCACTTGGTCTTGCAGTCTTGACAAGTTGTAAAATTGTGTGATCCTATTGGTGAGCCTGTGATCCATCAGGTATTTGGAAATATATACAAGCTGTAAGTCCTTTACTCTGTTTGTACTTTTCCTTGTCTGTTTCCTTATGAAAATAAAAAATCAGTCACCAAACTTTTAAGAAGCATTTCATCCCCCAAAGAGTTCATGGGAAATAGGTAAATTACTGAGTGGAGCTCACAACTTAAACATGGCCTTGAGTAGACATTATCCAAACCCAGGGTCAACACAAAATATAATTATTAATAAAAACAGACATGTATATGGGGATGGATGTTTGGGGGCGGGGAGAGTCTCAGGCATATTACAACCCACCTTGTCATTGTGAAACGTGACCATTTTATCTTTGATAACTTGGGTCTGGATTCAGGGGATTGGTGCTCCATGTATAACACTAGGTTGAAAACCTTTCTTTGTTTCTGTAGGCTGAGCTCAGTGCATGCAACAGGGGCTTTTTGCATTTCTTTCTCCTTCTCTCTCCCACAAACTCCTTATGAGCCACCCACTCTGCCCCCTTTATTTCAGGAATTCCCAGGGATCCTCCTTACTTATGCCAGAGGTTCTGTGTGTCTCCATTGTCACCTTCCCATAGTTCTGTGTGCATCCCATTCCCTGCTTTTACCTTCCCCATGATTATTATTGTTTCTTTTCTTTCTGTATGAGAGAAAAACAATCCAGGGGACCAACATGTTACACTCTATTGGGAGGGTGGGCAGAGCTAAAATGGGGGTGTTGTGATAATCAGATTTTTTTTTTATATAAAGACAATTATAAAGGTAGTAGAAACTGCTTGGTCTGCTAACTTGGTATCACATTTCCTCCATTTGATTTTCTCATTTTTCACCAAAATCAGTAGGGTTCTGCTATTTGCTGCCTAGAATATTCTTTGAAATTTTGGAATTGATTGGGTATGGCACTCACAAGCTATCACATCACAGAGAGACAAACAGAGGAATACTATGAACTCATGTGAAACTCTTTGGTTTACATGGCCAATCAACATGTTGTAGATATAAATGCCACAGGAAAGGCAGGGTGTATCCCTGCAATCTGTGAGCACAGATTTCTATGCACAAATTGCCAGTCAGTCTTCTGTGGAATTCTCTGACATTAATCACAGAAATTAGCCATTAAAATCATGCAGCTTTCTGGAGGCCCAGTTTATATGTTATTATGTGGGATAATACTGGACTAGGCAGCCGTTCATTTTAAGGTCAATGCAGTTCAGTAATGACTAGATGCAGGCTTCAACTCTAACGTTCAGACCCAAATTTCTAAATATCATGAAAGATGGGAGTATTTGCACTTGGAGACTTAAATACTTTGATGAAAAAATGAAACCAGCTTTAACCTTAACAGAATGTAATGGTTATTTACAAATATATAGATGCTAATAGACCCATTACAAAAATACACCTTGACACTTGGCTCTAACTGGCATCTGTAGAAATCTGCTCTGAAAGACTAGAAACTGAACCACAAAGGTTCACCGCTCCTGTTTCATCTCAAAAGGTGGTCCCTCCCAACAATGACAAAAGCACATTGCTGAGATAGAATGGGAGACCTGCTGGCTATTGCTTGTGATGTATCATTTCTGTACACAAAGAACTTTGATTTCTAAGGGCATACCTGGCAGTCATAAGCACTGAGTTTGCTCAGCTTAATCTGTGTATGGGGTGCCCCAAAGGGAAATGAGTGAAATGGGGAACTGCTGTGGTTTTAAAGAGCTTACTCATACATTTTGTGATTGGCACAGCACAAATTAAGCATACAATATTAATCAATAATATGAATTTAATGAGTACATTTTTGTGTCTTAGAGAAGGGGGGCCCAGTGAAGATAGTATATTGTTTAGATTGTTCTGACAACTTGAGTTTCATGGATAATAATAATAACTATTATCATACTAAAGATACAATGTAGGGATCTAGCAACTAAAATACAGTCTGACCACTGTAATACTGTAGGCTAATGGTGAAGAAATAAAAGGAGGCATACAGATGAATCGTGTCACCTGATGGTCACCGTGAGATGTCAAGTACGTGTTCTGTAAATACTATATGTGTGGATGAAGTGTGGAACACTATGTATTTAAACAGGATATTGAAGTATCCTATTTTCTCCCCATGTAGAGCCACCAAAAGAACAGAGTCCCTCCTGAGCAAAATGCAAGGCAGAAAAGACATTCAAAGTACTGATACAGGAAATAGTGGAGGCACTAATGAAGATAGAAATCCTTAAAAGGAGAAGTGAATACTGAGGATCAGTGACCAATCAAGAAAGCCAATAAACTACTCCAGTGGTTCCCAACCTTTTCAGTAGCATGGCACACTTCAATGAGACAAACAGTTCAACGACACACCCACCTTTTTTCAGCTGAACTGATTGCTCATAAACATCACATTTATTTGGTATGGTTACAGTCTTCCTAGAGGTTTTTTGCAACATAGTGCATACAACAAGCTAAAGAAGGATCAAATGCATTAATGTTTCAGATCTACCGGAAAAAAATATACATCATTTCAATTTTGCCCTTTGGCCTTCTGTGTTTAGAATGTTAATGCTCACATTTTAGAATTGAAAGACTGATATCTTGCTTTTATTTTATGATTAATTTTCACGAGATTTATGAGTTGTAATTTTGGTTAGATGGAATATGGCTTAAGATGAAACAATGTTGGTTTTACATTAATTTCCATTACCTTTATACAAAATTTCACAGCATGCTTGGTGGTCCTCATGGTACACCAGTGTGCCCCAGCATACTGGCTGAAAACTACTGAATTACTCCTCTTGCTAAGGAAATTTTGACTTCCTAATCCAGATGTCATAGAGTAGGCACAGCCAAACTGTGGCTTGTGAGCCACATGCGGCTCTTCAAAGAAAAAGTGCAGCTTGCAGAAGAGTATGGCAGGGAAGGGCGGCATGGTGGGAGACAAGGGGGAGAAGGGTAAAATGGTCGGGGACAGCAGAGAAGCAGTGGCATGAGCGAAAACTGCCGACAAGTAAGGGCAGGAGGATGAGCAACGTCAGCAGAAAAGCCACAGGGAATGTTACTGAGCATGCTCTGTTGATCTGAGCATGCATGGAAGATACTAAGTAACAGAGACTGCCAGACCATACTTTTTCACACTACACCAGCGGGGAAGGGCAGCATGGTCAGGGCTGGCAGGGAAGCGCGGCAAGGTCACAGCCAGTGGGGAAACAGCTGCATGGTCAGAGCCGGCGGGGAAAGCATGGCAAGGAAAGAGCCGGCAGGGAAGGGCAGCATGCTCAGAGAAGTGGGAAAAGCACAGTAAGGTCCCAGCTGGCAGGGAAGTGTGACAAGGTCAGAGCCAGCAGGGAAGCGCCACATGGTCAGAGATGTGAGGAAAGCATGGCAAGATCCCAGCCAGTAGGGAAAAGCGGCATGGTCAGAGCCGGCGGGGAAGCAGTGGCATGATTGGGTATGGTGGGAGGGCAGAAGTGTGACATGGTCAAGGAGAGCAGAGAAGCAGCTGCATGGTAAGAGACCACAGGGAAATGGCAACAGTGTGTGGGGGGGGAGGAAGTGGGGAATGTTTAGATTTTTCTCTCATGCAGTTTACTTGCTGTTAAAATAAAATCATGCTTTACAAGTCCTAAACATGACGTGGAATACTAAGAAACGAAAATACAAAGGAGCAAAGTTTAAAACTGAATGTAGATTACTTTCAATTTTTGGCACAACTTACTGCAGTGAAGCATTGTATTCCACAATGAAATTTGTTAAATCAAAACATTGTGCAATACTTATAGGTCAGCACCTGACAGAGCTTTTACGTACTGTATTGACAAGTTGCTGCTCAGATTTGAAAAAATTTGTCACTAGCCTGCAGTGTTCTCCATCCAGTGACAGCTAAGTTTTTAGTGTATAGGCCTAGTTTTCATAGTGACTGTAAGTAATTATTAGAATCTGACATTAGTAAGATCAATATTTGCCCTGTTTTTATGATAAAATTGAAGTGCACAATGAATTTTAAGCTTAGTAATTTTGGAGTGGGTAAAAGTACATGGTTATATGCCTCAGCGTGGCTCTCAAAGGTTTAATGATAGACTTGTGCGGCTCTTGAGTTCCGTAAATTCAGCCACCCCTGCAGAGCTATTTACATACTCACCCCTTTTGGTACAAAGTTGGAGCAATCAGATTTGGAGAGGCAAATGAGCTATGTCTGGGAGTGACAGAATTCACCCCCAGCTCTTAAGGTAGGTCACTAGATTATAAAACAGTTTCTTTGTTGCTACTGTTCCTGTTCCTGTGTACCAGTTTTAGCGCACCCAATCCACGTACCTCATGGAGTCTATTCTCAACCCCCTGACCCCATTTGCCCAGAGCTCCCTCTGAAGATCTGTGCATCAGCTGGTCACTATTTGCATTATGGTGCTGACAACATTTCAGACTCAGTCAACACACATGGGAAGATTCAGTCTTGCCTTTGGAGATTTATGTACAGAGAAAGTAAAGCACCACAATTTAACATTCAGCATCACCCCCCCCCATCACATGTTAGGCCACTTAGATATCAAGAATTATATATTACAATGTTCTTTAAATTTACACTGTATATAAACTAAAGGAAATTTGGCTATTTTGGGTTATCTTATGCCCCAGGTCCTTCCTTGGACCTTGCACAATCCTCTGACAGTAAAACCACGTTGGTTTGTTGCTAGAGGCTTTGCTGTGTTGATATCAATGCTGATGATCTGACAAAGTGAGTTACAGCACACAAAAGCTTATGCCTGATGAAATTTCTTAGTCTTTAAGGTGGCACAGGACTTTCATTGTTTTTGAGATATGAATATTTGCCTTGGAACTCTTTATCCTGGACGTTGAGTCTACTGCTGTCTGTGACAGCTTTACTTTCTTTGGGACAGAACTTTGTGCTGTCCTTCACAAGAGATTTCTCTTCTAAAAACCAACCTGTTCCATTTGCTATATTGTTGGTTAGTTGCCATTTGCCCATGTTCACTATCATGCGAATGATGACAAAAATTCTTATGTCCATTCCAGAGTCATAAGTTACCGGAAGCTATGCAGCAAGAGATTCTGGATGATAAGGCATGGTCAAACATGATTTAATGAAGACCCTTCATGAAACTTCATCTATTTTTAGACTCAAGTTCAAAAGAAAATCTTTTTCAGAGGGTGTAAAGTGTATGTGGTACATATTTTTGCCACTTTCAGTTTCTGCCCCAAAGAAGAAGTACCAAAATATCACAAATAAAAACTCATCAGATGGTAGTTTTGGCTGGACGCAAAGAAAAGCTTCAAATCTCACATGAGAAAGCCTTGCTCTCCAGGTCTCAGAATTTTCAGCTCAATTCTGATGACTCAAAATGCTTAGGGAGTTTGAATAAACTCTAAATGAGAATCTGAGCTTTAGGACATTCATCTGAACCTAGCCCAGACTCTGAAGCACTTCAAGTTCTCCCTATGCTTAGTTACTATAAAAGCTAAGTATTATTATTACTTGCACAAAAGTTTTAATATGAACAAATAGCCTTGTGGTACCTTATTATAACACCTCTTCCACATGTTTACTCTTGTGGTACACCCAGTCATAGTCAAAGAAGAGGGAACTCCTATGCTACTGAAGTGCAGAATCGGACTCTGGGCAAAGGAATATTGGGTATATAATAAATTAAGATCTGAAAATGAGCCCATTATAATTAAAGTAGAAGCTATAACTCCAGCTATGTGTTAATAAAAGCTCCAGTGGCAAATAACAAGTTTTCAGTTGCTATAAAAAAGCACAGCCAGGAAATTAAAAGTTGAATCTCACAGAATACAGTTTTTACATATGCCTATTCTTTCCTTTAAAACTAACACAGAGAGAGAGAGAGAGAGAGAGAGACAGATACTGTGTTGTTCACATGTTTTGATTTTTGTAGCTATCTTGCCTTGTATGTTCCATCCCTCTGTTTTCTACCTTTAGGGTACAGGATGTTTTTACATTAGTACATTATTTTCAGTTCCTAATATCACTTTTCATGTGGTTCTCTACAAATATAAAATTGGAGTACTGAAAACCACTGTCTGACAAAGTGGGATTTTCTCTCAGGAAAGCTCATTTAATAAACATATTCATTAGTCTTTAAGTGCCACAGGACTCCTTGTTTGTTTTAGCAAATATTTATAATAGATCAGGTCAAATGATTTATTGTTAATAGCATTCATTACATATTTAGCCTTTTTCCTGTTTGTGAATTTTTTTGTGAACAGATCGTTTTTAACAATATCTACAAGCTCTTCACAATCACTTGATAAAGCGTTTATCGGAGTAAAGTTCAAGCTATGGGCATTTGTTCACTTTGCTTATTCACTATCTGTGGTGTTTGGCAGACAACACAAGTTATGACTTTTTAAGTGTGGCTCCCAACTGGACAATAGTATCTTTTAAATCAGAAGAGTAAATACTTTTCCTTCATATATCAGTGTGCTTGTTCATGTGAAAATATGCATATATGCATAAAGAACAGCTGTTCCCCAAACATTTACATGAACTAAACCTCACTAACATTGTTTCCTTTTCAGTAAGTACAGTGTGCACTTTCAGACTTATTTTATATTATGGAAGGCAACACAAAGAAAGCAGAAATGTAAAATCACTATCAAAGAGAACGCTGAGTGTTCTGTCTGTATGATTCCCTAAGCTTGAATCCCTGCCACCAACACAGAGGCAGGGAGACTTCATGATCTTCTTTCACTAAAAGCAACAAGAGTTGGTAATAACCAATTATACATATATTTTATCTACACACTAGGTAATTCAGACACCAGCACCTGTTGTAACCTACAGCCTACTAGCATCTGATATCTATGCCAGCTGTGCAGCTGCCTATGCTTTGGAGCAGGGGTCTCAAACTTGCGGCCCAAGGCTGTATGCGGTCCCTAAAGTTATTTCTTGTGGCCCTCAATGACACTATCACTATCGATATTTGCAAAATCATTGTATGAAAAGGTTTCAGAGGTGCAGCTCTTGTTCTACTGTACTAGCCCTCATGCATGGTGCAGCTCTTGGGCTAATGTACTAGCCCTCATTTGGCCCTTGTGGTGATTTGAATTTGAGACCCCTGCTGAGAGACTGAGCTCCACTCATACTACAACAGCTATACAGCTATTGTTAGCACCATAGCATGAGCCCCACAATTCTGAGTCTGTCACTTTGGACTCCGATTCCCTCAGTGATGAGATGCACAGCAAAGCTGGTGGCAGAGCCCAAGACTCTTTTCAGACCTTTAGTCATTGGGTCACTCAACCACACTGTCTTTATATTTGTCCAATTAACAATTACAACTGTAATTAATCTAATATCTCTTTGCTACACAGAAGTTGGACTTTGCCCAAGTAAACAAGTTTGTTAGTGATAAACCTGAGAGATCAGGAAGGAGTTATAAACGTAAGCACGCAGGCTGTAGAGCATCTGTGACAGAGCTGATAACATCTGTTTCATAAATTGTTCCTCAGTTTTTATCAGTGAGTTATTTCTAAATAGCTGTTCCAAAATGTTTTCTACTCAGTATGCTGTAACAATGGGTGTTCTGAGGTAATTTAATATAGAAACTATTTTCCCTGAAATCCACCCAAAAGTAAATATGTCCCCATTGCTCATGAGCAACTTAAAAAGACCAACCAAATAAAACAAACCAACCAACCAACCCAGGATTTGCCAATAAAAGTCACAGCACTAGCTAAAGGATTGATACCTCTCTTCAGCTAAGACATGGCAACAATTGCAAAGAAAACTTCTGACAGTAATTTCCCAGTTCTTACCAACCTTCTCCAATTCTTTGAAACAGCTAGTTATGTAAGCCTGAGATCTGCATGATAAAGTGCATTTCTCTACAGTTGAGCTGAGTGAACATGTGATCACTTTTAGCTCATTTATAGCCTCAGACAGTAAAGCACTGTAGTAAATGGCAGAGTGCTTACAGATTCACAGTGGGTAGCATATAATTCAGCCCAATTCCCAGCCAGAGCAAAAGTATAGTGTGTTCTGCATGGTTCAAAGGCATGGCCAACCAGCTGCATGGGTTAGTGCAGAGGGAGAAGGCCAGCCCCATCCACTTAGCATTTCTCATTCTTTGGCAGGGCTGGATTAACTCTCCCGTGGGCCCAAGGCTCTTAGATTTTATGGGGCCTCCATCACAACAGCACCCCCCCGACAGCTGCCCCAAGGAAGGGGGCTCTGTTCCTGTGGGAGGGGGCATGAGGTTGGGGTGTGTGCGTGGCTTGCAAATATAGGTTTGGCTCTATTGCCTCCCAACACTAACCCACCAGGCAGTGACTCGTCTGCCTCTTGTACTCCAGCATGACATGGGTAGAGTTTGCAAGATGCATAGAGAGCAATGCCACCAATTTTTTAAGCCCCTCACATTCTCTATACAACTTTTTAAACCCCTGCCTTCTGTGCCTCCTGATACTGCCCCCCCCACCAGGCATCTCTGGCCTCAGTGGCACATCAAAAGAGGGGGCAGAAGGTGGCCATAGCCCCAAGCCTAGGTACAGATTGGGGGTGAGGTGCTCGCAGCACCCTCCTCGGAGGAGCAGCCCCTGCTGACACCCCTACCCAGCCCGTGGTTCCCTCGTAGAGCCTAGCACAGGGGCAGGATGAAGTCAGGGATGTTAACTGGGGGGCAGTTCATCCAAGGACTGCCCTGCCAATGTACTCCCCTTGGTATGCCACTGTGTCTTGGGCTGGGGTGTCGGCACTCGAGGTCAGATAAGGAGCTTTGCCAGTCAGGGGAACCATTTCGGATGAGGGGGTGCCTCACCCCCCCCCCCCCCCGCCTGCAGCTTGTGGGGATGGGAGTAGCCTGGCCTAGCCCTGCCCTGCTTGATGTGCAGGAGCAGTAGCAACCACCCCTCAGCTTCTTGAGGCCCCCTACCTGTCGTGAAGTGCTGCCCAGCCAGGCACTCTACACTTACCTGCCTATCCAGCCCCGCTGCAACCTGCTGCCAGTTCAGAGGGGGCAGCCTCACCACCTGACCTCGGGGAGCAGGTGCCGAGCTGGCCCTTCATGATGCTCAGGGGTGGGTGGGTCTTGCCAAGGCAACCCCCCTTAGCCTGGGGCCCTGGACTGCAGCCCCTAATGACCCTGCATTAATCTGGCCATGCTCTTTGGGGTGATTTTCACATGGAGAGCAGAAGGAAGGAGCACTGCACTGGAACTCAGGCGAGGAGGGGAAAAGAGAAAAATGTTGTGCACCTTCCTCCTCCCCTGTGCAGGTATGTGGATATAGGTACAATGTGGCTCTTGGATGTCTATGCAGACAAAGCAAAGACTAAACCGTTCAATGAGAAAAAAAAGGACTTGGGGCATTCTAGCCAGAGTTCTGGTGCTATGCCCAACATAACATTTATTACAGGCACACAGTCGGTTACATGCTAGAAACCAAAGGTCTGATTTCACAGCACAGCACCAAAGAGACTGCAGTATTGGGCTCTTTGGTGCTTTAAATACATTTGGTCTGGGGTAAATTCTGGCCCTGTTGAAATGATAGGAGGTTTGCTCTTTACTTCACTGGGGCCTGCGTTTCACCCCTTAGCTTGAGGCATTTCAGGATCGTCACAGATTTGCATTTCTAGGGTGGGGTTGTTACAGTAAATGTATGTCATATCTCTGTCTGTTAAGGGTGCAGAGCAGTGACATTAGTGGCCTGCTCCTGCTCCCAGTGAAACCACTAGAAACTTTGCATATAAGTTCCATGGGAGCAGGAATCCGTGGCCTGGTACATGCAACAAGAAATAAACAATGCACAGACAGCAGCAGTAAATCCAGTACAAAGAAATTGCACTAGCTGGGTACAAACAAAGGAACACCATGGGTCAAACCTTGGCATTCCTTTGGAGAGTGAGGCGAGACCCAGGGAACACCATAAGCATCAGCAAAGAGTTTGGCCTGTGGTGGAGGGAACCTTCTTGTGTCCCAGAAGAGCTTTCTCCCTGGGTAGTAACTCTGCCTGCTCGCCCAGATAACATGGCTCTGTTGGGAGACTCCATAAGAGCAGTTCTGGAGATTGCTAGTGGGAGTTCATTGAATAGTGTAGTAGCAATTAACAGAATGGATTGCAGTGAGAGTAGTGAGTGCTTCTCAGATGCTCAGCACTTTGCAGGGTTTTCCACAGTGTGCGTGAGATTGACACGTCCTGATTTCAAGCATGCATGTACCATGAGGCTGGAGAACCAGTCCTGAAGTGCACCCAGTGAAACTTATTACAGCAGCAATGGATGTGGCCAAGGTCTAACTTTGTGTGAAACCAGAGACGTCAGTCAGGTTGCTTTCTTTATCATAAACAAGCTTTCTGTGGTGCTTGTAGAGTCACTTCCTCTTCTAGCAGTGCAGGTCTACAGTCGTAAGCAAGACTGCTGTGCAATAAGGTAAGGCTGTTTTTCAAACTCTCACTTTATGCATTATAGCAAAAACAATGAGTCTATACTATTGGAATATGCCACATTGAAATATTGCCTTTCTTGTGTTTTTCGTTGCGGACGCACTCTTGTCAAATCAGGAAAACTACAATGAAATAAGGTTTTTGCAGTGTACTTTGTTTCATTAAATCTATGTTGTGAAAAATATTTACAATGAATGTTTTTGGAAGAGAGTTTTTCCACCAAAATAAATATGCAGAGTTTTCAGAAGCACAGGCAAGATCAGGATGGTGATTAGGCATGTTTGCCCGCCAAATTTTTGCAAGCATGGAGGATCTAAACTAGTAGCTATAATAAACTGCTGGGGGCTGACAGTTGTTCTTGGGCAATGAGTAATTGCTCTTCAATGTGGTTACTAGCAGTCATTTTGTTTTGTTGAGTAATTTCTGATTCAATAACTGTTTAAATATTTTATTTTTAATTGTTTTGGTGGCAACAGAAATTCCAACATACCTCTATTTCATCTAGCAAAGGATTTTTATTAGAAAGAAAAGTTTCCTTGTTCAAGCTATTGCTTATGTACTCTATGACGCTTTAGAATTAAATTGAGAGATCAGAATGATAGTGGTCCTCAGGACTAGGAGATCAAAGACACAATATGACACCAATCTAAAGATGGGTGGGACTCAGTGTTCTCAGAGACTATTAAGTAATTGGATTGCAAGTATTGAACTGGATTAAACATAGCTGGGTACTCCGATAGATGCCTTTAAATCACACCCTTCTAAAGGTTGCTTACTTAAGAGACTCCTTAATGCTGGGGCAAACCCTACAACACATGGCCAGATATTAGAAGAAATTTAACCTGTTAGTGCAACCTGTTGTCTGGTGGCCAACAGACCTCATGGCCACACTGTGGGGTTCCAACGCTGAAACGTTCCTAAGCAAATCAAGAGGGAATGCCTCTTTTGGGTGATTCAGATAACTTGCTTCCACTGACCCACATGCAAGAAATCTTCAGCTTTAGCATGTGAAATAAGGACATGGGGTTTTTCTTTTTTAAAAAGCATAAAATCTATTGTTGAAATGGGGCTTGGTGGATGGTGCTCAGTGTGTTGATCCTCTCTAAGTACAATGGGACAAATTCATTTCTTGTGTAACTCGTTTTCAGCAGAATCATACCCAAGGTCAATTTGGCCCAGCATGGCAGAAATGTTAGGGTAAGGTATTTGGGAAAGTGTGTACACTTGTATGGGCGCTGAGGGGGCAGTGGCACAAACTTGTCCTTATCAGTAGGAAAGATGGGGCTCATGATCTACTGATGCAAAATACTATATGTGAACTACATGTTATTATTGGACCATTTACTGTTGGTGAGAGAGACAACTTTTGAGCAACCCAGAGCTCTTCTCTCAGTGTCACAGCAAAATGGCAGGTAGAACAGATTGTTTAGCACAAGGAGTTTGCACATTTTGTAAAGGACCATTCAAGGTAGGAGTGGCCCATTAACAATGGGGACAAAACTCCTGACCTGGCTTCAAGTCTACACTTGATAAATTTATGGAGGAGTAGATGTGATGAGACTTCTTATGACAGCACGTAGCCAATTTGCAACTGCAAATAGCAAATATCCCTCAACAGCCATTGATGGGACACTGCATGGGCCAGGTTTTGCGTTACTACAGAGAATTTTTCCCAGGTGTCTGGCTGGTGAGTCTTTCTGAAATGCCAAGGGGGCCAACCAACTGCCATATTTGTGGTTGGGAAGGAATTTTCCCCTAGATCAGATTGGCAAAGATCCTTCAGGGTTTTCACCTTCCTTGAAACGTGGGGCATGGACACTCACAGTTTTAAAGTATTGTAAACAGGGCTATCCTTAGGGTAGGGTGAGTGGGCAGATGCCCAGGCTCCATGCTTTGGGGGGTCCCACGGGGCTGCATGTCAAGGACTGGGTGAGCTGGCCAAAAGCAGCAGCCCGGTTCACAGAGGTGTGGCTTGTGTTGAAAGCTGCTTAAGGCAGTAGGTTAGCACTACAACAAAAGTAAGACATTAGGACTAACAAATTGTTGTTCAAACAGCCTCTATGCCTCCTGAGTCAGTATCTGTTTGGGCTTCGCTCATTCATATAAAAAGGATTGAGGTCACCGGCAAGCAACCTGTGTGTTTTTTTTATTAATAGACCCAGTGAAGAAAAGAAAAGAAAAAAACTGAACATTCACTTATTCCACCATTTCCGGGATCAGGGGACTGCAGTTATTTTTGCAAATTAGGACTTGCCTCTTTTTTCAGTGGGTTGAGAATTCCCTTGCTTGCAAAAAAATGTTATAACGTGTACATTTTAATAAAAACTCCACAGATTTTTTTCTGACTGATAATTAAAAAGAGAAGAGAAAAACAAACTGTTCTAGTAGGAGCCTCTGTTAGAAAGTATGGTATTTTTTTCTACAATTAGAAAGCCTAACTAACAGAATACAATCCAACTCAGGGATGGATCTGCTGGAAGGAGAAGTTATAACAAGGCCCTAATCTGAATGGGGGACTGGATAGCCCCATTGTGTTGCCTTATGCACACTGCCAGGGGTCACCAGACAAGCAGAGAGGGCTGGCACCCCTGAGAGACCCTGCCCTCCTGTTCTGCCGCTTTTGGCCAGCCCCGGCCCCCCCTGTGCCGGGGGGGATGATTGGGGACCCCGCAAAGGGTGATTCGCCTAGGGCCCCGCACCCATGTAGGGATGGCCCTGATTGTAAATGGTAGATTTTCTGTAGCTTAAAATCTTTAAACCGTTATTTGAGTTCTTTAGTACCTCAGCCAGTGGTCTGGGCCTATTACAAGAATGAGTGAGTGAGGTTCTGTGGCCTGCAATGTGCCAAGAGGCCAAACTAGATGATCCAGCTGGTACCTTCTGGGCTTAAATTCTCTGAGTTTCTCTAATTTCCTGAGTCTGACATGATAAAACTAGAAAGAATAACGGAATATATTAGTGGGCATTTGATTCACATTGACAAAGCATGACATACATATTTACTACAGCTGAGACAAGCTGTGAGTAGCACTTAGCCTGAAGAAGGCTCTCTTTTCACTGCTGTTTGTGGGGGTTTAGTTTTAATTCTGACTCCAACAACATGCAAGACACAGAAACACTTGCTGAGGGGAGATTTTAGAAGGTGAATTTTGCAACATAATTAATTCAGTTATAGTGCCCATGAAATGGTATCCAGGCACAACAAAAAATGGTAAGACTAAGGAGTGACAGTCCTACATGTCTTGATCTAAGCTTGAACTTTCCTTTCCTGATACTGGCATGGAAATAGTATTTTCCAGATTTCCATGTAAAAGCAACCAAGAAATAGTGTGCGCCAGTGTGCCGAAACTGAATTAATATGCAAATTAAATTGTGTGAAAGCAGGGATAAATCATGACTATAGATTCTTTTCGCATTATAACAGGTAATTCGACTTCACCCTCCCTCTGTATGCTGTTTCCTAAAGTCTGAATCCTTACAAATGCTCTGATTTGCTGTTGCAGTATGAGCTGATCCCATGTCTTACAGTCCCCTGCATTTATTTTCGTCCAGTTCTGTAAGTTCTCCCTCTTCAAAGTGTCTGATGAAGTGGGATATTCTCCCACAAAAGCTCATGTGATAAATAAATCGGTTAGTCTTTAAGTGCCACAAGACTCGTTGCTTTTTTTGCTTTACTAGACTAACACAGCTGCCCCTTTGGAAGTGTGCACCTTGTTACCACAGCCTTACAAACACAAGTTGCATTGATCATCAGTAGTGTGTTTATTTGTTTCTTCATTTTACTGAAATTGCATGTTCTGAGGCAAATGTTACAGTAGGAATTGTTTTAGCAGTAACTTTCATTGTCCACATGTGACTTCCAAACTGCTGGAATATGTCTTCACTATATAGGAAAAGAGAACTAAATCAATATTTTAACTTGCCATCTGCACCATGCAACATGTTGCTGAGACCCTTGCTTTGTCCATACTTTGCAGTGAGGGTCCAGTCGGGCCAGAATCCCTCTAGTTTAAAGAGTAGTTCTATAATGTTTTAAATAAAGTGATTAATTATTGGCAAGCCTAGTGAATTGGCTTGTTGGAATGCTCTCCATGTGAGTATGGTTATTATACAAATGTTATCCATGATTTTGCAATCCCAACCATTTCACCCTTCCTAGTCTATCTTTCATCATACAGAGCCTGACTCAGTGCACACAGAAGAGCCTTCTACAGGCCCACAGTTCCATTGTTAATCTAGTTTAGAAAGAAAACATCTAATTTTTTTATATTTGTCAGCCACATTTTAAGGGTATTTTTTAACCATGTGGCTTTGCTCACAGGGATTCTAAGTAGTTATCTTGGTTTCATTTCTGTAAATGGAGACTTTTCCCTAACTACAATAATAGAAATTTTTACCTGAAACTTTTCTGATATCAAGTCTCTAACATCAGAACATAATCTTTTCAATTTGGGATAATCCCAGAACACATTAAGACATAGAACACCAATAAAACATCACTTTACAAATATCCTGTCCATGTAGGGTAGGTGCTTCTATGGCCCTCATCACCATGCTATTGTAGTACCTTATTTTGTCTTGACATATGTCTCTTAAAGAAAAGGCAGAAAGAAATGAACCCTTGTCTAGGACTGACATCTTGTGGCCAATTAAAGAACAGATTCTAGGATGAGATGAAAAAGATGGTGCAAAAAATTTCATGGTTCTTTCCCAGCGTTTTCAATGATTGGTCCATGGACTGGTCCTGGTCCTTGAGATCTTCCTCACACAGTACAGAAAACCTGAGATTTCTCAGACACAGTAGAGGACGCCAGTGCCTTGTGTCAAAAAGGTTAAGAAACACTGGTGTAACCAACAGCAGGCTAATCCTGCCGCATTTTAAATCCTGTGCCTTTTCTCTGAGAAAACACGATTCTACACAGCTAAGAAGCAACTCAAACAGCGAGAAACCCTTTCAGGAATACGTATTTCCTCATGTCTTGTGAGCAGACATATTTTGCCATTAGAAAATGAAGGCTGCATTGCTGGAAAATTACTTGTGTGCAGACAATGCTTTTCTGAAAGAGGGATAATAATATGTTGTCTCAGAAGCTTATTTAATAGACGAGAGCTTTAAAAAACCCGCAGGTAGGAATGGTCACACTGATGAGCCAGGAGGTTGTACTTGATTACATCAAAATCACTTATGAAACCTAATACCATAAGATGTAATAAAGGCTAGCAGCATCTGCATGCAAAGGGACTGAAGCCAAAAAATCCCATTTTGATTTAATTTCAGGACAATGGAATTGAAATTTGTATAAGAACCGTGTAGTCCATGGACCAGATTTCTTATGTATTTGGGTGTCTAAAGATGCGACTAGACTTAGTGGTATTTTAAAAAAGGCCCTAACTCTCTGTCAGTCATTTCAGGGGATTGTTTCCTGGGTGAAGCGTAGCTGGGTGGCTGTCAGTGGTACACGGCATTATCTGTAACAGGGCTACAAATTGTCCAGGGATTTAAGAGGGCTTGGGTGGATGGAAGACAGATATACATCCTCCTTAGCCATACCCTTCCTCTGAAGTCCCCACCACTCATGCTCTCACACCCTTCCACTGAGCTGACAGCTGAGCTTATTTATTATGTGCCATGCAGGTTCCCACGTGGCTGAGGAGGTGGTATCTACTTCCTAGGTTCATCAGTTATCCTTCCAGGGAGTCCAAGGCACCTGGGAAGCTGAGTAGCAGATCCAACCCCTCGGTTGCTGAGAAACCAGCATGGTGCATAATAAATAAGTAAAAACTTCTGGCAGAAGCCCACTCAGACCTCAGCCATTCTTTTCTAGTGGGGGCATTAACTGTTCTGACCTGGGGCCCAGAATTGCTGTCAGTGTGCCTGGAGCTACCGTTTAAGACCAGGAAAAAAGAAAATCCATAGAAATGGAAACAAGTTGCAAACAGAGCGAGCAGCAATCCTGCTCACAGGGCCTGCATGCACAAAAAGCAGATGGCCATAGTTGCTGTCAGCATAAGCAGATCAAGCAGAATACTAGTGGTGAATTCGGATATACCCTGTAGTGGACCATCTGTTTCTCATTCATGTGTGAATAATATGGTACATGTTACCAGGCCAGCAGCTATCTACAGAGACACTGTGCTGGCAGATGTCTCCTGTAGGTGGTACTGAGCAGAGAATGAGTCACTAGCAGTGAATCAGTATCCCCAATGGTATATCCTCACAGTAAAATTCGTTGCAGGGAACTAAGGGAAAGGAAATTCTTTCATAGAATCCCTCCCCAATCACTCCATTGGGATGCTCACCCTGATACCTAGAAGATCCCATGGATTCTCATGGGTGATACGGGAATGGGAATCAGCAGAAAGCCTATGAGTACATGCAGAGAATTTGTGCTTTCATAAGTTCCAAAGGGGTAGCTGTGTCAGTCTAGTGCATCAAAACAAGCAAGGACCATCTTCAAGCATCTGACAAAGTGGGATGTGATAAATAAATTTGTTAGTCTTTAAAAGTGTCACAGGACTCCTTGTCTGTTGTGCTTTCATACTGGCTCTGTGTCCCTGGGCGGTCCTCACTCCCTGGCAAAAGGGATACACTAAAATCCTGCTGGCAAGGACTCCCCTAAATTGAGCCAAAGAAGGAATGTAGAAAAACAGCTGGGAACCTCATCCCTTTCTTCTTTCACTCAGTAATATTTACAAGGAAATAGGAAGCCAATCTTCATTTTCACCCTTAAATTGGATGAGCCAGTAATATCCCCAAATGGAACTTTTCCTGCATGATCTACCCCTCTGAGGACAAATCCCAGTCTGGTTTAAAGAAAGGCAAGTACAAGTAATTTAGCAGTTTAATCTGAAATTCGGCAACCCACTCTGATCAGTCTGAAATTTGAATCTAAGGAGAGTTTGAAAAAGGAAAGTATCATTTCAAAGGAAACTGCTCAGTTAAAAATTCTGGTGCAGATATATGTTGCTGAGAGAAGAACAGGATGGTGGGGAGATCCAGGATGAGCACATTTTAAGTGCAGGTCAGTGTGTTTGGTGAGCAGGAAGAAACACTTGCGAGGTGCTGCTGCCACTGATGGAGGGAAATAGGCCCCTAGTCCTGCCCTACATAGTATGCTGCTATTGCTATGGGGTGGGGATGCCAATGTTAGTATGACCCCCCACAAGTGCCAGAGACCCCCACTCTCCTGCCCCCTCCGGCTGGCCAGTGGCCAGATAGGGGCTTCACAAAATCTTATAGCCCTGGGCCTATAAAGGTGTTAATCTAGCCCTGGCCCCAGCACATCTAGGCTTGGCAGCTCATAGCCCCAGCATTTCTGGCCTGCCACATCAGTTATGAAAGCAAGAAAATTGTTGAGATCTGGAATCTCTTTCTTATAAATTAAAGCACTAGATACTTGGGGCAAAATTTCAATTCTTTGGTCTGCAGCAGACTTCATGTTTGCTCCTGGCTAAGCTGTTTAATTTTTCTGTGCCTCACTTCCCCAGATGTAAAATGGGGATAACAGCATGCCCTAGCTCATGAAGGCATTGTGAGGATAACTATACATTACTGATCATAAGGTGCTCAGATACTATGGTGATGGGGACCAGATAAATACCTCACACAAATGTCTTTGAGGTTTCATAACCTCTACTGTTTGGGAAAAAGCGCTGAAGAACAAGAACGAGATTTTACTGAGGACATGCTCTGGGCTGTATATTCTGCTAAATGTTTTAATGTAAGTAATGCATGTAATCCAAATACTTATTGATCACTGATACATTGTCTTTTCCTTTACAGCAATCGTTTTCAGAGACACCATGGCCTGCTGGACTGAGACTCAGTAAACCTGCTTCTCTTCCTGACTCTGGCCTGGTAGGAGACCTTAGGCAAGTCACTTTTGTTTTCTGAGCCTCAGTTTCCCAATGTGCAGAATGGGGCTCATGATCTACTGATGCAAAATACTATAAGTGAACTACATGTTATTATTATTACTTTTTACTCTTTACAGAAATCTTCCATCTAGTTCCAAATGATTGTTCAGACACATTCAAGATGCACACCAACGGATCTTCAGAAACCTGTGAAGATCCCCGTATAACATTTAAATACCATCTGTATGCAACCACTTACACTGTAGTATTCATACCTGGTCTCCTAGCAAACAGTGCTGCATTATGGGTTTTATGTCGCTTCATCAGCAAGAAGAACAAAGCTGTCATTTTTATGATTAATTTGGCTGCAGCTGATCTTGCTCATGTTCTCTCACTACCGCTACGAATATATTATTATATAAACCACATGTGGCCTTTTGGGCGATTCCTCTGCTTGTTATGTTTCTACCTGAAGTATCTCAACATGTACGCAAGCATTTGTTTCCTTACTTGCATAAGCATTCAAAGGTACTACTTCCTCTTACATCCATTCAAAGCCAAAGACTGGAAGCGCAGATATGACGTTGCCATTAGTACTTTTGTATGGATATTCGTTGGGGCTGGTTGCTTACCATTTCCGCTTATGAGAAACCATGACTTAACCAACAACTCAAATTCCTGCTTTGCTGATCTTGGAGTCAAGAAAATTGAAAATCCAACAGCCTCTGTGATGATGGTGGTAACAGCTGAACTTTTAGGGTTTGTGGGCCCTCTAATTACTATTGTGTACTGCACCTGGAAAACAAGAGAGTCCCTTCAAGAATACCAAATGCCTTTTCAAAATGCCAATGAAAAACGGAGAGCTTTACGCATGGTTGCTATGTGTGCGGCTGTGTTCTTTGTATGTTTCACACCATATCACATAAACTTCTTCTTCTATATGATGGTGAAAGAGAACGTTATTAAGAACTGCTTCATACGCCAAAGCACTCTTTACTCTCAGCCCTTTTGTTTAAGCCTGGCAAGCCTGGATTGTTGTCTGGATCCCATTCTGTACTTCTTTACCACATCAGAATTTCAGGACCAGATCTCAAGACACAGCAGCACAATCATGAGGAGTCGTCTTATGAGCAAGGAAAGCGCCTCATCAGTTAAAGAATAAAAACATTAGCTGTTCTTAACCTTAATACATATGAGATATTGGACTGCTCTATAACTTTTTAGACAAACAGATAGACTACAAGCATCTTAGTCTTATTTGATGGGGGTTGTGATATCAAAAGTCTTTTGAAATATATAAACCAATACTCATTTAAGATCAGTAGTCAAATGTCATAGATATGGAAATGGAGAACTACTGACTGGAGTGAACTGGTGTGGTGCTCCACCTGAACTAAAAGTGCTATTAGGGAAAGTGCTGCCTTTGCAGGAAGACAGCCTGAATGACTTAGCTGCTTCTTCCTGCCTTTTGTGGTTCTGTGGTCAAATCAAAGACTCACCAGACACTGAGGCCAGTGTGCCCTCCTCTCAGAAACTGCTCTTCTGCAAAAGAAATACATCACAATATTAAAAAAAATAAAGAGTCCTGTGGCACCTTATAGACTAACAGGTTTCTTTAGGCAGAAGCTTTTGTGGGCTCCAACCCACTTTGTCAGATGTGGGTTGGAGCCCATGAAAGTTTATGGCTGAAATAATCTCTTAGCGTATAAGGTGCCACAGGACGCTCGTTGTTTTTGCTGTACACAGACTAACATGGCTACCTTGCTGGAAACATCACAATATGGGAAACTGAATGTGGTACATAATTAAACAAAACCACCCTTGTTTTAGGACACAGAGACACAAAGCAGGGTCTCCTCAGGATTTGCAGCTTGGTTCAAAATGGCGATCACATTTCCAATGGTACAAAGTTTACCTCTCCAATGTTCCCTCTAAGCTGCGCTGGCGCGCTGCAGCACAGCCTGCCGCAGCTGCCAGCACAGCGAAGGCTGCCGGCAGCACACTGCCGGCAGCCAGAGGCCCTTCATAGAGCTCCTCTGGGGCTGGGAGTTTTCAAAACTCCCGCCCAGAAAATCTGGGCATGCTCCGTAGAGCTTCTCTGGCCCCAGGAGCTGTGGCTGGGCTGTCTGGCTCCAGCCACAAGGTAAGTTTCTGGGGGCCGCCAGGAGTGGGGGCGGGGAGGCTGCTGGGCAGCCGGGAGTGGGCCTGCAGGGGCAGCCGGGAGCAGGCCCGCAGGGGCAGGGGGGGCCGCTGGGAGCAGGGGGGGTTGCCGGGAGTAGGCGGCAGCCCGGAGGGGGGGGCAGCGCAGCGAGTAACATGAGTTGCTCAGCTGCCACCATCTCTTTGAGGGAACATTGCTCTACACTATGGTTTCACTAATGCATCACAATCCTGTACAG
>ML681991.1:27034896-27077298 GCA_007922195.1 Podocnemis expansa
GGGGGGTTGCCGGGAGTAGGGGGCAGCTAGGAGCAGGGGGCGGGGGGGGGCGGCCGGGTGGGAGGGGGGCTGGGCGCAGGGGGCTGCTGGGCAGCCGGGAGTGGGCCCAAGGGAGCGGGGGGGCAGCCAGGAGCAGGCCCACGGGGATGTGGGGCTGCCGGGAGCAGGGGTGGGGGGGCAGCCGGGAACAGGCCCGCCGGAATGGGAGGGCCTTCAGGAGCGGGGCCCACGGGGGCGGGGGGGCCACCGGGAGTAGGGGGCAGGGGGGACGGCTGGGAGCAGGCCCGCAGGGGTGGGGGGGCCGCTGGGAGCGGGCCCACGGGGAGGGGCAGCGCAGCAAGCCCGCGGGGGGGGCAGCGCAGCGAGTAACATGAGTTGCTCAGCTGCCACCATCTCTTTGAGGGAACATTGCTCTACACTATGGTTTCACTAATGCATCACAATCCTGTACAGCTAGAGCAGGGGTCTCAAACTCAAATCACCATGAGGGCCACATGAGGACTAATACAGGACTGCATGAGGACTAGTATGTTAGCCCAAGGGCCTCACCACTGAAATCTTTTCATACAACAATATTCCAAATATCAGTAACGATCATGTTGTCGCAGGCTGCAGCAAATAGCTTCAGGGGCCACATGCGGCCCGTGGGCCACGTGTTTGACACCCCTGAGCTAGAGCCTGCTGTTGGCACTAAGCATAGATATTGTCAAGTTGCAAAGGGGCAGCCATGTTAGCCTAGTTCAGTAAAACAAAGAAGGAATCCTGTGGCACTTAAAGACTAACAAATTTATGGCACATGGGGTATGTCTACGCTAGCAAATTAAGTCCAGATTAAGGAGGCTTAATTCAACCTAATGTGATCCCTGTTCTACACGGATCTTTGCCTAGTTCAAACTAAAAATTTTTTAGTTCAAACTAAGCAAAGCATAATTCGAATTAGTTTGAACAGCTAGTTTGAACTCACTACTTAGTCTGAACTTCTTTCGATCTTTAGCTCGAACTACCACAATCTAGTTATTCTACTTCAAACTAAATAAGTTCAAACTAGCAGTTAGTTCGAACTAACTGTGTTTTTTTAATTCAAACTAACTTTTGGTTTGAACTAGCCATATTGTTTTAGTTTGAACTACAAGAAATGCAGCTAATTTGAACTAAAACGTTAGTTCAAAGTAAAAAAAAAAACATGATTAGTTTGAACTAATTTGAACTGGTTAGTTTGGACTAACAAGTCCAAACTAAGCTTTTAGATGCAGATGTAGTGTCAAAGACTAACAAATTTGCAAGTCTTTAAGTGCCACAGGACTCCTTGTTTTTCATAGAATTGTGTTATTTATGACACTTTCCTATCTCAATTTTATATTTTCTTTCCGTCTTTTCCATTTTTTCTTGTTCTATCCTTCCTTTCTATATACCCTTCTCTTCTTCCATCTCAGCCACTTTCTCCTTAATCCCAGCTAGGTATCTGGGTATCCTCTCCCCCGAAACATGCCATTCCACAGCACCCCATGCTACAGCAGTGATCAAGACTCAGTGACTAAGTTCTTTAGCTGCCCTCCACGAACAGCGCATCCTGTACATCAGAGGGGACTCTTGTCCCTGATGCCAGCTGACTCCTCAGCTGCTCACCGTCAAAATGTGCTAGACGGTGCAAGACCCTCACATCAGGACCGAAGGCCCCATCATTCCCTGTTGCATACGGCCCTCTTCTGTTGAGCAGTTTGCAGTTGATCTGTGTAATAAAAAAATGATTTAGTAAACTCAGCTAACAAATAAATTAGCAGAAAGACTGGTCTGCCACAATCATTCCCCTAGTTATGTGGGGGAGGCTAAATTAATCAAATAATTTATTAATAATTCCCTCAGCTGTAATGGTGACCTCAATTTGTGTACCTCCCACCCAGGGGTGTTGCTGCCCCAGGGAATGACCTGGACGATGGGCCCAGGCCATGCCTCCTGCCTGCAGGCCACGCCCCCGGCCGGGGACAGGGCAGGAAGCGGCAGCTGCGGCTGTGGGGTTGCCCAGCCTTTGAAGGGGCCGGAAGCGGCTGCCGCTGCCGCAGGTAGCTGGGGACCAGATCCCCGGCCTGATCTGGCCAGAGACTGGGAGAGGCAGGATCCTGCCAGGACCTGGGGCACTGGCACCGGTATTCGGGGCAAGAGCCCCGTGTGCCAGGTGCCAGCGATGCCCCTGCTCCCACCGCTGAAATATTAAGACATTCAAGCAGATTGCAAAGTATTGTTTCATAAAGACCAGAAATTAGCACCACTAAAAATGTTTATATAAATTATAGTAACTGGGCTAAATTCATCCCTAGTGTAACTCCACCGCCTTCAGTGGTCTTATATCTAGGAAGATTTGGTCAGCTGTGTGGTTATCTGCTTTGTAAATATGTTGATTTCAAAATGAATTTGAAGACAAAAATTGTCTGTAAGTAGCAGCAACAGCATTTACTCCGCAGCATCAAACTCATTTGCTATGGTGGCCTGGATTTGATTTAAATGTACCTCAAGTGGGCCATTCATACTGCAAACTGAAGTACTAGAGCACTCTTGCAGCATTATGGAGCACTGTGTATATGAGACTGAGCTCTGGGATACCATACTCTCTCTCTCTTTCTGCTACAGAGAGAGCATTGTCCTGCAGAGTACAGTCATGGGCCAGAGGAAAGAGGTTTGTTTGTGGGCCATATGTTTGACACCCCTGGTCTACACCTTGCAAAAGGGAACTTTGTATGTCTCTATGAAGCACATACAAAAGTAACTGAAACATTTAAGTGTAACTACCTGCATTTTATTTTATTGCTTTTTGGCCAACCAAAAATGCTTTTCCATTTAGTGTCTCCCAAGTCTGTGAGGGTGGGAAAAATATGGCCTGGGCTTAAATAATGATTACAATGGGCATTATTGTTAATGGCAAATGATTAAATTATGTTGACAATAAGCTAGGTAGCTCACCTACCATTTTTAAAAGTGTGTGTGTGTAGATTTTGCTGTTTCTAAGGGGATATTTCAGTGTTCACACATGTAACAGGGAAATATATTTTAATTAAAGGATCTATTCCGAGCTTCCCTGGCTTCTTAGTGAGAAAGTTGTTCAATAAGTAACTAGTCCAATGCCCACTGAAATCAATGGAAGGACTCCCATTGCCTTACCTAGGGTCTATATTTTGCCAGGCTTCCACACACACTTAACTTTATACATTGCAAGTAATCCAGCTGAAGCATAAATTTAAACATGTGAATATGTGATTCAACATGTAGTTGTAATTACTTCCCTGAAAATTTTTGTATACTATATCTATATACCTTGCTTGGAAAGTGTTTAGTGTAGTATTTCTCAACTGGTGTTCCAGCAGACACAAACAAAAGTTAAGTATGAAAGGTAGCACAGTGATACGCAAACAGCTTGTCCTATCTTTTTTTTTTTTAATCATGCTTTAAAAATAAACACACTTTTGCAAATGTACTACGAGTTCCACAAATGTATGTTAATGTCTCAGAAACCTAAGTGTCTTCCAATGTTTGGTTACTTACACTACAGTTTTGCTGATGAGTTCCAACAACCTATTCACTTACAGTAAAGTTCATCCCTGTGGAGAAGGCCAATTCAGGACCAAAGCAGAAATTAAGTCACACTTAAAAGCCCAGAAAAGGACTGGGGCCAGCACTCAGTTTAAATAGACTAAAAAAACTACAAATGGTCACAAATTCAATTTACTACCAAACTTAGGTGCTTTTAAACTGTCTACCTGCAGTGTTCATACCAGTTTAACTATTTCAATTAGGAACTTGAATTTTCTATCAAAATAATTATATCAGTAGAACCCCTACTGTGGGCTTATGGTGCTTTTTACCAGTATAGCTAATTCCCTTTCTTGTACAGGAATGGCAACATGGTCACCATTTCAGAAAACATCTGGGTTGGAGTGGGAGTTATTTCAGCATATAGAACGTGATGTGTGATTGTGTAATAATCTACAAAGTCCTGGAGTGGGGACAGAGGAGCACTGCATCTAGACCTCAGAGAAGTCTGAAGGGGAAGAGCCAACTGCTCTCATGCCCACTCAATACCCTTGAATTGCAGTACTAGCAAAAACTCCTTTCTACCAATATAGACTCTAGTGGGGAATTAGGTTGTTTTAATTACAGCAATATAGCTAAAGCAATGCATTTGGTACAGTAGACAAGACCTCAGCAGTGAAAAGGACCATATGTGCAGTGACAATCTGTGTTGCTGCAGAAAAAGTCATGTTTAAATTGTGGTTTTAAAAATGTATCAACATCACTTTAGATGAAGTGGAGATTGGTAAACTTGTAGGCAAAGTTCCAGGATGATGGTATCTCTGAGGAGAACGTCTGCTTTTCTTTGCTCTGGAGAGAATTTTGAGGACTTCTCTAAAAATTACAACTTCTGGCAGCAAATAAAATTGGCCATTCTTACTCTTCCCTGTTGGCTGAAAGATCCTTTGTGGGTGCCAGGAGGAGAACTGAAGAAAAATAGCTTTTTGTTCGTGAGATTTGAGACCTCTTGCCATTTTTTCCATGATGGTCTTGAGGCCAGCCATCTCAGTAGTAGCTTCTCATGTGTTTTCTCTTATTTTTCACTTTAGTTTTAAAGGTCTGCGGGGGAAAAGTGAGACCATCCCTAATTTATTACAAGGTTCTCCCACCACTGGTAAGCTGATGTGCTCTGCCCCGATTTTCCTGGGGGTTGTAGGCCTACATTGCTATAAAGACTAACAGGTCAGTGTCTTTGCAAGGGATGAGCTCCCTGTCCACCGTGACAGCACACCCCAATGTATCTGCCTCTTCTCATAACTGCAGGTCTTCTCTCTGCCAGCTTCACTCCCTGGCTTGTATAGTGGACATGGAAGAGATCATCTACTGACTTTTATAGATGACTTTCATATACTGACTCCTATAGATGACTTTTAAAGACAAAAGTAACCCCTTTCATATATTAGAGTCTACACCTACATGGAACATAGGCACTTATGACATAGCCTGAGACATATCTTCCCATAGGAAAACAGCTGACTTCTCTCCCCTCTGCTTTCAGAAAGTTTCATCTGCAAATTTGACCTGATCTGCTTTTGTTCTGAAACTCAAAAGTAAATCAAGAGTGAAAGGGTTTTTATTCTGTTTAGATTAACAACATTAAACAGCATCTGAACCTGGTAGCCTCATAACCCATTTTTGTTAGTGTGGCTCAAGCTTCAAGGGATACAGCATTTCTTCTGCCTACCTGAGTGGGGAAGGTGGCTCATGGATGCAAATGGTAACCATACCATCTAGAACCATACATGCCACAGTGAGGTGAGACCTTTTGGGTTGTATCTGCAGGTTTATGTGCTAGTTTTTTTTACTCCTCTTGCAGTACGTTTGCTTCATTTACAATCTGTAAATTGCCTTCAGAGTCTGTTTCCTGTGTCAATACTATTGTGACAACAGAAAGCATTCTAAGTAACCAGCCAGGCCACAAAACCCAAAACCAAAATAAATGTCCACTCTCCCAGCCCCAAAAAGCCAATTAACTTTCATCAATGACTTCTCAGAAAACCAGAGAGAGGTCCTATAGTGAATCACATGGGCAGGCCTTTAGGTTCCCTTCAGGTTTTTCTCCCGATGCATTGGGCTCACTACACCTAGCTCATGTGCTCTCTATTTACAATGCATACAGTCTACTCTCAGCTTCCACCCCTGATACTTGAGGGGCTCAGAATTTATGCGGCCTTTCCGGCCAGCAGGCAGGCTGCCTCACAGTTTTCTCATGCCCTGGTTGGCCACAGCCCACCCTCTAGCTTCCTGCTCCAAAATATTTATCTCCACTGGGCCAGGTCCAACTGTTCCTGTTTACCTTGTTAGTCCAGGGCTCTGACTCAGCCTTAATCAGGGTCACAGCTGCTACCTGCACTGCTACCGCCTCCTGGACCACTGTGGACAGAGGCACTTGATGGGTTTATCACCCTGTTCTCTATCGCAGGCCCAATCCAAAATCCTGTATCTGATCACATCTCAACTTCGGGTAGGTGAAATCTGGATCTGAGACAGCATCCAAGTAGTGCAACAAGCTCTATGAATTGCTCACATGGACCAGAAATATATACAACATATCAACATGGACTATCAAACAGTGCAAAATGCTCAGGAACATCAATATGATAATCATCTTTCTCTACTTACTCCACTGATGAATTCTTATTGGGCGAAAAAATGTCCAACAGAAATACATAATGAATTCCCTTACGTACACAGGCATTTTGATTATTAGCACATGTTGTCTGCTCTATTGATTATGTACTAATTACATTGATTACTTAAGAATGCTCATGAACATTCTGAGGTGTGATAGGTTCTTGTCCCAAGCTCAGATCCAGTATTATTAGATTTTCTCTTCAGCTGGAAACCCTGATGTGCACAATTACAATGCTAACACCTAGGAAAATCCTTATGTATTTGATTAGTTTTATTAACAGTTAATACAGCTACAGCCACTCCAACCCAAAAAGGTAGCTAGAGACAACAAAATGTATGCCCGAGTATCCATATACTCAGTGGTTAAAAGTATAATTTGATGGGCCCCAGAACCTTCCTAATTTCTGGGCCCCCTTCCCGTATTGTCTGGGTGCCCTTCATGCATGCACAGGCCCCCGCCCAGGTAGGCATTTGCAACCACTTCTACATTGGTTATCACTCCATAAAATACCAGCCCTGATCCTGCCCTCACACACTGCCCGCTCCACCTCTCTGCACCTCCCTGACCTCGATCCAGCCGTCGCGCCCTGCCTCTACCACCCCTATGGCCCTGATCCTGGCCTCACATGCTGTCCCTCTGCCCCCTCCGCCCCCCATCCCCTTGAAGGGTTGGCCTGGGTCAGCACCTCCACCCCCATCACTTACTGTCCCCTGCTGCAAGTGGGACCCCAGCCCCTGGCTGGAGCTGGGTAGCCTCATCCCCTCCTCACCTGAGGAGGGAAGGGATGGGGTCGGCCCTTCACAACCCGTGGCAGAGGTAGGGGTGAGGATGTTCAAAGGATCCTTGGATGAGATCCATAGAGTTTCCTTCACTTTCCTTTTCTGCCAGGGCTCCAGTTAGACGCTCCCTCCTGAGTCCTGGGGCTGGAAGAATTTCATTTCTACGTGGGTTGGGCAGCCCAGCATACACAAAGGGGGAACCCTCCCAGTGCTAAGACCCAGGAGGCAGCTCACATCTGGCTCAACCTGAGGCTGTTTCTCCATGAAGGAGCAGCCCACGCTGGCCACAGCTCCTGGGCATATATATCAGTTAGTTACCATGGAACTTTTGTGGTGTGACACCCACTGAAGTTCCTAAAATACAGTATACCGGGCTAGCAGAAGCTAGCATCTTGTGATTACTTGTCAGCAGCTGAATCACTCCACTCTTCTATCTTGTGATCTCTAATGCTCCAACTGGGTACACAGTCCAGAGAGGGAAACACTGTTAGTCTAGTTCAGCAAAACAAAATCTTTAAAAGTGCCACAAGACTCCTCATTTGTTACATGCTAGTTACTCCTCATTGGCTGTCTATGCTTTTGAAACTCACTTTGTTTAGCTAAGCTATGGTCTTACACGTCTTGCAGACTCAGTGGGATTTTCTCCCACGAAAGCTCATGCACCAAATAAATTTGTTATTCTTTAAGTACCACAGGACTCCTTGTTTCTCTTACTGAACTAGACTAACATAGCTGCTTCTTTGGAACCTAGCAAATACCTATACCTATAGGCTACATAAGAGGACTTGTTCTTTGCATGTTTCTCTCACAATCCTTAGTATTTCAGTAGTACCTGTGTAACCCATGGGCTTAAAGGAGGAGTGTGTCTTTAAGAGTTTTCCTGGTGTCTGAGTTGCTCTTGCTGTGTCGCTGTTGCTGGCCAGATTTAGCTGCCTAGACCCAGAAGTTTCCAGCATGCACTGTGTAGTTTTGAGGATGCTTAGCAAGGGTCCCTGCCAGTGCAGTGGCCAGATGTCTGAGATCAAGCAGCCAGGCCAGTTGCATGAGGAGAGTACTGGTGCTCTGTGCAAGGGGAGAAGCTGAGCCAGGAACAGACAGCAGGCTGTTTTTCCCAACTGTGAGGCATTTTGCTTCAGGTCAGTAACCTTGTTAACCCTCCAGCAGGGAAGTCTGGAGGCAGTGGGTACAGAGAAGCAACTATTGGGAAAAGAAGGGTGGTTGCCTTCTAACTTTATACTCTGGGTTATGGGCTTAGCTACAGTCCTTTTGTGTAATAAGGGGAAAGAGATAATTATATTTTGTTATTGTCAGAGATGTGTTTTTCCTTTGTAACAGGGTTTTTTTATATATGTGCGTACGTAAATGAGTGTGGACTGAGTAAGCTGTGTGGACAGCAGTGCTCCCAGCAGAGGAAGAAAGGTTTTCCAGGACTCATACAGAGGATTTCTGCTGCCAAGAGGAGGGAGCTGCTGCTTCTAGCACAAACCTTTGGGACTTGGTGATTTGAGACCATAACAGACTCATGTGGATACTGCTAAATAGCCACTATGTATTATAGATCTGTATACTAATAATTTCTTCTGCTTTCATACAAGGTTTATAAAGTTAATGTTTAATATAGGACATTGCTTTTGTTTATTTTTTTTTAATTCTGAACAGTCTTCACTGTGAGCCCCTTTACAGACTAGATTCTGGCTCTCCAGCTGCTTTTTGCAGGTCTGCTTTCTGTGAGGCACTGGAGAGGGGCAGATAAACGACTTTGAGCCCACCCTAGCAGGTTACACCCGGTGAGTCTCTCCAACCAATATCAGAACCCTGTTGTTCTAGGCAGTGTACACATCGAGTAAAAGACTGTTGCCAGCTGACAATTTTATCATGAGTCTTAATATTTAGTGTTTTTTCCTCAAGCTCCAGCTATGAGTCCAGTGATTTTGTGAAAATCTCAGCTTTATTTTTTTTTTAAATACAAGTTTCTAGACCATGTTGCAAAGAAAATTCTAAAAAACATGACCTGAGCAGACCCTACAAGCTCAATACCTATATAGTAAAGAAAAAGAATCCCCAAACTTATTTATTAAAGTCTCATATTTTAAAAGCTGATCTCATGATTTGTAGGGCCTGACTCCTGATTTGTGAATGCTTAGGTTGGTAATTCTGTAGATCCTGGCCCAAAGTACATTCAAGAGTCAAACTCCAAAGGTAAAGAATAACTGGCCGTTACACCCTTTAAAATGACTCTAATTCTAAATGAATTCCACAGCAGTAAATATTATTTACATGCCTTATTGTGATTCTCATCCCTTGGCAGAGGGCCCGTACTAAGCACATCCTTCACTTGACCCATGAAAATCAGGTTTAAGTGAACTCTAAGTAGTGTATGGGCTTTGTGCCAGGACTCTGCCCACTAGTGAATTTCACTTTATGTGAGCAAAGCCTCCTACAAGATTTTGCTTTTCTGAAGTTTTACATGCATCCTTCAGGTGCATCCTGTTTGATACATAAACATGTTCTCAGGTTAGAGAAATGTTGGTCAGATGCTTTTTTCCTTTTGCCCACAGGATATCAGTTTAAAGACATAGGCTTGAAAAGACATACTTTTCATTTTACTGCCATTTTAAGCTTCCTTGTAACTTCTGTCAGAGTTCTTCAAAGCAGAGGTTATACCCTATTATATATATGCCCTCGCACAGAATTATACTTAAGCAAGAAGACTTAAGCAAAAATATACTTAACATTTATTTGATCTATTCAAAGAGAAATAATTATACATTTTTAATGTATGGTAATGGATTTTAAAAAGATACTATTAATAGCTATGAGAAAAATTGTCAACCTGTGGATCATTGGTTATCAGTGATGGCACATAATAGAGCACTCTGACGTTTTTAATGACCCAGAATGTGTGAAATGTTTTCAGAGGGCAAAATAAATGAAGAGGTAAAATACAAGTGCAGGAGGAAAAGCCCACACTTTAAAACAATCTCAGTTGGGCTGTGTCCCATCATTTTGGTTATTAAAGCCATATTAGGGAATATGTACACCATTTCTTTGCTGAAACAGCCACTTTGAAACAAATACTGGAGAAGCACAGACAGCAAAGTTTGAATTAATCAGCATGCTTGTGGTCTTACCAACACTGAGGCTCAAAGCTTCCTGCGAGTGCAGAAAGTTCATGACTTCAATTAGATCTGTCTAAGAATAAGAATCAGTAAAATGATCAACAAGCAGAAATAATCCAGGAATTCATAAATGTGTCTATGAGTTTTAAAATACAAGCACTTAGGTTCAAACCATGGACATTCCCCGTCCCCTGACTGCAGAAACAAGTGCAGACACTTGTACTAGCAATTTCTGTCTCTTCACTCACATGGTGGTTTGAACTAGTGAATCCATGTAGCTGCAAATATCCTATATTCCCACTTCCTACAGACAACGCTTTTCCCCACAGTTATTTTGTGCCACCCTAGAGAGAGCCAACAGGAAGCATAGGTCAAGAGGTACAGGCTCCAACAGTAGCTGTTCACAGCTGCTGGCACCTCACCCTGCACAGGGAATCATGGTAGAACCGCTGCTTTAAGGATCACGCATGCTCAAACGTAATGGGCGGAGAGGAAAAGGATCAGGATTTGCCCCACTGCAAATGTCAGAGGACTTAAACTGCAAATTACTGATTATACCTTTCCCTCTTCTCTTTCCATCTTGCTATCTCAGTGTGTGTCCGCTTGTTTTAGTGATCCTCAAACCAACTCAACAGGATATTCTAGCAAAGGAAAGAACAGTAGCAAATTTAGGCGGAAGCCCAGTAAGCCATGGCTTAGGGCCTCACATTATGAGGGGCCTCTAAAAATGTCAGAGATAACTAAGAAGATTTATCACAACTGAAAGTGATAATTCAAATAAAGCTTTTTGCAAAATATATGTTTTATTTAGTCATTTTTTCATTGCATCTTTGCCTGTATATGTATGCAACTATGATGGTTTATCATTTATTTTTCATTACCCTTTCTATTATAATGAAATACACTATTTTTTCCTATTTATTTTTTATGGTATGGGCCTCTGAATCTTGCCATAGTTAAGGGCTGCAGCATGTCTTAATCTGGCTCTGGGAAAGACTATATTTCTATTTAGTCAGCAGCAGTACCAAGAATTGGAAGCACTATGCCATCTCTACAGTGCTGCAATGTTCTTTGTGCAGATGCTGGGACATGATATTTGACATTGTACATCATATCATGTTATTCAGAAGGAAGTAATGCAATTGATAGTACTTCACATTGCATGTACAGAGGCCATTTTCTGAACACCCAGAAAGTAAAAGTCATCATCACCGCACACAGAATATGCATAAGGAAAGAATATTTTATACACACCTAGAAAAGGAGTTGAATGAAGTAGAAAAGAGAAAGCTATAGACGGCATACATGATACTGGACATTACTTGCCTGTATAGGATGAGATTATTTTTAGAATATTCGTGCTATAAACTACCATATATTTCAGATATGGAGGCTAAACTGCAATTTTACACCTTTCATTTGTTTTGAACTACTTAGATCTATATGAACTTTTCGGTTGTATTCTACTATTTGCTTACCAGTGGATTTTTTCTGTTTACAGTTTTAGCAAACAGTGAAAGAAGTCAGAAGCAAAAGAAAAACATAGCATAGAACGTATTGTCACTTCCAGTTTTTTGAAAATTTAAAGCCTGAGTTTCATTTCCCACCTTAATTGCATCAAAATAACAGTATTGTCTGAGTTGTTTTAACGTCACTAGCTGGAAACATTTTGGATGGGTAAGTGAAAAAAAATACAGGATTTCCTGTCATGCAGTCGCTGCATCAGCCTGCAGATGCTCACAGGACTTCAGAGTGCTTGGACAAGAGTGTGAAAATTCTCTCTCCTCATATGAGAACTTTTAAAAAATATCTTTCCTGCTGGAATCTACAGCATAAGCTGTAGTTAATAAAAACATTTTGCTCTTTTCCTACTCTTTGCCGTAGATGTTTTCTTCTTGACGAATGGAAGTTACAATGAGGTAAGATTTATTTCTGCTGCACGGTTCCTTTTGTAAATCCAAACCATAATGATGTTCAGCAATGCCATCATATGCTTTTTCAAGAGAAAATTTCAAACAAATATATATATACTGGTAGGATGTCCTCAGCAGCCTTTGATAGAATAGCAATTTGTTGTTTTATTTCCAAGTGGGTGGTTAAGTAGAAAGCAATGCATTATGTTTAAACAACTATACAAGAAAAAAAATCTGTTATACAGAGAGCATTCCTGTGTTTGATCGGCTATTACGACAGATCATTCAGTTCTATTTCAGTTGCATGTGTTAAAAAGCGAATGATTACCATTTAAACAAAAGCTGTAGAAAGTCATCTACTTAGATCTGAAACTTTAAAAAGCTATTTGAAGTGGATTTTTATTAGACAGATACATTTCTCCACCCACTGCCCAAGTTGACTATAATTCTAAAGAGGAACCTTTGCCATAAAGTTCAGACTCAGGTTTGGAACTGAGTTTCCCCACAGTCTGGGGCTGTTTGGATCTGGAATTAGGGCTACCTTTGTATAAAAAATAAATAAGAAAGACTTGCAGTTCTAATGTTTCCTTTAATTTGGAAAAGCTAAGCACAAACCACAGAAATGTAGAAGTGGGTGGGGCCCACACTGAGTCAGAATAACGATAATTCAGGCAATTTCTGTTGTGTAATAAAGACTATATTAGACTATACATAGAAAACCATACAAAGACTATTCGATTAGACTGTGCAAAGACTGTACATGGAAGAAATACAGATATCTGCTTTATTAGTGCTTCTTTGCATTTAAGTGTGTTTTAATTATTGGCTTAATCTGCTGAGCACGTTCCTATACTGTATCACCCAAGTTACCATCACCAATACCCATGATCCTCCCTCCCTCTCCCCTTGTAATGACACCCAGTTTTTATTTCCAGTCTTCAGTTAGACTGTAAAACTCTTCAGAACAAGAACTGATTATTCTGCATTTATACCTCATCTAGTATAATGGTACCTTAACCTGCTTGAGACCTGTAAGCACTACCGCATTGGAGATACTAAAATGGCAAAGATATTTAGAATCCAAACTGACAGCAGTTTGGCAATAGGTGCTAGCTGCATTAATTCCATACATGGTTTACAATCAGTTGACTAGTAAACAAAAAAAAAAAACCCACATACAAACCAGCCAGAAGAGCACTTCTGTTTTTCCCACGTTAGATTCAGTGATCAGTACAATCTTCTTGTTTCACTTTCCTGTAGGAGGTAAATATCCTCCTTCTAGGATCTTGAGGCCAAAAAATTTCAGCTGCATTTAAGTCCCTGGCTGGTTTTTGAGTTGCCTCTAAGCTCTTGTGCAAATGCCCCCCAAGTCCCAACCTCATGTTATTGGTTAGCTTGGCTGGTCCTTGTTGCGAGGACAACATGGATGTAAGGTATGTTAGGGCTTGTGGTTCTCTACAGAAGGCACCCAAAAATCTGTACACCCCTTCATAGAAAGCCACAGGCTAAAATGATACTATAAAACCTCACATTAGCTGCAAAGGCAGTGGGAGTTTCAAAAAGTGGGAGTTGCAAAGTGAGATCATGAATAACTGAGTTCCCCATCAATCCTCTAGCAATTTTTCCCTCCATATCTTCCCCAGAAATGCTGTACCAAGGCCTCACAATTACTTAACATCAGGCAGCAAAAAGCCTTCTCTGGAGGCAATGTTTACCTGTAAAACAGGGATTTAACAAATATTAACTAAGTCTTCAGGCATCCTTAGTGTCTGGTGCAAAATGGAGTTAATTAGTGTGTTAATATAGAAGTCTATCTTGGGCAGCCCACTATGTGGAAAGACACCACAACACATTTCATATGTCCACCAAGGAGCTTGAAGAGGTGGGGATTTTTAAAGAACACAGTAGAGCTCTGGAATTCCAAGGCCTGACACTGACATTCACCTACAGTGCTGTAAATCACAAGTAGGGTCACTCTACTATACTGATGTAAAGATGGTGAAAAAACAGGAAACACCAGGCGTCTTACTGGTTTATTCTAGGCTCAGAATAATAAGGCTTTACAGAACCAATCCCCATGAGTGTGTTTAGGTAGACAAGGAGAATAACGGGTCTTAGCAGGGATAAAAGTTGGGTTATTTTGTATTGCAAAAATGATAAACTGGCACTTGGAGCCAAATGTTTTTTACCAGTGCTCTACTTTGGAAATGGAAGGGAGCCTTTTACTTCTAGGCATCAGTTCAAATCTAGGCTTTCACTTCAGGCTCCAATTCAAATCTGAACAGTAGCCAGGAAACTTTAGGCTAGCAATTTATGACTGTTCACCAGTTGTGTGGAATAAGGTTTAACTTAGTGTATTTATACACTTTTAATGCAAAAAATATGTGCCTAAGTACAAATGTTCTTAGTCAAAACAGCTTCTGTCCAAAGGGGGAAGGGGAGCAACCCACAGACAAAGACATTCTCAAGTGCAAGAGTGAGAAAATAATAAAAACAGGCTCTGAAGCAGGTCACTGAACATGGGCTCAGCTGGACACCTTGGAGAAGTGATTCCAGAGTCAAGGCATTGAGTGTGCTCTGGTAGCAGTCCCTGTATGGTTATGTTCTCAGAGTTTGTTTGATTGCTCTGCCTGACCCAGTCCCTCTTCTGGCCAATGCCATCCCACTCCCTGTTCCAGACTCACTGCTTGCCCCACTCATCCCTGAGCAGGACAGATGTGGTTGTATAGGGGACTTGTGAGATGAACCAGGAACCTTGGTGACATCCAATACTCCAAGTGCTCTGAGACCATGAACAGCAACAGCACCAAGAATAAGAGGTCACCCACTTTCTATGGTGTCACCAGTCTCACAGCTGCTGCTGGCACAGGCCCCTTGGCAGGATCAGAGAGGAATAAAGGAAGTAACTGAAGAATAGTGGTGCAGACAAGCACATCAAGGACAGCTTAACCCATTCAGCCAGCTGCTCTGCCAGAAACCAGTAGCATTCCTCTCTCAGGCTGTGGTTCCACTAGGGATCTGCATCAACAATTAGTTGTTAACTGGCAGAACCATTCACATTAAGCTACACCCAGCCTTGCCAAGGATGTCTGCTGTGTGTATTTAAAAATTATGTTTTTGATTTTGAAAACAAAAGTATGCTAGCCCACACTAACATCTACATGGCCAAAGTCGAAGCTGGACCTACGTTTCACACGTGAGCAAAGTTCATTTATTGATCTACACGAGTCTGTTTTTCTTTCAATCTTCAGAATACTTTGGTGCATTTTTGAAAGAACGAGAAGGGAGAGTAAAGTCTGGAAAATCTGAAAGTGGAATAAGTGAGAACTTAAAAAAAAAGCTATGACAAATTCATTGACAGTGGGTTTTTTGTTTGTTTTTAATACTCTCAGGCCCTGTTGTCATAGCTACCAGACATTGCCGCCCTTGCTAAATATAGTCAGCATCACTTCCTCCAAACTACATTGATCACCCTTAGAAACCTGCCAGTTGGCAGGTTTACTTCCACGAAGGTTACTTTAGCATTTGCAGTAATATCTAAACTTCCCTATGCTTATTTTAAAGAATCAGTAACATTCATCAGAGATGGAGTAAAGTTATTCACAGTCTAGTCTGCAGATGTGCTAAGCATTCACCACTCCAGTTGAAGAGAATGGGAGCTGTGGATATTCAGAACCTCTTTAAAAATCAGGCCCTTGGATACTCAGTGCAAAAAACTTTCCAGTACTTAAAGGTGAGCTCAGTATTTGAGGTGGAGATTAAAGATAATGTCAGCATGGTCCAAAGAGTAAATGAGTATTTTGCCTCAGTTTTTAACAAGAAAAATGAGGAGCTTTGGGGAAGAAAGGTATGGACATAGAAATTACCACATCTAAGGTGGATGTCAAATTCAAATAGTTTAATGGGAACAAATTGTGGAACTTCGATAATCTCCATCCAATATATTAAAGTAGCTAACATATGAAATTGCAATCCCAATAGCAAGGATTTTTAATAGATCTGTAAACCTGGTGGTCATATCCTATGATTGGAGAATTGCTAATTAAAAAACCAATTTTTAAGGGGAGGCAAGTGATCTGGGAAACTATAGACCCGTTTTTTAACCTCAGTTGTATGCAAGAACTTGTAGTGAATTTCAAAAGAGAAAGTAGTTAAGGACTTAGAGGTAATTGGGATAAATACATGATTTTGCAAAAGGTAGACCATACCACACCAACCTTACTTCTGCTTTTGAGAAGATAGCTGATATTTTAGACAAAGGAAATCCCATGAATCTAATCTACATAGATTTCAGTAAGCCATTTCATATAGTTTCACAGGGGAAATTATTAGTTTTCATTGGAGAAATTGGGGATTCATATTAGAAGTGAAAGGTGGATAAGGAACTGTTTCAAGGAGAGACTACAATGGGTCATACTGTCACACTAGATGGAAGTTATTAGTGGAATTCCTCAGGGATCAGCCTTGTGACCAATTTTATTTCATTTTTTAATACATGACCTTGGAACAAAAAGTGGAAGAATGCTAATAACTAAAAGTTCAGAAGTATTTCCAACATGGAGAACTGTAATATCATAAAAGAAGATTTGGATGACCTTGAAAACTGAAATAATAAAAATGTGATGAAATTTAATAGTGCAAAGTGCAAGATCATGTGCCTAGAGATTAACAACAAAAAATGTGTGCTGTAAGCAGGTGATGTATTAGTTGGAAGTGACCGAGGAGGAGAAAGACTGGGTATGTTGTGAGCCAGATGCAGCTATGAAAAAAACTAATGCAATTCTAGGATGTATCAGGTGAGGTATTTCCAGCAGAGATAAGGAAGTGTTATTGCCATTATACAATGCATTAATGAGACTTCACCTGGAATATTCTCTCCCATGTTTAAGAAAGACCAATTCAAACTTGAATAGGTGCAAAAAAGGGGTCCTAGTATGATCAGAGGAATGGAAAATCTACCTGACAAGAGGAGATCCAAGGAGCTTGGCTTGTTTACTCTGACCAAAGGTTGAAACGATATAGATTGGTTTCTTTAAAGACATCAGATAAGAAATACCAGTGAGGGAGAGGAGTTATTTAAGTTAAGCACCAATCTTGATGCAACAACAAATGGGTATGAAGAAACCAACAAGTATAGAAAACCATGAAATTAGACAAAGGTTTCTACCTATCAGAAGAGTGAAATTTGGGAACAGCCTTCCAGGGGAACAGTGGGGCCAAAAATCCCAAATGATTTCAAGATGGAGCTTGATAAGTCTATAGAAAGGATGGTGTGATGGGACTGCCTACAATGATACATGGTTTACATGCAACTAGGAGTAGCAAAAAGCCCCCATGGTCAGTTGGATAGGGTTCTGAATTATTACAGAGAATTGTCTCCCTGTTGTCTGGTTGATGGCTCTTGTTGACATCCTTAGAGTTCAACTAATTGCCATGTTTGAGACTGGGAAGGAATTTTCCATGAAGGTCAGATTGGCAGAGAAACAGGGTTGGGGGGGGTTGTTTTTTCCCCTTCCTCTACAGAATAGGACACAGGTCACTTGCTGGTTTTCACTAGTGTCATGGTGGATCAGAGAATTTTTAAGTCTTTAAATCACGATTTGTGGACCTCAGTCACTCAATCAGAGGTTAGAAGTCTACTACAGGAGTAGGCGGGTGAAGTTCTGTGGTCTGCAATATGCAGGAGGTCAGACTAGAGGATCACCTTCTGGTTTTAAAGTTTGTGTGTAACAGTTAAGGGCATGATCCTGCAAACATGGCTAACCATAGGCTGGGACTGTCAGAAGGAATCATGCATAGTGGGTACTGAACTCTCCTGTAAGTCATGCCACAAGCATCTCCGTGGGAGCTCCTGGATCCAGGACGCTTTGAAAATTTGGTCCCAGCTGTGATTCTGAGCTCTTTGAAATCTGATCTTGAGCTCTTTGGAAAACACTAGCCATAGAGCTGACAAGTGTGAGCAATCTCAGTAACACCAAATACCATGTCTTCATCAATTAAACTTGGTCATCTAGGCCAGACAGATTTTCAAGCACCACAATAAAGATCTTGCAAAAATCAGGCCCAGATCTTGAGAGAAGCAAAAGAGATATTAACTCTGACTTAGCTGTGATGTCTTGTGGACAATTAAAAATTCATATGCACAGCATTTGGGGCTTAGGCTGACATCATTTAGGCTAAAATAATAGCATTTTCTATGCCTCATTTTATAACCTAATGCATGAGCAGTCCAAAAATGTTTTTGTTGCCTAAGAAAATGTTTCCCCCAAAAGGTACTAAGGAACAGTGGAATTCATCACAGTAAAGAAGGCCTGCACAAGTACCTATGCACCATTTAAGACCTCAGAGTTGGACATACATGGCATAGGCCTGAGAGATTTGTGCAGGTGCATAATATACACTCCATATGGGTGACTTGTCTACGTGAAAAGAAATATCTGTTTCTATCATGTCTGGAAAGGTTAGATGTTATTTTCTGTTATTAGAAAATAATGGCTGCATTATGTCATGTGCAGAGTAATGCATTTTTGATACTAACATAAAAATAGATTTATATTTGGTTACATATTCGTTTATGAGTGTAGTCCTAAACATGGAGCCAGAGGTCTGATGGATCTGTCTGCTCCTTCCCATCTCCTCCACTCCTGTAGCCTTGTCCTTTATTTAGGCTGTTAATTGACCTTACAGTAATCTAATATGAGACCTCTATGCAGATTATTAAAGATTCTCAGACAGTCTCAGCTAATTCAAACTATACTTATTTATCTGCTTGGTGGAGGCTGTATGGGAGCACTGATTTGATAGGAGTTTGAATTCAGTGTGTAATGAATGGTCTGGCAGCTGGCAACAAACTGATTAATGGCATCAATGTGGTATTAGAACACTGTCAAAGTAAGTTTACTTTCTGGATGGAGTTCCATAGGACTACCTTCAGTCAAGGCGGTGTTGATAACGTAATGGATCAGCACATCTAAGAGTCAGCCCAGCTCTTCATCCTTCCTAGTCAACCCACCCAACTTTCTGACTACTGTTGGCTGGCTATCTGACCCTGACAGAGTTGGGACCTCTTAATAGCTTGTGTTTCTATACCCTAAAAGACTTTGATTCCAGTCATCCAGCAGCCCAATGAATGAATAGGACTTAAGAATGAAAATCTTCCAGAAGTATCTATTAATGCTGAGATGGCTATGAAGTTGTCTTATTGCTTACTGTGTTGGGAGTTTGGTCAAGGAACAAAAATCTATTTTATGTCCATATTAGCGCTGATGAAAAATATGGTTTTTAATTGTAATTTTAATCTATTGCTGTAATGGAGTGAACCATATAAATTTTCTTTATTCTCCTTCCTCCTCAGTGAGGTTTTTACTATGAATAAAATCTTATTTAAATGTATTTGTCTGAATTAGACAATAAACATATTAACGAACACTGAGCAGGTTTTACCTTTACTGTCTTTGTTTTTATTCTCTACAGAGACCCTTCTTCCATACCATCATCTCCTAAATGAATTCAAGATGTCAAACAACAGATCTTCAGGGAACTGTACTGATCCTCAGATGAACTTTCAGTACGCTTTTTATGCAACCATTTACACCATAATTTTCATACCTGGCCTTCTAGCAAACAGTGCTGCACTATGGGTTTTATGTCGCTTCATCAATAAGAAGAACAAAGCTGTCATCTTTATGATTAATTTGGCTATAGCTGATCTTGCTCATGTTCTGTCATTACCTCTTCGAATGTATTATTACATAAATCATACATGGCCTTTTGGAACTTTCCTCTGCCAGCTGTGCTTCTACCTGAAGTATCTCAACATGTATGCAAGCATTTGTTTCCTCACCTGCATAAGCATTCAAAGGTACTACTTCCTCTTACATCCATTCAAAGCCAAAGATTGGAAGTGCAGATATGATGTCATCATTAGTGCTCTTCTATGGGTATTTGTTGGAGCTGCTTGTTTACCACTTCCAATCTTGAGAAGGCCTACCCTATCCAACACAACTGCCTGCTTTTCAGATCTTGGAGTGATGCAAATGACTATGGGTACTTCTATTACTTTGGTAACAATAGCTGAATTATCAGGGTTTGTGGCCCCCCTAGTTATTATTACATGTTGCACTTGGAAAATGAGACGATCTCTACAGGAATCCCAAGTGCAGTTGGAGCAGAGAAATGAAAAAGAGAAAGCTTTACGGATGATCCTGATGTGTGCAGTCGTGTTCTTCATATGTTTCACACCATACCATATAAACTTTCCTTTATTTATGATGGTGAAACAGGGTGCTATTACAAACTGCTCCATTCGTAAAAGTACTCTTCAGTTTCATATAGTTTCTTTAGGTCTTGCAAGTTTGAACTGTTGTCTGGATCCAATCGTCTACTACTTTATGACATCCGAGTTTCAGGACAAATTATTGAAATGCAGTGGCTTTGCTCTCAGGAATTGTCTCCTGGACAAAGACAATGACTCATCTTGCCAGGATAATAGTGATGATACTAAAACACAAAAATGGTTTTCATGTTTTAAATTTTGGCCTTGTCCAATACACTGGTCAAATAAATACATGGAAACTTCTCCCACTGAACCAGAAGAGCTTCTATTACAATAAAACTGTTTGAAACTTAAGACACTGTTGTACAGCGATGCAACCCAAGCTTCAAAGGGGATCGCATTCAGCCCCAAAATATGTACTGAAAAATGCTTCTGTCCATTACGTGCAAGACATCCAGCACTAAACTTTTTAAAAAAAAAAATCCATCCCACTCACCACAGTCTCCGTGTGCAAAATTATCAAACACATTCTGGATAATCTGTTAAATTCCATAACTTATTTTCTTTAAAAGGACACTCCAGAATGTACCCCCGCAGCTGATCCATGTACTGAAATTCCATGGACTATAATGGGAATTCCGGCAACAGAACAGCTACAGCCACACAGCTAATGCATCTATGAAAATGTACATCATGGTTATATCATTGCTTTTGGACATCCTTTGCTCTACAGGACCCATACTACATTTAGTATATCTGGGATACTACATTTTCAAATCATTAACTTAATTTTTAAAATCATTTAAAAATCATTATTGTACTACTTTTTTAAACCATTAAATTAATGTTTTCTATTTAAAATAGTAGCATTGTTTGAGTCTTGATTAACACAATTGTTTCAATGGATTCTAACAGAAGAGGAATAATTTCTGCTAAGTCAGTGTTTGATCTTCTTGAAAAATCCTGCCAAATTGCAGGGATGGTTTCCATTTTTGTTTGAATTAATAGCAACATTACAGCCTTCCAAATGACTATTTATTCAAGAAAAAGAGTGAATGAACTTCAGTTTAAAATTCTCAGTACAACGATTCTAAGCTGCAGAAGTTCTGGGAAATTGTAGATTCTAGACTGCATTAGATCAGCGGAGAAGTCAGTTTACTGAGAAATTTAAAAAAGATTGTTAAGTAAATGTGCTCTTCAGCAGGAGTCACCATGAAATACTCAAACTTTGTCTAAACTAGGGGAAAAAAGATGGTTGTTTTTTAAACCTCCACTGAGGGTGCTCAGTTTGAGCTAGTTAAATCAATTGAAAAATCTCTTATTGTCACTGTAGGTGCAGTTTAAACCTTTAGCTGAGTTTTGGCAAGCTAAGTTTTAGGCTATGTTTAGCCTGCAAAAATGTATGCTTTTTATGTCAAAATATGGCTATTTCAATATAATACCCTAGTGCAGATCATGCTGTTTACCTCACTGTAACTAGTTGAGATCAGTCCTAAGTGGAGGATAGAGTATGGCACCTCAGCTAGCTACACTGAGGTAAGAAACACCTATGCATTGTCTCCACTAGGATTTTACATCAAGGTTTCTAATTTATGTCAGTTACTTCTTTTAGTGATAAATACAGCCTGCTTACACTATAAGTTGAACTTCTAAAAGTCATGCTAAAAGTTGACTAAGGGGGGATTTCAACTGAGTTGAATTGACTGAACTGAGTTCATTCCATTGGAAAAAAAACACCTTTTTCATAGCCTAAACAAGGCCTTGGAAAATCAATAGACTCTTCTGTTCAATATTGTAGTTGTGGAGGCCCAGAGGACTTCTGGGGAGTGGCAGGTGGCTATTTACTGGATTAACATTAAAGAACAAATTGTGTTGGTGTACAGAAAGGGAGATGAGGAAGAGGGACTAAACAGCCTTCCTCACAACTTGTTTACTCTTGTAGAGACCAAGTACATTTGCAGTGGGCAGAATTACTTACCTGCACTGCCAATTTTCATCATTTTATTTCAAGTTGAATGATATTTTGTGTTTTTTGCCTAAAGCCCCAGGTCCTGGAGTCATATTAAAAACTGAGATCCTCTTGTAAGTTTACAGCCCTCATGGTTTCAGAGAAAAACTTAAAAATATGACATGTGTGCACTTTAAAGGCTCAGAAACAAGGAGGCACATAAAGAGAACACAAAAAATGTGTTGTTTTTAGAAAAAGAAAATCCTCATGTGTTTTAATGCAATCTCATGATTTTGGTGCCTAACTGATGATTTTTTTGAGAGTTTGCATTTGGCACTACTGAGCAACGTTCCCAGCGAATACTGCCAATGGTGCAAAAAGAACACAGTCAGAATGCATCCATAGCCAGGGAAGATGACCTTGAGTGAGGGGGGCAGAACAAGCTTGTACCAGTTTAAAGAATGGAGTGCACCTGACTGGTCCTAGAGTTTAGAGAAGCAGAGCCCAGCACAGAGGTTAGCTCAAGGTTCTTTCTTTTAAGAGGCTGATGCCTTGAACTGCTCCGTACCTCTTGTGTGGCATGGAGTCCTTTCATCACACAATAAAGTCAATGGGAATGGAGGGTAGACAGCTCTTCAGCAAAAAACAGCCCAAGCCTAAGCTGAATATAATTCAGAAACAGCATCAATAAACAAAAAAGAAGGGCTGATCATATAGGCTATGTTCACACAGGGTATGCTTGTTTTGAAAAAAGATGTTTCGAAACAAGCTGTTTCGAAATAACATATTATTTCGAAACACCTTATTTCAAGGACAAAAAACTGTGTCCTCGAAATAAGGCAGCGAAATAGCATGTCCACAGTGTGGACATGCTATTCCACCTGGGGAGGGGATTGCAGGCACCGGTGGGGTAAAGCACGGCTGGGCGCTTTACCCCGCGGTGCCTGCAGGGGCTGCAGCTACCCGCCAGGAGAGGGGCGGAGGGGCGCCTCACCCCCGGGGCTTTAAAGCTCCCGCTGCCCCCAAACCTGGGGGTGCAGCCCCGGCACGCGGCTGGAGACCGCTGCTGCCGGGGCCGGGGTGAGTGCCGGCCCAGAATCCCTGGTGGGACGCTCCTGCGGGAGGCGTGTCCGGGGCATCCCTCGGACACGCCCCCAGAATCCCCGGCGGGACGCTCCTGCGGGAGGCGTGTCCGGGGCATCCCCAGACACGCCCCCAGAATCCCCGGCGGGATGCTCCTGCGGGAGGCGTGTCCGGGGGATGCCCCGGACACGCCTCCCACAGGAGCGTCACGCCCGGGATTCTGGGACAGCACTCACCCCGGCCCCGGCAGCAGCGGTCTCCAGCCGCGTGCTGGGGCTGCGCCCCCAGGTTTGGGGGCAGCGGGAGCTTTAAAGCCCCTGGGGTGAGGCGCCCCTCCATCCCTCTCCTGGCAGGCGCCTGCAGCCCCTGCAGGCACCGCGGGGTAAAGCGCCCAGCCGCGCTTTTTGAAATAAGAAGTGTGTGTGGCCATACCCATAGTCATGAATAGACAAAATGTATGAAGGTGACTGTAAATATATTCTGTCAACTACTGCTCAGCACTGAGGCAACAGATGTAACATTTTTATATCAATTTTCCGTCTCCCATTACACACACACACACACACACCATCCCCAGGCAGATTTAGTTTAGCAATTTTTATCATCTGCCAATTGTGTTGTTCACAGTCTGATCTTAATGAATAATATGTTTTGCTCAATAAAATGAAAGAATGCATTTTTCTATTGATTTTGGCTATAGTGAAATCCACACCAGTGCAGAGGAGCTATGCAAAACCCTATACACCAATTAAACCCTTGGATGTGTTGTTAATAAAGTTGGTTTTCCATACATCAAGAAATGTCTGCTGCCAGCAAACAGAAATTACAGAACAAAATGCAGGCTTGGGGTATATGCTCCTGCTTAATTTTAAGGCTGCACGTAGAATAATTTCACTGACAACTGAATGCAGGTTAGTATCTCATGTTTACCTTCTAGTAAAATGCAGAGCTCTGCAATTCACCACTTACGTTTGCCAAAGCAATTCTGAGAAACAGGAAACATTGGCAATCAGTTATCTCAAGGTAAAAACTCTAATGTTGACATACTATTTGGCAACAGGAGGTCTAATTTCTAAATTTCCGGCCATCATTGGGACTGATGCTGGAATATTTCCAGATTTTTGGATTAATATTTATAAATATATGCCTGCTACACAAACTTCGCAGCACCTCTCCATAATTCACACGCAATTAATTTCAAACCAAGACTACAAAAAGGAAATATTAACACACGTCTCTGTCTCTTTCAGCCAAGGGTAAATCACAGATGCTTGCATTCTGAAACAAAACATTTGGAGAGCATCCACAGTAATCTTTACAAAGGTGTTAACTGCCCTGAGTTACTTACATTAGAGTTGATCGCTATATATAAGACGATGGGAAGAAATGCAATTAAATGGATGCTTATGAAGCAAAGATGGGCAAGTTAAGTGAGGCACTAAAGAGTTAATGACATGTTGTTTTTTTTTCCCCCAGAAGTGAAAACCACCGGCAAGTCTCCCCCACCTTCTGGCTCTCTGCACACATATTCTGGCCCAACTGTTGAGCTCTTAGCTTTCACACGGGTTCTCTTGTGATCTGCAATACAGCTTGTCTACTGGTGTGGTGGGGGGAGGTTGTGGAGCCAGAAGGTGTTCCCATCTTGGCCCCGTTCTGGTCAGTCTGCCCAGGCTGGGGAGTGACTGGCATGTGGCGCAGCAGCTTCTCCAGAGCCACGGGCCCTAGAGAGCTGTGACAGGTCAGAGCGGAGCCCAAGCCAGCTGGCCCCACCTTCCACGCAGAGTGAGCAAGCTCTGGTCTGCACTGCCCCATTCCTGGGGGCAGACCCACTGGACCAGGGATGGGGTGGGAGCACAGAGCCTGGCCTGACCTGACACTGCCCTCTCCCCACAGCATTGGCAGGAAAGCTCTCCAGCCTGGCCAATGCTGAGCAGGGCAATGCTGGATTATCATAGGGGATTTAGGGACTGGAGCCTGGGGCCCTGGGGTTCAGTCCCTATAGCCCCTGTGATAATTCAGCCCTGTGTGTCTAGGCTGAGATTTGCCTTGTTTGTAGCCATCAACATAGGACATTTGTGCAATCCTAGAGGAGAGAGGTACGGTCGCTGTCATGGCACATGCAATCCTAGAACTTCTTAAACAGAAGGCATCTATTATAGAAAAAGACAAAACACAAATCTAAACAGGCTTTGATGAAGCTCAAGTTCCAGCTTTGCAGTAGGGACAACATGCAGTGCACAGAGCCATCTTGTGACTGAATGGTATACTGCAGTTAGACATACTACAATACACGCACAGGTTGTGTTCACCCCAGTTGCAAGCAGCTGTGAACTTCACCAGTGCAAAGACTAGCTTTACTTGTCTACTCTGGGGGTTGCACCAGTACAGCTACACCACCTGCAGGCTGCAAAGGGCTGAATTTGGAGTAAGTGTCTAGGGTAGAAAAGGTCTACATATCCTGGTGAAGTGGAAGGGCATTCCCCTCAATAATGAGATGGCGTAGGTGGCTGAATGTAAGAACTAAAAAGAGCAATAGTTTCATGAAGGGTTAGACTCGTGGGCCATCAGAATGGGAAGAGGAAAAAGAAAAAGCTTCTTAACTGGGCTGAAAAGAATGGAAGCTGTGTAAGGATAAGAGACTGTGAAAGTGCTACTGCTTTTGCTATTTAAAAAAAACACACTTTTTTTCCCCCAAGTCCACATTTGCATATAAAAGTGAGGTCAGCCAATGTTAACCCAGCACCTGCTCATTGTAGTTACTAACTTTTTGTTAAAGATGAATAGAATTCTCCGGTTATGATCTATTAATGGCTGTGTGCTATGACCCTGCTTTTTAAAGCACTTACATTCAAACTGCAGGTCTCTCCACTACAATGTCTTTGACTTTCTTCTCAGGCCTGAATAAGAGAACATGTGACATCCTAAAAATAATGCACCAGCTGCAACAGAACAGAAATCTGCAGCCTCTACTGACACTTTCACAAAGATGGATTAAATCTGCAGGTTTGTGCAACTAATGTGAGTCCAGCTAGGGCTAGCAACAATTTCTACTTTGATGTTTTAACTTTATGAAAGCCATGCAGGTGGAAGGCCATCATAGTAAATGAAATCAGAGTGGAGTTATGGTGGTGGCAAGTGTAGCAGGCTGTCGAATGGCTTTAGGTGACAGTCAGAGAGACTTCTTAAAACCACTGATGCATCGAGTGCCAGGAGTCTCATGGAACCTTAAGTAACACTGTCCACACTTAAAACAGCTGCTCCCCTAGCAGCTGAGGTATATTAGCTGGATGGGGAAGAAAAGAAAGGAGGGGTGTGTGTTCAGAGAAGAGGGCTGGAGCTCTACAGTCAGTTTGTCTCAAGGTCAGCAATCTAAAGACCCAGAAACCAGGAAGCAAAGAACCCAAAATGCATAATTTTTTATTTTAAAAAACCTCATAAGTTTTAAGATACTCTCATAATTTCCTTGGGCCTGACTCATAACTTTGAATGCTTGAGGTAGGTAGTACCGTCACTTGCTAACTTGAGCTTTGACAAATCTATGTTTCTGGTAGCCATGGTGGCCAGTTATAGTAGCCTGTCACCTAGCTCCACTGCAGAAATGGAATGGAGGAGCACCCTCTGGCAACCAAAAGTTAAATTGCTGGTGCCCAGCTGTGAGCCAATTTTGCCCACCCCTGTGCTAACTTCAGTTTGGTTTGACTGATGTAGTAGTGTTGCAAACCCCTAGTGTGGATTGGCTGCTGCAGTGCTGTGTTAGAACAAATCAAATCAAATCAAATCAAATCAAATCAAAAAGCATAGGGCTGGAAGAGACCTTGTGAGATCATCGAGTCCAACCCCCTGGGAACTGAACCCAGGACTTTCTGCATGTTAAGCAGACAAGTCTAAAAACAAGTCTCAAATCTATCAGCTAAACACAAGAGAGAAAATGTGTGATGCCACCTCAAAGTCCTGGCACTTCATCCAGTGTCACATCTCCAACCATGGCCATTCCTGATGATTCAGAGGAATAGGGGAAAACAAAACACAAAACAAAACACCTCCCCCACCAAACCAGTATACAGTGGAGGCGGGGAGGAATCCTTCCTGACCCCTACAGGTGACTGGCTAAAGACCTGAAGCAAAAGCTTTTAGGAACATAAGACACAAACCAGAAGACACCCCTCAGGCTTCCTAAGCTTGCCACTCTGCCATCACTAGCAACCTTGTCATACAATACCATTCATCAATTCATTCAGCTCACTCTTAAAACTGTGTTATGATCAGAATAATACAGTTTATATAGATTATTTGTGCAGGGTGGGAACTAATGTGCAGGGTGGGAACTAACCTTATTTAGCTACTTAAATCTGTTAGAAAAATGATATGGCAAAACATAAAAAGTCTAATAAGTTTTTGGACTGTGTTGGGACAACATCATATTTCAGAAAATGATGGAAGGAACCAGGGGAACAGCTATTTTAGACTCCCCTGTGACTGAGAGGGAGGAATTAGTTGAAAATCTGGAGGTTGAAGGTAATTTGGGTGAAAGTGATCACGAAATGTTGGGTTCAGAATTCTAAGGAAATAGCAGCAGAACAAGGAAAACGGATATCAGAAAAAGCAGACTGTTACAGACTTAAAGAACTGATAAGTAAGTTTCCATGGGAAAAAAATCTAAGGGAAAAAGGAGTTCATGTAAACTGAAAAATTTTCAAGGAGACAACTGCAGATTATCCTGATATGAGGAAAATGGTTCATTCTTCTTCTTACTGACCTAAAATCAAACAAGAATCCTATAAAAAATGGAAGTATGGACAAACTGCTAAAAAAAAAAAAAGAGTTTAAATAATAGCACAAACTTGTAGAGACAAAATCAGAATGGCTAAGGGACAATAGGAGTTACAGCAGACCAGAGATGTCAAAGGCAATAAGAAGAGGTTCTAAAAATACATTAGGAGCAAGAGCAAGATGAAGAAAAGTTTAGGCCCACGACTTTGCAGGAAAGGAGAGCTAATAACAGATGACCTCAAGAGGTTTGTGTCTTTAATGCCTATTTTGCTTCAGCTTTTACTAAAAGGATAAATAGTGAGCAGATATTAACATTATTAATATTAACAAGGGAGAAGGAGCACAAACCAGAATATGGAAACAACAGATTAAAATATTTAAATAGGTTAGATATATTCAGGTCAGCAGGCTTGATTAAATTTATTTCAGTTCACTCAAAGAACTAGCTGCAGCAACCTCAGAACTGATAGCAATTATCTTTGAGAAAAATCAAAATAGATGTGGGGTCCCAGAGGATTTGAGTTTGGCAAGCATAGTGCCGATCTTTAAAAAAGGAATAAAAACAGACCTGGGAATTATACACCAGTCAGCCTAATTTCAAAACCTGGAAAGATACTGGAAAAAATTATTTAAACAATCAAGTTTTAAGCACCTAGACAATAACAGTGTTTTAAGGAATAGTCAGTATGGATTTTTCAAAAACAAAGTATGCCAAGTCAACCTAAACTTCCTTTTTGAAACTGACATACTGGATGGGTGAGATGCAGCAACTGTGCTATATCTTGATTCCAGTAGGGAAGCTGTAGGCAGCTTTTGACACTGTCCCACAGGACAGTCTCATAAGCAAATGAGGAAGATGCAGTCTAGGTTAAATTAAGACTGCACTCAGTAGTTATCAACTGGGAGGATGCATCTAACAGGATCTCAAAAGGATTTGTATCAGGTCTGATACTATTTATATTGTGATCGATGATTTGTAGAATGTGATGATTTGTAAAATCTACAAGTGACCCCCAAACTGGGAGGGATTAAAAGGACCTTGAAGGATAGAGTTAGGATGCAAAATGACCTAGACAAATTGGAGAACTGGCTGGAAATCAACAAGATGAAATTCAATAAAGACGAGTGCAAAGTACATTATTTGGGAAGGAGAAAAAAATCAAATGCACAACTAAAACACATGGAATAACTATCTAGGCAATAGTATCACTGAAGAGGATCAGTGGGTCACAAATGGAACATGAGCCAACAATGTGAAGCAGTTGTGCAAAATCATTTTGGGATGTTTTAACAGGAGTGTTATTAGACACAGGAGGTAACTGTCATGCTCTGACAACAAAAGTCCTGTTGCATCTTCAAGACTAATACACTTCTTTGTGCATAAACTTTCGTGGGCTGCAACCCACTTCATCAGCTGTAACTTGTCGTGCTCTGGTTGGCATTGATGAGGCCTTGGCCAGAGAACATTGTCCAGTTTTAGGTATCACACTTTAAGAAAGATGTGGACAAATTGGAGCAAGTGCAAAGGAAAAAAAGAACTGAAAAAAATTTAGAAAATATGACCTATGAGGAAAGGTTAAAAGAACTGGGCTGTTTAGTCTTGGAAATTAAGGGAGGGGATGGCATGTTAATCTTCAACTATTTTAAGGGCTGTTATCAGGAGGACAATTATCTACCATTCTCCACATCTAATGAAAGTAGGACAAGATGTAATCAATTCAATTTATGGCAAAAAAGATTTAGATTAGATATTAGAAAGCAAGTTCAAACTATAAGGATAGCAAAACTCTGAAATAGGTTTCCAAGGGAGGCTTGCTGAATCTTGGTCACTGGGTTTATTTAAAAACACGTTAGATAAATGCCTGTGACGAGTGACTTAGGTGTCTCTGTGCAGAGAGCTGGACTAGATACCATCTCAGTGTCCCTCCAGCCCTACATTTCTTTGAGTCTATTTCAACTCAGCAAGGCTAACTCTACATCACATTACAGCAAACATAACTGATGTATAACAAGAGGAATGAGTATCAGTTATACATAACTGCAAACCACAAGCAAAACAGGATATGGCTAAGTTCAGAGAGTTACCTCAGAAATGAAAATTCCATATAACACAGTACATATGCTGAACTGAATACAAGCCATCCTTTCCTATAAATAAGATGACTAATTTAGAAGAAACAGAAGACCACATACTGTAAAATAAGCACTTGAGTCTTGCCAAAACCCAGCAACCTTGTGAATATAGGTTAGGACTAAGCTCTTTCCCTTCCCTTTGAGAATTAGGTAACATTGAGCTATTTGGTGTATATTTCTGTTTTACTTTCCGGGAATAATAGTTAGAGCAATGGTTCTCAAGCCATCATCACTGGCCATTTCCACATGGCCCATGGAGCTATCTCTGCCACAGAAGTTGGCCCAGTATAGGGATATTACCTCATCCACCTTCTCTAAATGAACAAGCACATCAATTTTACAGCAGTAAATGCTCTGTTAGCTTTAGTTCAACCCAGGAATCTTTTAATGTGTCCTAAGCCTTTTAACCAGTTCATCTTAAGAACCCAGTCAGTTTTTTGCTGTTCCCTGTTGTTTCTGTAGCTTAAATTCAACCCCATCATCAAATTTACAAGTGAACTAACTGAAAAGACAGGAAGTATGGGGACAGAGCTAAACTGCAAAGTAACTCGGAAAGATAAGAAAAGGGGGTGTACAGAAAGAGAGGAGATTTTGTACTGATAGATACCCTACAGCCTGCAAAGGGAAATAAATAGGATAGGCAGGGACAGATTTTGGAGACTGCCTGGGGGAAGGCAGGTCCAAATATCCAGCACCCCTCCTCCCCCAGAGATGGCCCCAGGTCCCCAACCAGGTTGGATTCCACCCACTGGGGCCAGATCCTGCTCACTGGTAATGGCTGCTCTCCGCCTCCCTACTGGGACTCAGTGCCAGCCTCAGTGTGGATGTAGAGAGCAGCCAATGAGGGGGAGGAAATGCCTCCCCCACCTTCGATGAATTCCACCGCTGTAGGTGGCAATGTGATCAAAAGTCACCATACAGCTGCATCAAAGGTTCAGTCTGTCTCTTTAGTACTTGTCATTACTTGCAAGAGACTAGGTGGGTGGAGTAACATCTTCTATTGGCCAAACTTTTGTTAGCGAAAGAAGTGAGTTTACACAGCTCTTCAGTTTCTTTTACTGTATTCAACACACAGTTCATGTCCCGTGAAAGAATCTCTACCTTCAGATTTTGTCCACATGAGCTGGGAGAACCACAGGGGGTCAGAAGTGACTAATGACTAAGGTATAAAGCTAAGCTTCCTATATGGTTGTCCTAATAGAAAAAAAACAAGGAGTTGTGTGGCACTCTAAGACTAACAGATTTATTTTTCGCATGAGCTTTCGTGGGAGAAAATCCCACTTCGTCAGATGCTTCGAGGTTTGCAGAAAACAAAGCTTGGATCTTTGGACATTTTTGTTCCATGAAGGGGGTTGGGGGAGAAGTCAGTGAAATAAGATGACCTTTGTTTGAAAAATGGGCCTACAGGAAAAATAAACAGACCAAAACCTCCACTCTTCATTTTTGAATGCTTGCAACTCACTGAAAAGTTGTATGGTGCAGATTCCACTACATAAATTCTAAAAGAACAATAATAAGCACATTTATATAGTGTCCTTCTTCAAGGTCTCAGGGCACTTTACAAAGAATCCACAAAAGTAACAGTTAAAACCCATTTAAAGAAGCAAGAAAACCAAATCCTTTTGTGTTTTAATCTTAAAAGCAGCAACAAATTAAGCCATCCAATTACCAATAGAGCCATTTCCACAGTCAAGATACCACAATGCTAAAAGCTGTCTGCTGTAGACTCAGAACTGTAATTAGGGCACATATAGGAATCAGCAGACTCCAGAGAAAAAGGCTAGAAGCACCAAATGGTCAGGGTTTCAGATCATAAAAACAAACCACAACTATTAAAGTCTTGAAATGATCTGATAGGTTTCCAATTGTCCAGGAAAAGATTTTGAAACAGATGCAATGTGTTGAAACTACAGGAATTGATTTGGTAAGGCAGCAACATCTGTGTGTTTTAGGTTAGAAGCTAAAACCTGTAAACACAGAGAGGGATGTTCCCCACCAAAAGCACAGCAACGTTATTAAGGCAGTGTTTCCATTGGTTATGCTTCCTGCTCCCAGAGCACTGATCTGAGTTCAGCTCCTATTTCTATCACAGTGGACTTGTATTAGTCACTTAATCTCTCTGGGCTTCAGATTCCTCATCTCACTAGAAATAATACCTTACCCATCCTTGCAATGTAGTCTGAATGATCACATTGGAAGATACACACCATATATGACCCACTAGCTATTAATCAAGCTTCAAAATTACAAAGGTATTTACCAAAAATCTGTTATGCCCACTGAATGGGGGTCTCAGCCTGAAGACCTTACACTGCAGGCTTAAAGATAGCTAGGTACAAATCAAAGGGTATTTAAAAAAAGAATTAATAGAATTCATGGTCAATAATACATCAGACTTAAAGCCAGATACTACACCCTCACTCAACTTGAGTTTTCCCTTGCTCATTGAGTAGTCTTACTGAAATCACTGATGCTGCTCAATGCAATAAGGGTGACAGATTCTAGCTTTATATGACATGCCAGAGATTGACCAACATCTAGGCTTAACTAGCAACACCTCCATTTTATTTAGGATCAATTTCAGGAAATAACACAATACTCCACAATCCAATGACTCACAAGGGGCCAGAAAAGATAAGGCTCCATCAAAATAAATGACTATATGGCTTTATCTGCAACTTGCTTGGTTTGCTGAAAAAATCAGAACTGACCTTGTGACTTACCCTTTTCTGCATTTATCTATTTCCTTCTGCATTGTAGTCTCCATTTCATGTTTCTGATGAAGTGGGATTTCACTCATGAAAGCTCATGTGATAAAACAATTTGTTAGTCTTTAAAAATACCACAGGACTCCTTGTTTGTTTTGCTGAATTAGACTAACATGGCTACCCCCCAGGAACATAGATCTGTCTGGGTACCTTTAGATACCACACTGAGAAAAGAGATTACAGAGCTGGAGCTAGTATCTGAGGCAATCTGTGTAGAGGCACTAAAAAGAGTGGTTCCAAAATAGATTACTGTGGTATGCTCATTAAAACAAAGATGAATCTTATATTATCTAAAGCAGCTATAAAAAAAAAAAATCAGCCACCAGAGTAACTCCACTGAAGTCAGTGGAGATACACCAAGATATCAGTGGTGAAAGTCGCAGAAGACCCAAGCCTCCCTTTCACTATCTATCTATCAAAGTGATTTTAAAATCTTTTATCATCTCACCCTTGAGCCTAACTTTATACTAAGAAAGGTGTATCTGAAGTGGCTATTAACCCCACCCGCAGGTTATTTTCCTCATTTGAATTGGAATAATAAGAATCCTATGGCACCTTAAAGACTTAACAAATGCCTTTGAGCATAAGCTGTCATGGGCTCCAACCCATCTGACAAAGTGGGTTGGAGCCATGAAAGCTTATGCCTGAAGAAATTTGTTAGTCTTTAAGGTGCCACGGGACTCTCGTTGCTTTTGCTGTACAGACACTAACACAGCTACCCCTCTGGAATTTGAATTAAAATCATCTGTCACTAAAATGATATCTGTCATCTCTTCACTAGCATTGCCGCAACATTATTCTTTTAACTATCAATCTGGAATAGAATTCTGGGAATATAGTGGATATCAACCTCTCAGACATTTCAGTGATGGAAAGCAGTGCCTTTAGTGAGAAGAAAATTAATATTCATGGTCTCCTAGCCCCTTTTGTGTATCTCACACTCAGAAAAATAGAGCTAAGGTTATCAGAAAAGCTAGTAAGTCAGATGGTTGCTCTTTCAGTTTCATTCCTTCTTGCAACAGGAAAAGGCTGTTGGTTGCAACTGCCTCTGAACAAAGGAAGAAAGCAAACCTAATGTCTGATACCAGTGTTAGAATGTACACGTCTGCCTAAAACTGTTTTCATAGTTTCCTAGACTTACAGTAATGGAGATTCAGAGGGCAGGCAAGAGCATAAAAAGAGGCAAACACTGGCAGAGTACAGATGAGGGTGGGGATAGAGAAAGAAGATGAAGGTAACTCAGGACTGAATGCAGTCTTGTCAATCCTCAAAATAATCATGAGTCAGGACCCCTAAAATGATGAGATTGGCATAAAAATCATGAGTTTAAAATAAAAATAATTAATAATAAATGCTGTGTCCTTTCTGATCGTGCTTTGGTTTCTCAGGCCCGTAGGCTGCACTCAGGTCACATTTCTCAGATTTTCTCTGCAAACAAGAGAGCTAGAAGTTTCCTTTGGTTACAAAATTGGAGCCAAGAGTCTCACCTCATCACATGACTCCAGGAGTTGGGGCTTTAACAAGCATGCCAAATCTCATGAGACTTGTCATAAAATCCTGAAAGCTGGCAACACTGGGCAGGAAACTCTGGGGGCATGGACAAAGATGGAAAGGCAGAGAGCCCTACTTACATTAAACCTGAAATATGAAGACTAAACACTTGTTAAGTATTTCAAGCTTAATAAATGGCTAGTGCCTCTCCCCCCTCCCTTCTATTCTGAAATTCTCATTCACTATCCAGTGCCTCACATGATAGAGTTGGGCCTGCAGATACTACCACAGTTCAAATGATAACTCTCTTCCCGCCATCCCTCCTCTGGCCTTGCTAATGTCTGTAGAAGAGAATGTTTGATGTACTTTATGAAGCCTGTCACATCAGGGCAGCCATCCTGCACATTTATTTTCATCCTAAATTGTGACAAACTTGAAATTTTTCACAGAATGAAAATTCAGAAAAATTCAAACCTGGAAATGTCAAAATGTTTTGTTTCAACATTTTTAGTTAAACCAAAACCTCTTGACAGTTCTTGAAATGGAAATCTCTCCTTGAGCCTGTTGAAATGACCCTAAATGTTTTATTTTGCATCCGTTCAAACTTCAGCTGCATTTTCCCATGGTGGTACATTGCCTAATGGGAGCTGTAGTTTGGGATCCTGCTGGTTTGTTTCTTATCTGGGAAATACAGTTTAATGTTTGTTGAATTATCAGTGCATTGCCTTTGGGGTTCATAGTTTGGGACCCCCATTCTTTCTATAGACCAGTCCCTCTGGCTGGATTGCATTTCCTATGACACTCTAGTCACGTTATTCCTCTGATGCAATACACAGAACTTGGGCAGAGGGAAATTTCCCTTGTGTTCAGAGAAGAAGTCCTCTAGGAGTTTCAGCCCATTAGAGAGAATGAGGGCCCAAACAGCAACTCTCGTAAGGTGATGTACTTTTGGGGAAAATGTAGCTTAAAGTTTTACTGATGTAATTAGAAACAAAATGTTATGAATCAATTGAACGAAACCAAACATTCCAATTTACGCCTAAATGAATCAAAACAAGAATATTCATTTTGATTTTTTGTGCAGAAAATATAATCCAAATTTGGGGGCAAAAATAATTGAGATTTTGCTGTGGAAAATTAGTTTTACAGCAAATCATTCTGATGGATGAATTCCCAACTAACTCTAGTTACTGTATGACATTGCATGAAAAAAGTGAGAAAGTAAACTCATCCAGTGAAGTCATCTATAGTCCTTTCTTGATCACTCTGTTGGTGCTGTTGTAGTAATGGTTTTTCACCTATTCTGTGGAAAGCCTATTTGTACCCTGCAGCTTAATAAAATCTATAGTTTGGATTTTCATAGCATTGACATACTTCATTTCAATCCATTTATCAAAATTGTTCACTGTTTGTACTATTAGATCATCAAAATTTCATGAACAGGCATTGAAATGACAAATGCTACTTCATCACTGGCTCCAAAGTCTGTGGTTCTAGCATCTGTAACAATATTTTTGTATGATATAGAATCATATAAATATAAAAACCAATTCACTGTATTATCTTTTCAGACAAACTTCCTTGCTTCATAACATAGTTATAAAATCCAAATCAGTGCAAATTATTTGGTAAAATCTGGACTGTTAGGAAGCTACTATTGATAACCACAAATAGAAGACAGGAAGAAGCAAGGGACCGTCATTGCTGAAGGCCCCCCATGATGGCAGGACATTGCAGCGAGTTAAACCTAAATAATCCTACCAGGCACACTGCTCAGTGATGCCAAATTAAAAAAAAAAAAAAGCAAGCTTTTTAGACAAACTGATGTGGAAGAAAATTCCTTCTTGATCCCAAATCTAGTGATAGGTTTAACCCTTTGTAGATGAGCAAACACCACACAGCTAAGCATCTGTGAACATAACATTTGCTAAACTGCATCAGAGAATTGGTTCATCTAGTCCCATGTCTTGTTTTTCACTGTCACCAGTATTCAGTGATTGAGATTAAGTGACAAACAAGCCTCTCCCAATAATTAATCTGCCCAGCTGTAAACTGGAGAAGGAAAAATTCAGTCCTAACCTGCATACCTGTGAGACATTGAAGTGCGAGATTTAATTATTTTAATTGATCTAGAGAGATATAATATTTAAATCATAGGAGCAAAGCAGATATTTACCTTTTCTGCACAGCCTAGAAATGAAGGATGTAAAATAAGGTTTTTATTTGTGTTAAAATCTTTTGTGAAGATTTTATGAGGAACCTTGAAAAAATCACAAATTAAAACAATTTTTGTTTTGTTTTTCAGTTCCCTCATTTCTCCCCTTTCTTCCTCTTTCATTCTAGAGGAGAAATGGGAAAAGGGGAGAAGGAATGAGGGGAGAGAAGTGGGGTGGACGAAACTAAAAATTCAACAAAATGAAAGAGTTTATTGGGGTGGGGAAGACCACTTTCCACACCTCTCCCCAACAAATGTTTGCTGTAACTTGTCTCTCTCCTTATTTGAAGCCCAGTCTCCAGTCTCTAGTAACAGGTGCCTAGGAGACAGCAATAGAAAGATGGCTACATCTTCAAAGTGCCATCCTAATAATGCAATCAATTTTATATGACAGCTTGTAAAGGTGAGGCCTTTCTTAGGAATCCTGTTGGGCTCAGATGTGGTACCAGTGAGACTGTTGCATTTCAGCCGAGTTCTCTCTCTCCACATAAACTATTTTGGGTTCTGTTCATCCATCCAATTGCCAACAGAATTGAATCTTTGCCCCTATTTTTTATACCTGAAATTTTCTAGTTTTACTAAAGGGAATTAATTTAATCAATTTATACATAGTAGGGCCAGAAAATTTCATGTAGGCCAATGTCTTTCTTACTTCATAAAAAAGTATACACTCTAAGCAAGATGTTCTAGAAATCCTGAAAAGTCATAAATGGAGCACAAAGCAAGAAAATACAAGAGATAGGCAACAGTGAAAGAAACAGTGAAAATACATCTGTAAAGGAGACAAAAATGTAACAAGGGGAAAGGGAGAGAAAATATTTAATAAACAGGTAAGGGAAATAGATCAGACTTCACCAGATGCCTGTTTACTGATTACATCATTCCACTGAAGCCTTACGCCAGCTGTTCTTTAATCTCTGCAGCAATAGTATCTCCCTGGCCAGTTTATGCCACCAGTTTCACTATTAATACTGTTCCCTTTTGGCTGTATGAATTAGCCAATATTGAAGGTCTCACCAGGTTGTTTCTGTTAGGAGAAATTGATTACATCAGTAAGTATTTCTGTGATGAAATCCTCTTTATTTACAAAGATTGGACACAAAGTCCAGTTTCCCTGAACACAGCAGGAACTAGCAGTACAAAGCCCCTCACAAATCCAAGCATGCTTTCCAGTCAGTCCTGTGCTCAAAGGAAGCTCCCTCTTGGCCACATTTTGGGATATCTGAACTCTTGATCTGAGTTTTGTGACTCAGTGCCCCCTCTTGCATTATCATCATAACACTCTGTGAGAATTCAGGAGACCAAAGCCTCCTGTTCTCCATCACGGCCGTACAAAAGGAGTAACCCACAGCTGCTAGTAAATGGACAGCCATCTTCAGTGATCCCATTTAAGTATAACAAGAGACTTACTGAACTTACTCATTGGTGTTTTACTGATGATCTCCACTCCTTGGCTCTATCATTATCTCTATACTGATTAGACATGAGCATGGACCTAATGCTAGTATCAGCATACCTTCAAACTTTGGAGGACTGGAGATGAAACCTGGATTGCAATTCTTTGACTCAGGCTCCATCACCAATAGTTTAGATCCTGGCAGACTTGAAGAAGCAAGGGCTTCTTGGCTGCCCATTTTCCTGCTCCAACTTAACACTGAGGGGAAGGTATTAATCCTGACAGAACATCGTGGAGAGCTGTCACCCTCTGAATTGCTGTTGACCAACAAAACTGCTGTTTTTCAATGGATCTTACAACCAGAGTCCCCTCTCTCTGCACCCATGGAACTCATCTCCAAGAGATTCATGACATACTTTTAACTCTAGGTTTTCTAATGCATTTACAAAGGATTAAAATCCTGTATCTGTAACCACAGCCTTCAAATTTCAGTCCTTCCACTGATCCAGGATCAGTGACTCAGAATAGATAAGACCTAGGATTGAGTTGGCCCAGGGATCTGCAACCTGGGGCTCTAGAGCTGCATGTGTTTCTTTGGCTACCCCCTTGCTGGTCTGGGTTCTGTTCCTGCTCCCTGCACCATCAAGGGACCCGGATGGTGGCCCATACCAGGCTTCAGACACCCCCCCCCCCCCGCCAGGGGACCCAGCGGAGGGCCTGCTCCTGGTTCTGGGCTCCCTCCCCACCAGGGGACCCTGTGGCTGGAGCCCTGGCCAAGCTTTTAGCTCCCTCATCAGGAAGTTACACCATGTATGGCTCTCAAAACACTTTGTTATTGAAGGAATTTTAAAAAATGACTAATCTTTTGTCTTGCCAACCCCTGGGTTGGCCCTTATTCAATAATCAATTAAGAAGATGCTAGAGCTAGACGATTGATAATCAGCATGCTGCTAATCAAGCCTTGTTGTTTACAATTTTTAGAAATTTTAAAGTAGTATATGAACTGATAACCTGAATATCTCAACTGCCTTAAGCATTCTCATCTTCTGCTCTTAAAGCGCATCAGTCAAAGATATGCTTAATAATTATGCAAGATAATAATTGCACAAGCTAATAAAAGATACTGATGGATATGTCAGCGATAACTAGGTGAAATTATATTCACCTAACACAAAATGTATCAATAGTAGATTGGCTAGATAAAAGAGAGTGCACCATAACATAAAGTAGACCATTTCTCTGAAGCTCATAAACTCAGCCAAAGAAAATATCCACCCCGAAGTGTGCTGGTCACTGGCACTATGACATGACCAGTGATAGGTCATCTAAATATACAAGGTAAAATTATTTACACAGTCCCTTCTTGTGGGGTTGTGCAATCTAAACTTGGAAAGGTCTGTAACTAAGCATATATCCCAGTCAGGTTGCATGGGAGCTCTTCTGCATAATTAAGAGAAAACTTTAAACGGAGAAAGGAAAGGAAAAGACCAAGGATAGTGAAACAACCCACAAAGTCTGAGAGTGAAGTAGTATGAATAATCCTGATGCAAGCCTGGCCTGTAATGTAGACATTTTTGTTTACCATCTGAGAAGAGATGTGTAGCTGTGGGCTGAATCATGTGCTCCCATTTTCAAGAGATAGCTTTGATGGAAGAAAAAAGAGCTATTCCTATCAGAGCAGGAAAGTGAAGGTCCACAAAGGATGCCAAAGAGACTGACAGAATCAGGGAGGCTCCAGTGTTCCCTCTAATTTTACGTAGGCTATGTGCTCAAACTATTTCTTTCTGTGTATTAATATTAGCACTGTTAAATTTTTTTGTGCTCGCTTTATTTTGTTGTGTGAGGGGTTTCACAACCTGTGCGCGTGTGCACATGTGCAAGCTTAGAGGTAACAGTGGTTACTGCTACCCTAGAAGTCTTCAGCTAGTGAGAAGAATCCAAATTAAAGAAGCAGAAGAGTGATGGGTGGCATATGGCTACCAAAACTGATAGGACAGTTAACAAAGGAGAAAAAGAGAAAAGAGGAATGTGTGTGGCACTTAAAGACTAGCAGATTTATTTTTCACATGAGCTTTTGTGGGAGAAAATCCCAGTTCATCAGATCCTTTGAAGATGAGCGAATGTACAGAATGGAATGAAAATAAATAGAAGGTAGTGTAAAACATAGGATCAGGTCATACAGTAACAGCAAATCAGAGCAGTTGTTAGGTTCAAATCCTGGGAAGCCTGAAGTCAAATTACCTTTTGTAATGGGAAAAGAACCCATAGTCTCGATTTAATTCTGTTTTCACACAATTTAATTTGCATATTCATTCCAGTTCAGCTGTTTCTCTTTGAACTCTTGATGTCCCAGTCACGTCTCTGAGTACAGTTGTTAAGAAATCATTTATCAAGTGATTAGAAAGATGGAAGTGCTCAGCAACTGTTTTTTTTTTCTTTTGTGATTTCTGATGTCAGTTCTGTGTTCATTTATTCTTTTGCGCAGGGATCGTCCTGTTTATCCAATGTAGAAGGTGCTGGGGCATTTCTGGCACATGATGGCATAGATCATTAGTAGATGAGCAAGTAAATGAGCCTTTGATGGAGTAGCTGGCTTGATTGGGACCTGTGATGGTATCTATTGTGCAGATATGTGGGCAGACTTGGCAGTGTGGTTTGTTGCAGGGGTCTGTGCCTGCTTTAATGTTTCTCTTGTTAGGCCTGTATTTGCTGGTGAGAATCTGTTTAAGGTTGGGTGGCTGTCCATAGGTGATGAGGTCTGTCTTTGGAAGAGGCCTGCTGAGGGAGAATTTTTCTGAGAACTGTTTGAAAACATTATTTTGCCCATGAGCCCCAGAATCCAGTCAGCTAACTCAAGATCTGGTGTTGCCATTAGCTTCCAGCTATTAAATTGTATCTGTCGGTACTTGTAGAGGAGCTATTGGTATAGTGAGGAGGAGCGGCAACCATTAGAAATAACATGGACCTGCACATCTATGAAATTCACCAGCCTGTCTCACTATACCCTGAATTCACAATTAAAAAATGATTCACTCTGACTACTGAATCTGATCAGATTTTGAACTATCAACTGCCTCATTGGCAGAGAAGACAATATTCTAGTCTATAAATAGAAAGTCACTTTTTCTTCCTTCTTTGAAGCATAAAGATTGCGTACATTTTGAACAGTAGTGTTTCATCACTCATCTGCGCTGCCCACTGGAAAAAGGAAATGTAAAATGTGCAGACTGCACGTTGTTCTCGGTTGTTATTCTTAACCAATGACAGCTCTACTACCGGCATTTCTGAGCTCAGATGTGCTCTGAAAGCTCTTAGCAGTTGCACTTTTGTTTTGTGTATCAAACACGGAGTACGAACTGTTGTATATGATTCGTAAAGCCAGTTTCTGAGTGCCTTTTGTACCAAAAACTCTCCGAGTTAAACAGAAACCAGGAGAAATTGCAAAAGGTAGGATTGTTACTTTGGGGGCTGAGGTGGAGGGGGGGTAATTAGTAATCTTTGCTGTACTTCTTTTAAGATGTTTAAAATGTTAGCAATATAACATGGGTTTATACTGCATGTTTCACTCTCATGGCAAGGATAGGACAGTCAGAATAGAAGAGAAGCTAGATAATTTAAAAAAAAACAGAAGAAAAATAGGAGGTCATTGCTAAGAGTCGCAGAGGGCTATAGAGACACTAGATGGTTGTAGTGCTGAGAAAATTAATATAAAGGACTACTATCAGAGCTTTGGAGGGAAGCTATTTTTTTTGTTTATGTAAATGATGGATTTCCTTCAATGTATATAACGTGACTTGTGTAATCAGAGTTATGAAGTAAAAAAGCTTTTGAAAATTTTACAGCTAAAAATTATAAATTAGATTTTTTACTGTGATAATGTGTCTATCAAGAAAGAAACAATAAAAAAGGAACAAAAGTTAACAATTATATTTTTCCAACCTTGTGTGTTCCAGAGCTGAAATCAGTAAGATTTCTAGAATTTTACTGACCTCATTTTGTAAAAGAGAAAATTTAGATATTTAGAGGGAAATAATTATTACTGAATAATCTCAACAAATCTGTCAGTATCTCAGGTACCGATCTAGTTGTAAATCACACTGAAATGCAAGTGCATTCATTCAGTGGATTTTTGTTAATGGAACTTGTCCTTGTAAAAGACAATGCCCAGGATAACAAGTTACCTCCTTACTGATCATTTTGAACCTGAAACCTGGAAAAAGAAGAGTTGCTTTCTATTTCCATTTCCACTCTTCCAGTTATTTCTAATAAGTGTGTGTGTGTGTGTGTGTGTGTGTGTGTGTGTGTGTGTGTGTGTG
>ML681991.1:27077308-27112080 GCA_007922195.1 Podocnemis expansa
TGTGTGTGTGTGTGTGTGTGTGTGTGTGTGTGTGTGTGTGTGTGTGTCATTGGTACCCCCCTTCTATCTTTCCAGGTGATCAGATTCCATGATGCTGTATAAAACAGTAGGTAGATAGGTTTACCTTGTACTTAGAACAATGGTATCTGAAACAAAGCCTAGGTATCATTAAGCACATGGTGGAACTGTCAGTGGAGAATGTAAACAAAATAGTCTGGTTAAAAATCATATTGTTTTAATGCTAACTAATTCACCTTTAATATGAGCTTTTAAAAATGCTACAGAAATAAAAAGTAAGGCAGATGTGTTGGTTAACTGAGAATGTACATCTTTTTTACTCATGGTAAATATTAACAAGAAAAATATTAACTCAGAACTAAAATGCAAAGTATATATACCTAACGGAATTAAACCAAGGCACTGTACCATTTTTGTCAAAGTATTCTTGAAATTTATTAAGCTAAAATTCCCCTCGCCCCCTCCTCACCACGCCATTGACTCATAGTTACTTAAAGCTGCCAGTTTGTCAGTCTCTCTTTGAGTAAGTAGGGAAAACACCAGGAGCAGACCTTTCAGAGCACAGAAGTAACTATTTTGGGTACAAGCATCAACCATAACTTTATCAGTAGCTGTAAAACTTGAGTGAGCATATTGCCACCCAAGTCACTTGTGAGCAGAGGACTGAGCTGAGCTGCTTAACACCTTTTAGTTCTTGTGTTCTTTCCTCCATGCTTTTCTTATGAAGTTGTCAATGAATTTGATTTCAACGCAAGTTTTACGTGAGTAAGGAAATCAGGCTGAAGCCCCTCTTACTGATATGGGGATAGCACAGTTTACTGCAGTGTGAGCTTCCTTGCTGACCTGCCAACAGACCCTAATCCTGGCCTAATACACCCTCTAAATGTTCAGTTCTGAGCAGATTTATTTCTCTTGAGTAGAAGCTGGCAGTCATGTTGAACTCTGCAGTGGTTTCTTAAATGCACAAATGGTAGCTAAGAGACAACTATTACCATCATTTGCACTTAGGGTTAACTGAAAATGATGGCAATTGTTAGCCCCTATTCCACCAGGATTAAGGTCAAATCCAGGGAACAGTATCTAGCCCAAGGAGGCAGGCTAGTTTTTGTGCAATGCATAGATTGGGGGTTAGAAGGCAGGCAAAGAACAATCCCCTTGTAGCAACAACAGAGTTGCTTTGATGGCTTCTCGAGCCCAGTATGTAGAAGAGTGTGCCCAAATGCCTGGAATAGTCTCTGGATCCTTATGCAGCCCTTCCAAAGGGAAGGATTGGAAGATCCATACAATGGCAGATTTCCACACCCCAACAAACAGCTTCTTTGCAGGGTTCCTGTTCAGTATTGCCTGGTTTGCAACTAGCCCCATGAATGACACCTATGAAAATGACTCCTTGCATTATAATACAAGAGTGAGGATGCTGAGCTGGTCTTGTGATCTGTCTAGTTCTGTATCTTGTCTCTGACAGAGGCCAGTGCCAGAGATGCTTCTAGCAGTTGAACTTTTAGGAACATCAGGACCATGGGACTGCATGCTTGACCATCCTGGCTAATAACCATTCACAGACCTATCCTCTATGAATTTATCTAATTTCTTTTTTAACCTAGTTATAATTCTGGCCTTTACAACATCCTCTGGCAATGAGTTCCATAGGCTGACTGTGTTATGTGAAGAACTGCTTTGTGTTTTTATTTAAACCTGAAGGCTATTAATTTAATCAAGTGCCCCAATTTCTTCTGTTATGTGAAGGAGTAAACAATGTTTTCCTTATTCACTTTCTCCATAATACTCATGATTTTATAGAATTCTATCATGTCTCCCTTTAATTGTCTCTTTTCTAAGCGGAACCATTCCATTCTTTTTATTCTCTCCTCATACAGATGCCACTTCGTACCCCCTATCATTTTCATTTCCCTTCTCTTCTGCTTTTCAAATTCAAATGTATCTTCTTTTAGATGGGGTGACCAAAACTGCATGCAATATTCAAGGTGTGAGCGTACTATTGATTAACATAGTGGCATTACGATGTTTTCGGTATTTATCATCTATCCCTCTGCTAATAGTCCCTAAAAGTCTATTAGAGTATTTTACTGCTTCTGCTCATTGAGCAGATGTTTTCAGAGAACTCTCTATGATGACTCTTAATATTTCGTTCTTGAGTTGTCATCCTTATAGCCATGGGAAGAGTTCTGGTTTTGCCCCTTAGTGAATTGACCTAGAATTGATTAAATCATATGTATAGAAGAGAGTTGATTACTATTCATGGTAATATTTTAACTGTTATTTTAAAACACAAATTCCCCCTTTGCTGGGTAGATGAAGAATTCATTGTATGTATTATTGGCTTCATCAGTCAAATTTTTCTTCTAACTTATCTTGTGTCCCATGCACAAACTGCCAGATGGAACTGAACAGCTTTAGCAAAAGTAAACTGGCCGACTTATTTACCAGCGGTCACCCACAACCTTTGAGGTTTGCTTGGAATTTCAGGTTTATTCCTTAAATGCTTGAAACTATCAAGTGAAACTTGAGCATGTACATCTTCACCCTTAGCTAGCCTCCATTTCCATAAGAGTCCAGAGGGTTTAGCCAGTCCTGTCCTTCATAAAACTCTAGAACATGTCTCTTGAGAGGCCCTGTGACTAGACCTTACTTTAGGTGCATTAGGGGGTGAGCCAAACATATATTCCACCCACATAATGTCAGCTGAAATCCTCTCCCTTTCTCGGATCATGAAAAGCCACAGTCTGGGCTATTTCTCTTGTGGGTGGACCTGCTCCTTTCTTCAGGGGAAGAGGTGTCCTTCGTGTCTCCCAGTCAGGAAGAATAGGACTGGGAAATACTGTCTGGTCTCACAGTTGCCTCTTTTTGACCAACTTGCTACATTCTGGTGCTCAGATATCTCACTATGCTCTGCATTATAATTATTATTCATTAGCTGTGAAGTACTGCCAATCTGCTGGGCATGGCACAGGATGCAAGTAAAGACAGATCCAGCCCCATGGAATTAACCTAACCCAAGCTGGTGATGGAGTTTGTTAAATAGGATGCACTCTGGATATCAGAGAGACAACAACAGGAGTGGAGCCAGAGTTCCTATTCTTGCAACTGAATGGAGTTAATAGTGGTAGGCAGGCTCATGGCTATTATTAATATCAATGGCCATGTCTACACTTGCAATTTAGTTCAAATTAATGAGGCTTAATTCAAACTAAATTAGTGCATGGCCACACTGCCTGTCATTAGTTCAAACTAAGGAGGTCCTTAATTCTAACTAAGGAAAGCTTAGTTCAAACTTGTAAAACCTCCTTTTAGTTTGAACTAACGGTTAGTTCAAATGAATTAGTTCAAAGTAATTCAATGGAGTCACATTAGTTTGAACTAACTGTTAGTTCGAATTAAATGCAGTTTGACCTTCTTCCTCTTTTTATGGGATTGGGTGGGCGGATGGCCCTTCTGGGGGGGTCATGTTGCCACATTTCCCATGGTGCCCCCCTGCTAAGCCAACCTTGCAAGTCCCGTGCATGGACATGCTAGTTCAATTTAGGTTTCTAGTGTGGACTTGCTAGTTTAAACTAAGTTATTTCAAATTAATCAAAATTAGCTTGCACTAATTAATTTGAACTAACTTAGTTCGAATTAGCTTTTTTAAGTGTAGACATAGTCAAAGGTGTCCACAGTGCTAGCTGAAATCAAATCCTTATTGCACCAGAAACATATAGATAATAAGAGACAGTCTGTCTAGGCGATGTTGGAATTAGGTCTCTAAAATTGGCCAGCCAAACACTCATGGCTCAACCCATGAGGGTGGGGGATTAATTTGTTGCCATCCCAAAGAAGGAAGTCATGGCCTATCACTGTACTAGGAGACACTTGTAAAGAGAAGTGTCCTGAAAGTCTTGTTAGCAGTAGGGAGATTGTTTTAAAGGAAGTGGGATTTTCTCCCATGAAAGCTCATGCAAAAAATAAATCTGTTAGTCTTAAAGTGCCACATGACTCCTTGGTTGTTGTTTGTTTTTTTTTTTGCTGGACTAGACTAACATGTCTATCCCTTTGGAAATTAAAGGAAGTTCCCAGGCAAATTTGGTGCAGTTTCAAGTTTCCATCCTTTCAGGCTCAACTACCTCTTGTGAAGACTTCCTACATAGTTAAATTGGCAAGGCCCTGATTATTAGTAAAACTCTTACCCTCTATTTACAGGGCACCCTTCTACCACATCCCACCTTTCTATAGTCACTCCCTACTGAAGTCCAGTCACTTTATGGGTAAGAGCACAGAGGAAAACTACCCAAAAATTTAGGTCAGTAAAGTAGGAGAAATCAGTATCCAAATATAGGGGAAATAAACTCAGGTAGCAGAATACAAGGATCTAAGCTTCAAATGGTTCAGCACAGCAGGGTTAATAGTCCTCAGAAAAAATGTAATGACAGCAAATAAGTAGGACCATCATATTTCTGTCACCAAAATGATATCACAAAGAGTGCAATACTTCCCATTGCTGAACAGGAACAATTGTTCAATCCTGATTAAGAAAAGAGTGCTACATATAGAAACATGAACATCACTTTCATTAGCATCTAGAGATCTCCCTTTTAAACACTGACTCAGTTCAACATTGCTTAGTTTGTGAGACAGGATCACTGCATCAGGTGGGATGGCTAATTGCCATGAATCTCCTGCTAGCTTTGCAACATTCTTACAGCACTTTTAGCTAGGTTTTTTTTTTTTCCCCCTCTCAGCTTTTGGCTTGTTTTTTATTTGTGGACACGTACAGAATTTTGAATGCTGGTGGGGACCCCTTTGGAAATCTGAGGTGGAGTCCGTAGACCGCAGCTTGAAAACCACTTTGTTGCAACATTTATGCACCAGATCCCACAGCCTTCAGGAGGAAGTACAATTTGAAGCCTGTTGGATAGGTGTGTTCAAAATGTGCTTAGTCACTTACCTGATTTACTCGATAACTGAAACACATTTCCTTTCCTCACCTAGTAAATTGGCGTGAGGGACATTATGAGGAGAAACTAACAACATTGGCTAGAGACAGGCAAAATATAAGAAAAAAATCAGATACCATAATGATGGGCATGCCACGAGAAGATGGACTGAGGAATACACAGATTAGATAGAGGCTTCTTCCTGCAGTTATGCCAATACACCAAAATCCTAAAGTGCAAAATCATGGTCATTCCACTGTCTGTCCTCTGGAGCAGATATCACCAACCACACTGAATAATGCAGCAGATCAGTTGTTTTCAAATTTTCCACCACTTTCCAAATAATGTTGTCTACCTATCCCTACCTGAGATGGGACAGAGGTGACACACAGGGTCATGTATCCCCCGCCCCCAATTTCTGCCTTCCATTTAGCAATAGCTTCTAAAATGTTTCAGACTGTAGGATGCATGCTATTATGGGGACGTGGAGGAATATTTGGGGTAGGAAGGTGAGCCAAGCAGCAACACCAGGTGATTTGAGCCAGCCCCACATAGTGATGGTTGGGAAGGGAGTTGCTACCTCCACCCCGACTCACTCAGCAAACCATCCAAAGTGTCTGGGTGGGGGAGACAAGACCAAAAATTGTACCTAAAAATCAGGGGTGGGAGGAATCAGCTCAGGAAGTTTTAAAATAACCTCTGAGTTGCACAGCAGAAAGGAAATGTATGCCAATGTGTCTGCAGTTTTAATTGAAAGGAGATTAAATGTTGATTAGAATGCTACATCTTATTAAATGAAATAAGTCATGCACCATTAGAGGATTTTTCTCATGTACCCCTTGACGAGACCTCCTTATATCCCAGTCTGAAAACCACTATACTGGTTCAACTGGAAAAAATATGCCTTTCATTCTCTCAATCTGTAACTAAAGCAAATAGGACTTTAAAACATAACTGCTTTCACAAATATTGGACCACACCCATTAAGTGGCACATAAGGAGGTAAACTTTCATTTTTAATACACAAACAAATGGCCAATAGCCAGGATCTTTTCTACATATTGTAACTCTCTGCCTGTCCCCATCCCACCCCCTACTGTGGCCAAGGGACTCCCATAGACCACAGTCGTGGAGCAAGTACGGATTCAGACCCTTGTCAAAATAATGACTGGGTATCTGAATTGATAGCAGAGCAGAATATGTAGAGCTAACAGCAAAAGTACTCTAGCTATGAAATGTCAAATATTTTTCACCAATGTGGAAATGTGATCAGCACCATTCTTGCTATTCATGATAAATGGAATGGTGATTAAAAGAAAAAGAGGAGTTAAGATTTATAAAATGAAAACTCACTCCCCATCCCCCAGGAATAATATCACCTCAGGTTCACAACTTGGTGTGTGTTAGAAGGCAGACTCATGAATTATTAAGCTTTGATTATTGATTCATGAGCTTTATATTCTAAGTTAACCATAAAAAACAAAACATTCCCGTCTTTCCTCTTCCAGTAAGGCAAAGACAGTGTGGGCTCTAAGTATTGGCAACATGACATATTATAGCAACAACTTATTAAAAAAAAAAACAAAAAAAAAAAAAACAGAATGCCATAATCCTCCCCCCCACACTTAAGGGTCACCTCACCACCTCCTGTATCTCCGTCTCAGTTGCCACTAGGCATCACAGGAAAGAAAAGTCTAAGCTCATGACATTTTTAGTATTATAGGGTTTCTGTCTGTATGGCATTCATAGGAAACAGTTGGTTTTGCTCATTGCTATTATTCATGTTCTCTTTTATAGGCTCCAGAAAAGAAAAAGGAAAAACAGAAGGGTATTACGGTTTGCAGACACCCAAAGAGGAGGTTATTAATAAGCATATAAATGTTGTGTATAATATCTGATTAACATTATCTACATTTCCTTTTCAATGCTACTCCGTATGAGGTTACAGCACACATTAACTATACACATGCTTGTGCATGTGCAGCCATCAGCGAGTTACTATTCTACTCCACCAGGGCAAGGGGGATGCTGGAGGGACTTGTCACTCAGGGGTTTCTCTGAGGTACAATGTCTCATTGACTGATTCCTGAGCTGGTACATTTTGCACACCACTTCTTGCTCAGGGCTGTTCTTAATGGCATGAGGTAGCAGGGCCCCCAATTCAGGTTTTGGGGAGAAGGGGAGAAAAAGTTTAACCATGATTCCAGGATAAGGCAACTAAAAAATCTAGAGTTGTTTGTTTTTTGGCGATAACTAAGAAATTAATTGACAAACACAGTTCTGCATTTAACTATTTTCCTTTCAACTGGGACTGCTAAGGTGAGCACAAGCTAAATTATTTAACAGTACCACTTTAAATAATGAATGACAAAACACAACATAGTACTAAAAGTAATAATGATAATTACTCCAGCCAGGAAAGGTTAGGCATTTTAGAACTCACTGCTAAATAATTAAATTTAAGCATAAGAACAGTGGCATAGCTATGGGTGGGCCTGTGTGGGCCATGGCCAGCCACTTTGAAAGCAGATTCATCCAATCACATTTTAAGCAGTTTTCTTGCGGCCACCCATGTCAATCATTAGCCTTGCTGGGAGTGGGGGCGGGGGGGGCAACAACAATAATTCTGGTTATGCCTCTGCATAAGAGAACTAAATTTATGAAATGCACAGATCAGTCCAAAAACTAATATAACAGTACTGCATTCCTTAACAAGCTTTGAAAAGACTAAAGTTACCAAGAATACATGTGCACTGCACATTTTGACAGGAAGTATCTAGATGTAACAGCATCGCCACGACCACCACCAGAAGTGTGAGTAAGAGTATGTGCTGGGAAAGCGGGTGAAACAGAGTATGTGTTCAGGATAGTGAGTGAGAGAAACTGTACGTGCCTGAGTGAATGTCAGTATGCTCTCTCTTTAAGTTGGGCGCTTAGGAGCCTGAACTCTTCTTCAGTATAACAGCAGCTGCAGCTTGAGCCAGTGGCACCAGCACAGACAGGCACCACGTCCTCCCATTCCAGCTCACTGAAGACCATGTGAGCACTGGCTGAGCTCCCCAAGCACCTCTCCAACTATGGATCAGCTTCCCACAGAAGGGCAACTTACTGGATCAATAACTGAGTGGCCAGAAAGTGACAACTGCTGACTGGGTGCCCAGCAATGTGAGGAATGGCTACAGGGGAGGAAGGAGGTGCTAAGGCAAATTTTGGGGTGTCAATAGCCCTTGCAGGTCCCCCACAGAACCACCCCGTTGGCTGCATGTGTGTGTTCTTTGAGTGTGCTTTCCGAGCTCTGTGAAGATACCTGACACAGCAGAACTTGATCGAACTACCCAATAAGGCAAGAGATCTGTTTCAGTAGTGAAGGCTCCCAGCCGGGTTTATTGTTCACAAAGCATGGTCCTAGTATCCTGCAGATAGACTTTACAAGATTACTAGCACAACATTAACACTAACATGCCTATAACAATGACCCAGCTCAGTGGACCGTATGAGACTTTCCATTCCCCAGTTGGCCAGACAAAGAGACAACCTATGAGACCGTCTTTTATACACTGATACAAACAAGTTATGCTGCCCTTCTGGGCTGGTTAATTAACATCCTCTGATGCACCTAGTTACCACCCTTTACCTTGCATGTGTTGATTCAAAAAAAACGTTTTTACTTCATAATACATTCATCCTGACCTTATTTTTAGGAAGGGTCCCTGTATCATCTTTGATGAGTGTATTTATACCAGGACTTTGTATTGGGTGTTCAGGTACTACCCTTTTGGAACATGTTTATGCAAATTGTCTGTGGCTAGTACTTCTTCAGAATGTATGTTTTTATAATACCAGCCCTGTTCTTGCCAGATTCTGTGAACTTGCAGGCAAACATGTTTTGCTACAGAGCCTGACTTTGGCTCACAGTCTGATGTTAGCTAACTTTGCTATCTATCTGTGTTCTATTATACTAGGCCTCACACCTTCAGCTCTCTCTTTCTACTACATTCTCTCATTTTTTGTCTTTTTATGGGTTGGATATTTACTCATCATCCCAGGAAAGCATAATGCACTGATTGAAGGTGACCCAGTGACCTAAACAGGGTTATACGGCTACCTTGTTTTATCATTCAGTATTCATGCCCCTTGGTTTGCATTTCATCTTTTACGACTGGTGAATAGATTGTATTTTTAAGTTGTGTTTAGTTCCTTACAGTGAGCCTAGAAATTTTAGATCTGGGACTTTGATTGAGGAATGTAGTTTTATGATAGAGCCTTGGGGGCACTTCCAAATAATCAATATAAATGGACATATTTATGTGTATATATGACACTGCTTCATATTTAAGCATTAACTTTTTTTAACTTGTTATAATCTTGCCCTTTCACTTTGGTACCACAGATAGCAACACCCTTCTAAAAGGGATAATTACCATTACCACCTGTATCATTATTAGCGGGAGACTGAGGCTATGTCTGCACTTAGATTGTTAAATTGATTTAACTTAATCAAACTAATTAAATTGAACTAATAATCATTAAACTGATTTAAGGTAAATTGATTTAATATATCCCCACTGGAAACCCAAATCGAACTAGCTTGTCCATGGACAGGACTTGCTTGTTCAATTTAGGAGAGGGGCACAATGGGAGGTGTGGCAAGATGGCCCCCAAGAAGGGCCATGCCCCCACCCAATATATAGAAGGAAGAGGGCACCCTGGGAGGATGAAGGTCAAAAAGTATTAAATCGAAATAATGGTTAAATTGAAATAACGTGGGTACACTGCGTTAGTTCAATATACCTGTTTTGATACAACCTTCATTTCAATATAAAACCAGGTTTTATTATTTTGAAATGACTGTTCCTTATTTTGAAATGAGGGAGCTCCTCATTTTGAAATAAGAAAAGCTAATATAGACATGCACTATTTTAAATTGAAATAAACATCATTATTTCGATTTAAAGTGTAAATGTAGACATACCTGTTCTGAGAGGAAGATGAGGTTTGTTACCTGCCTTTGTAAATCTGAGTTTGTTACTGCACAATAAGGAATAAAAATGTTTTGACTGAACCAACATATTTATCATGGTTATAACTTATTAACTTTCCGGGGATTCATAGAGAGTGGTTAAGTGGGTTCTCTAGTTCATGGCTTGTTATATTTAAGAGCTCATTTTCTGTGTGAAGAAATGCTTGATGCAGGAGCACCCATGTACCTTACCATTTTGAGGCTCTAGATTTGATTTTAAATATCAACATAAAAACCATGCACTCTGCTGTGCTATCTACAGTGAATAGAATTGACTTGTATAAATAACTTCTGTATTCTTCTCCTTCCCCGTCATTACATTAGGAACTACAAAGGCAAAGACTGTTTGTCCTTGAAAGTGTGGGAAGTGCCTAGTGTATTATGGGCACTACCTTAAAGCACTAATGAATAAATAGAATGATAATACAGTATGGAAGATGCTGTTAATACCTGTTTTTTATTAAGTATAAAAGATAAGTGTCTGTGCTACGCCTGCCAAAAGTTAAATATTGCCACTTACACAAGAAAAACAAAATAGAAAAAAGGAAGTTAGCTATTGGAGGAGAGCTTTATAGTTAGTCAAAGAAAGTCTCTGTAAGACCATACACTGAAGATAAACAGGCACATAGAATGCGTGATTTCCTTTTTTACCACGTTGCTGTTTTTTACGTTATATTTTTGGCTAAAATGCCATGGTTTGTTTGGAAATTTCCAGGTTGCAGTTTCTCACATTGTTTGTATTTTTTTTTTCTCTTGTAAAAGTTGTCATTCTGCTCCTGGAGTGACTCAGTATTACAAGCATCTCTATCAGTGGTTCCCAACCTGTGGCCCACGGGGCTTTCCAAGTAGCCCATAGCTCCTGCCTTTTGGTTGCAGAAGGGAACCGCTCCCTAAGGATGCCGGCAGAGCAAGTTTCCACAGAGCTCTGAGACTGGTGCAGGCTCCTTGCTGCAGACAGTGGAATGGGTGATCAGCCCTCCCCTCCTCCTGGCTGTAGCAGAGAGCATGGCAAAGCACTTTTCCCAGGTCAAAGGTGCTGGGGTCCTTGCTGGAGCCAGAGGGAAGAAAACACTGATCTTCCATCCTCCTGGCTGCAGAAGACAACCACCACCTAGGGACCCAGCTAGAGTGTGCAGGACTACAGGACATGTGTGGTTTCCGTGCTGCAGGCTTGCTAAAAAATGCTAGAGGCTCTTCAGGGTTTTAAAAATATCTGTGGCCCTTGAGCCTAAAAGATTGGCAACCCCTGATCTATATCTATGTATGGAATCCCTGCAGTGAAGGAATAATTTAAAAAAAAGGAAGTCTTCAGTGCTTGATTTTTTTCTGTTTCAGCAGTGTCTCCTGGAGTACTACAGTGCACAAGGAAAGGAACACACTGCTATGGCTCTTGAGGCTAAGGGTATGTCTATACTTAGAAGTTATTTCAAAATAAGAAGGCTTATTTCAAAATAACTTTTTTCCTGTCCATGCATGCATTGTTATTTCAAATTAAGCATTTCTTTCTTTTGAAACCACAAAGCACTATTTTGAAATAGTGCTTAAATCAAAATTATTATTTTGAAATAAGCCATTCTAAGCTGTGGAATAGGCTTAGTTAGAAATAGTGGCCCTATTCTTTTTCCTGCTTTCCCCTATTTCAAATTAAAGAATCCAGTGAAGACTCTCTACTTGGAAATAACTCCTTTACCTTATTTTGAATTAGAGTGTCTTTCCTGAACTCCTAATTTGCAATAATAAATTTGAAGTAGTGCTAATTTGAAATAATTACTTTGAATTAAAATCAAAGTAGTTATTTTGAAATTACTATTTCAAATTAACTTTGTAAGTGTTGACATAGCCTAAGATTTTTAGGAGAGCCTAAAGGGAGTTTGGTGCCCCGAAATCCACTAAACATCTTTGAGAGTTGACTGAACAGCTCCCTCAGGTTACTTTGTGATATTCCACCCTTAAGGAGCAAAGCATTCTTTCCCTCTGTGCCTAGCCAGTTCTACTAGCTGATGCCTAGCATATGGAGTCTTGATCCCATCTAGTCTCTACTTTTCTTTCCCCTCATTGGGTTACAATAGGACAACAGGTTTGTAAATAGAGAGCAGTCCCTGGACTTTCCTGAGTGCAAGGACTGGAATTCCACTTTGCACAGCCTGCATACAGCTAAGGGAGCAAGGCTCCTTAGCTTTACCCCCTCGCACTGAGTGCCTGTCTAAGGACTAAGCAGACTCTAGCATTTCAGGTTATGATGCCTTTGATGAATTATGTAGTGTCAATTGTTTTGTGCAAGTGTAATGACAATTTGTTAGTAATAGAATTAAAGGAAATACTTCAGAAGAGTAAATATAGTGTGTATAATGGTGACACATACAATAAATCAGAGTGGTTCACAGTGGTAAAACGCATGGTGGAGCTCCACTAAATTGTGTTTGTGTGTGTGTGTATGGAACATGTGACGCTTTTTAAGTTGCATTGTAGTTCAATGCGCCCTCACTTACCATTAACTTAGGGCCAAATCTAGCTTGCCGTAGTCACTGAGGTAGTCCTAGTGAAACAACATGAGTAAGATAGAACCTTACTGTCTGAATTAATGTTGCTAGGAACCACTGTGCAAGAGAGGGCTTGTCAGGGACATGTTAGCGCATGGCCAACAGGATCCATGCCCAGGGCCCACCACAACGTGGAGGCCCCTCTGCCCTGCCAGCAGCCTGGCACCAGGGAGGGGAGCAGGACTGGCCAGCCCAGGGTCCAGGCTCTGAGCTGTTGCCCCACCTGCTCTGCCCGCAGGGTGCGGTGGGCCAGTCCACAGGCCAGGCTCTGAGATCCTGTCTGCCTGTGGGGTGGTCATGGATGTGGTAGGGCTGACTGGTGCTTGTGCAGTACTGCCTCTGGCATGGCCTTTCGGCTGCCCCAGAAGCTGCACCACATGCTCCAGTCAGCCCTGCCACCCTCAGGGGCCAACCGGCCAGGTCACGGATGGCCTCTGGTCTCAGCCCCACCCCAGTGCTGGCCTGCTGAGAGAGGGAGGCCCACTGGTTTTTTTTTTTTAAACCAACAAAACCCACACACACCCTTGAAAAGATTCTTTTCTTTTCTTTCTTTCTTTTTTTTTTTTTTTTAAAAAGGTCAGTACTGATACATCTCTACTGACTTCAGTGGCATTACACCAGGGCCACATCTGTATCAATGTGCTTATTTACATAAAGGAAGACGTAGGCGCTTCTTGAAGGGCTCATGATTTTATCAGTCGTGCTGCACATCAGATTCCATTGCCAATTCCAATCCACAAGAACTAGCCACGCTACCTAACCAATGCCTAGGCCAGGGACACAGTTATGCAGGTTACAAAAGTTCTTGTAAGAATGCCTTATGTCTCCAACACATGCAACTAGGCAAAACAGTTCTTCCTTTTAAACATATATCTTAGCTAGTGGGAGAGAACATGATAAATCCACTTAGTTAGCAAAGAAGGATGCACTTGGATCAGAGGAATTCTGCTTGAAGATGCATTACAAATTCAAGGACTAAATTATGCCGGTATAGTGATTAAACTGTTCTGTACTTTCTTCCTATTCTTTAGGGTCCCTGCTCTTGCTTTCCCAGGGAAGGTGACACAAGACTTGATTTTTTCAGAGTGCTGAGCACTCATTGACTATGTCTACACTGTGTGTTGGAAGTTGATTTAAGGGCCCTTAAGTCAACTTAAACAAAGCACTGTCCATACTGTAGGGGAATAAAGTTGACTTCCCCCATCACTAAAGTCGACTTAAGGCAATGTGGACAGGGAGTTGCCTTAACTAGACTTAACTGGCCTCCTAACCACAGAAAACATGGGGATGGGAGCTGGCTAGAAGGCACAAAACAGCTGGGCACATTCCCAGCTGTGTGCAACACAGCCAAACTCCCAATGTTCCCTGACTGATCCGTCATCTCCCCCGTTGTCAGCCCAACCCCCACATCTTCCTGCATCACAGCTCGACCCAGCATTTCATCCCGACCCCGGCATCTCAGCTTACCCCAGCATCTTCCCACATCTCAGCCGGACCCCAGCATTTCAGCCCGACCCCGGCATCTCCCCGCCATCTCAGCCAAACCCTGCCTGTCTCCCCCATTCTTAGCCCGACCCTGTCTGTCTCATTCCTTCTCTGTCCAAACCCGTGCATCTCCCCTCTTGCCCTGCTCAGCCCCGTCCTGGGAGTCTCGCCCTTCTCTGCCCAAACCTATGCGTCTCCCCCCTTGCCCTTCTCAGCCTGACCCTGCCTGTCCCTCCCCATCTCTGCCCAACCCTGTTTGTCTCCCCTTCTCAGAGAACCCGCCTGATATTGTTGTAAAACAAACAAGGAGTCTGGAGGCACTGTTTAAGACTAACAAATTTATTTATTGGATGAGCTTTCATGGGAGAAAATCCCACTTCATCAGACAGTTTGAAGAGGGGGAATTTACAGAATGGTAGGAAATAAATGCAGGGGAGTGTAAGACACAGGATCAGGTCACACTCTAACAGCAACACAAAGCAGTTTTTAAGATTCAAACACTGGAAAACAGGACATAGAAAGAAAGTTGCTATTTCTTTTAGATTAGATTGTGTGAAAGCAGGATTAAATCCTGCCTATGGATTTTTTCCCCCCCATTATAACAGGTGATTTGACTTCACCTTCCTCTATGTGCTATTTCCCAGTGTTTGAGTCTTAATAACTGCTGCGCCCTGCCCCTGCTCCAGAGCCAGAGGAGTCAGGGCAACACAGGGAGGGTGTGGAGTGCTGCGCTGGGACATTGCTGGGCTACGTCAGGCTCCTTGACCTCCCTGGGCTCCATGTTGCCACACACACTATGAGGGTGGTGTGGTCACTTACTTCCTATAGTAAAGGAGTGGCTGGGAGAGAGGGGCACCTCTGCCGTGCTGCACTGTAGGCCAGGTACCTGCAATGCACCACTCCTAGGGTTGGCAGTGTGGGCATGGGCAGTCTCCTGGCATTTTGAGTGTGGACATGCTAAACTGGCTTAATAAAGTCTACTTTAAGCCAGTCTACTTTAACCAAGTCCTGTAGTGTAGACGTAGCCATTGATCTTACAGAGGACAATGGGAGCTCTGGTGCTCAGCATCTTTTTAAGCATGCCCAGCTTGGATAGAAATTCATTTAATGTTTCCTCCAAGTTTTAATATATATACAATTTTTTGGAAGTTTTATGTATATATATTACATGGAGATACTGATATAAAACTTTCAAAAACATGCTCCTATGTGGCATTATGAGAGTAATTTTCCTCTTGTTTTCTTTCAGCTGCAGTCTGCCTCTGTTTTCACATTTGGCAATTGAGAAAACTGACTGTGAAATGCCTCCAGATGGATAATTCTGAGGAAACAATTGCACATGTATTTATTGGTTACAACATCCACATAGTGAATGCTCCTTATTCTTCTCTGCAAAATCCCTCCACGTTGAGCTTCATTTTATCAGCATCACAAGCAATTTTATTCAAGAGGCATTTGAGAAGGAACATGACTAGGGTTGTATGTGACTAACTTACCACAGGACAAAACACCTTCCACAATCGGAATAGATGACACAGAATGAAACCTCAACATAAAAATTAAGGCTGAAAGAAATGTCACATGCAAGGTGTACCCCAGGACAACCTGGTTAGCAAGAAGCTTTAAGGGAATAAAATGTTCAAGTTTTGCTAACAAAGATCTCAGATAGTTTGATGAACTCAAAAGTAGACCAAAAAAACATATCTCTGAAGAGTTAAAATAATGCTGGACAGGAAAGCAAGGGGATGCAAAAGAACAAGCCAAATAAATGTTAAGTTTGCATCTTCCTCAATCTTTTTCAACTGTTATCTTTCAAAGAAAGGTGAAGGCATCTGGATATTCCACTGATAACCTAAATATCTCAGAGCGCTCATCAGGGCTAAATGAAAATAAACATGACAACTGACTACTCAATCTGTTACAACAATACTGACGTTAAGTGTTACTATGCAATTACATACACTCTGATTCTGATCCCTGGACTAATAGGGAATGTTTTGGCTCTATGGGTTTTTTATGGCTACATGAAAGAAACTAAAAGGGCTGTGATATTTATGATCAATCTAGCCATTGCTGATTTAGCACAAGTTTTATCCTTGCCTCTAAGGATCTTCTATTACGTGTCTGGAACATGGCCCTTTGGACAAGGCGTCTGCATATTTTGTTTCTACCTTAAGTATGTAAATATGTATGCAAGCATCTACTTCTTGGTTTGCATCAGCGTAAGACGATTTTTGTTTCTGATGTACCCCTTCAAGTTCAGCGATTCCAAACGTATATATGATGTGTACATCAGTGTCGCTGGGTGGATTGTAGTCTGCCTTGGCTGTTTACCTTTTCCTCTTCTAAGATTTGACTCTAAGGTGAATATCAGTAATAAGTGCTTTGCAGACCTTCCCACAAATCCTATTAACCTTTCCACCTCCATTGTAATAATGACCGTGGGTGAGCTGATTGGGTTTGTAACTCCTCTGTTGATAATTTTGTATTGCTCATGGAAGACTATCCTATCATTAAAAGAAAAGAATTCCATTTCCCATGACTTTGGAGAGAAAAAAAAGGCTTTAAAGATGATCCTCACCTGTGCTGTGGTATTTCTGATTTGCTTTGGACCTTATCATATCAGTTTTCCTTTAGATTTCCTTGTTAAATCAAAACAGATAGACACTAGATCTGTTCAAAATGTGATTTCAGTATTTCATGCAGTGGCTTTGTGTCTTGCCAGTTTGAATTCCTGTGTAGACCCAGTCATATACTACTTTACTACTGATGAGTTCAGGAGACGACTTTCGAGACAAGATTTGCAGGACAGTATTCAATTACACAACAGAGGTTATGCAAAAAAGCATTCCAGAACTGTATTGTAAGGTGACGTGGTGGAATATTAATTTTGCACTTTCTGAAATGATTGAAAGGACGTCAGCGTTCAACAGCATATTCTTGTGGCCCCAGACATTGGGGGAAATTCTGAGGTCCTTTCTGAGGCAAACATTTGTTGATTTCAATGAGCATTTGACTGACTAAAAAACTGACAAAAGGACTTGAGGATTTCACCTTTTTCTTGCAAAATTGTTGTGAATATTGATTTTAAACAACATATTTTGTATATTATAAAAAGAATTGTATGGTGCCCAATCCTGAACCAGTCAAGCCAGATAAAGTAGCTTTTTAAAATGTGAAACTGATGAGCTTGAGGTTGGGATTTCACTTGTTAAAATGGAGTAAGACTAGAGCCCTGATTCTGCATCCAGCTATTGTATCTAGAATAGGGAGTATATAGGATGTGACTGCCACTACCCTCTTGTACAATCTTTCAGCCATGTGCTATGCAATATATATTACCCTACTGTTCACAGCCATAACATGCCCACTTCCCCAGCTCTTTGCACACTCCTTCATTAGATCTCCCATCTATGTCCACATGCCTCTGTGAATGAATTCTCTGCTACTTTGGCCAACAGTGTAGAACAGGGGTCTCAAACTCAAATCATCACAAGCATCACATGAGGACTAGTACATTAGCCTGAGGGCCGTACCACTGAAGCCTTTTCATACACCGATATTGCAACTATCTATAACAATAGTGTCATTGAGGGCTGCAAGAAATAACTTTAGGGGCGCATGGTGTAGAAGAAATGCATGGTTTCTTTTGATATGCAACTTAAAGTGTCTATATAGAAAGGCATAGTATTTGTCTCATGGTTAGGAAGCCACCTACTTAGGCAAGTAGGTTAGGGCCCTCACCAGCAAAACTTGACTGGCTACAGGGCACAAACTTACTTACTTGCAGAGAAAACACCCGGCACATTCTGGTGGATTATGTAAAGAGGAAGAGGTTGGCAGCATGGCCTGTGAGGCTGTGAGCAGCACAAACTCTCTGCAGATTAGGATGCAACAGTCTATGTCCACTACCTACCTCCATCCCTTTCAATAATAATCTGCTACTTTGCCACATGCTAGCAACTGCTGGCAGGGACTAAGCATGGCACAGCAAAGCTCTTTGGATTTTGCTATGTAGCCTGGATTTGTTGCTAAAAGGAAGCACTTGGTATGATATTTATTTTTGTGAAATACATGTACAGTGTTATGGGTTAGGAACAGTGAATTCAGAAAAAGAAAACCCAAAAAACAAGGAGTCCTGTGGCACTTAAAGACTAAAAAAATGTATTTATCACATGAGCTTTTATGGGAGAAAATCCTACTTCATCACTTGAATTTGGAAAGCGTGCCAAAGCTTTGAATGAAATAAAATTATCTTCATATAATGACAAATCCCTGAAGTCATTGGGCTCATTATTTAGACAAAATTCCCTTCAACTTAAAGGAGAATTTTCACTAAATAAAGACTACAGTATTTGGTCCTTGCTAAAACATTTATTTAATTTGTACAGAGTGCCAGGAGTCTACTTAATGAATACTAACCACATGGAGAGGAAGTTCTTACCTCAACAAGCTTACAATTCTATTAATTCAAATTTCCTAATATTTGAGTAAATCATGTTAGCTATTCCATCACAATGGATTTAAGATAAAGTTGGGTACATTTATTAGGAGAAAGAAAGGATTCACTTGTGCCTGTCTCAGAACCAAATGTCATAAATAGTCAGATAGTTTTTCATTTCCAGTTACTGTTTCTGGCTCAGAGATAAAAGTATCAAAATGCTATGAGAAAGATTTCATAACTAATCTTTCAGACTCAGATAAGCTTCCAATAAAAGGCTCCACGCTTAAATACATTTGTCCAAATATTTCAAGGCTCATCCGCCATTGCTGAAGGTGCTGAGTGAAAAGATTTATTTATAACTGACTTTTTTTTTTGTAATTATATCATATACTTTCTGTGTCATCAGTTACATTGCAGGTGCATTTTCAAAATATTCAGTGGCAGTCCAGGTTTACCAGTCCACTTTTCATTTTATGATTGATTTGAGAAGATGGTCTCTGAAATTCTAAAAATCCCAAATTCTGGTCAAGTGAAAAGCAACACAATTTCAAAAGGACCAATATATGGCAAGAGGAGTCCAAAGTCTGTATTGGGCTGGTTTATATACTGTAATGGGAAGTTGTTTAAAATGTAATTTTAATGTAGACATTTAATGCAATTAGAAATAAATATTATAGAATAGTCCTGGAGAGATTCTAACAATGAATGTTCAAAAGTATTTTTTTTCTTTTGTTTAAACAATTTCTTTAATATCAACTAAAAATAACCTAGGACTACTGTTTGCATTTAACCCTGCATTTCACTGGCACTCTTCTGTGAAATTTATTTTGTACAAAGATTTTAAAAAATGTTAAAAATACTGTGAAAAATGTAGAATTTTAATTTAATGACAATGTACTTTTCTTATAAAGGGATATAATTTATAAAATGTTTACCTACCTAGAAGTGATTGATGTGTAAATTTAAAGCTGTTACGGCATAAGGCTCAGTTTCATACACACACGCACACCGCACTTATATGCACACAATAATCCCTTTGTAGATACATATGCATGAGCCAAATGTGCCTGCGTCTGTATTTAGTGGAATATCTAATGCTAACCAGGGTATTTCATGAAAATGGAATAGGAAATTATTTTCTATTTCTACTGAAAAGTTACAGTCTATTTTCCAGTTTCTATATTACATTCCAGATTGCATATAGTTAATAAAAATTCCAATTTTTATAAACTCTCTCTTGACCGACTTCATGCAGACTTCTCTGTTATTTGCTGTAGAGACCAACTCCAGGGCTATGTCTACAATAGGGGCTTAAGTTGACTTAAGGAGGCTTCAGTCAACTTAAGCAACTCCCTGGCCACATCTGGAGTTCATTAAGTCAACTTAAGCACATGCTTAAGTCAACTTAATAACGCCTGCCCTTAAAGTAGACTTTAAGGGTTAACTTGACTTTATTAAGTCGACTTAATGCAATGTGCCCATTATCAAGTCGACTTTCAGTGGGTTCTCTCACTTAAATCAACTTTATAAAGTCAACTTAAAAAAATGGGGCATCACTAAGTTAACTTAACAGAGTTGACTTTAAGTAGACCATATTAAGTCAACTTAAGTGAGCCCTGTAGTGTAGGTGTAATTTCCTGGGCTATGTCTAGCTGCTGGCTCCTCCCTGTTAATGGCACTATGAGAACCTGTGGGAAATCCCGCTCAGTAGGGAGCGAACAGCTCAGTAGAGAGCAAAGACCCACCCCACTCCTTCTGGTCAGTCATCACAAATAATACTGGTTACGAGAGCTGGTTTGTCAAAGTCATTTTCATCCCAAAGGTTCCAAAAAGGGATTTGCATTTTCAATCTTTTTTTGTTTGTTTCAAGGGAATGTGTTTGTTTCTTTTTTAAGTTTCTTCTTCCTTTTATCTTCTTTCATCACAGGTCTTACATGTTTTTTATTTTGGTTTGGTTTGACTTTTTGGTGGTAAAGAAGTTGCGGGGGGCGAGGGTGGAAAGTTAGGAATATAAGAGGGTGAAATGGGGGGGAGACACTTGACTAAAAGAACATTTTCCAGTTTAATTAAGAATGTGTGTGTGTGTGTGTGTGTGTGTGTGTGTGTGTGTGTGTGTGTGTGAGAGAGAGAGAGAGAGAGAGAGAGAGATTTCACCAGCTCTCCTGGTTATCATCATTGGGCCACAGCCATTGCTCCTGTTACTTTACTGACTTTGCTGATGTAAGCCAAGCAATAAGTTGGGCCCTCTGCTTGTTTCAGACTAATAAGTCACTAGTCCACCTCCTTCATGCTCTCCACGGAGCACTGCATGAAGGTTTACATTTTTTTTTGTCTCTGTTCAGGAGCGTTGCTGCCACAGGGCAGGACCTGGGGCACCGGCCCAGGCCATGCCCCCTAGCCGCAGGCCACGTCCCCAGCCCCAATTCTGCACTGGGGCCCAACCCGGCCTCAGGTGCATGCTGCTGCAGCTGCAGCTGCAGGCAGCCCAGCCTAGGATGGGGCTGGAAGCGGCCGCTGCCATGACAGGCAGCCAGGCCCCAGATCTCCAGCCAGAGACCGGGAAAGGCAGGGGCTGCACCAGGACTCGGGTCATTGGCGCTCGGATTCGGGGCACAAGCCCCATGTGCCAGGCCCCAGTGACACCCCTGTCTCTGTTAGTGCCTCCAGCCTACTTACAACTTTCACAGCCTTGCCTCAAATCCATCTTGGATCTTGCACGATTGACTCACAAGGCCACCACGCAACCTTTGGTGCCACCTCCGCCTTCCCACGTATTTTAGGATGTAATGTATGAAGAAACAAAATTCCTTTCACATACCTCATACTAAATATAGATCTGTGGAAAGAGGACAATTCCACAGAAGTCAATGGAACATTTGTCCATCATTTTAACCTCTTATCTATGAATGCCTAAGACAGTTGGAGAGCTACATCCACAGTATTGAATTTGAAAGCTACACAGAACCATCTGCTCATTACAAGCTCAGGTTCATTGAATCAGCAAATCATATTCTGTATCAATCTGTGGTTCATTATCACATGCACCATAGCTTTCAAAAAGTGAGTGCCACTTACTTGGTTCTCTGTTTGGTAGGAAACCCCCAAATGAATCTACATTCATCAAAAGTCAGTGAACCTTAGCAACCTTTCTCAGAGATGTTTTCAGATCAGTGTTGACCAAACATGAGCCAATGTACAGTTTTACATGAAAACTAGAAAAAATTTTCAACTTAGCGGTTAGTTTCATTTTGAGGTTTTGGATTTGGCCAAAAACTAAACCAAGACCATAGGACAGAAAAATATAAAAACAAAACCAAAAACAAAGCTTCTATGAACCACTCTCAACCACAACTGATGAATTGCACAAAGTCCATAAATGCAGGCTTACTATAGCCATACTTTTCCATGGGGATTTTATACATTGTTTTAGTGAGGGATTTTCCATACAATTCTATGAAAGCACAAGAGATGAGGCCCTTTAAACAGCATAATCCACAGTTCAAAATCCCCTCCCCATCCTGCTCATGTTGTAGGAATCCCTGAAAATCTCCACATCCCGTCCACCTGCTATGGGTTAACACTCCTTTTGTGGGCAATGTAATGTGGCCAGCAGAATTCTAGAAGAGTGGAAGCAAATCCATGCTCCTCTTCTACTGACCTCAAAATTCACCAGTGAAGAAAGCATAGTATTTGCCTGTATTGGGATAGAGTACACTGCTCAAGGCAGGTTTCTGGCATAACACTACGGTAGCTGTTAAGGTTTAGCATCTGTAGACCTTTTCTCCCTTTAATGGACACACATGTATGTTAAAGGCAATTTCATTTAAAACAATACTCAAAAAGAGCATGATTTCTAGCTAGGGTGAATCTTATTATTTGTTTAGCACCAACTAGATGCTTGATTCTCTATGGACCGCAAAAATAAGATCAACTATTTAAGAAAATCTAAGATCTAAAAGGGAAGCCTACAAAGACAGAGATCCTGCAGAAATCTAGAACTATAAAGGACATAGGTCATGACATAGGTTAGAGATACAGAGATTATACCCTGTGTGGCAACTGAATTCATTTTTTCCATTTGAATTTCTCTCTCCTTCTCTATATCCTCTCTTTCCTTTTCTCTCTGAGTTTTTCCGTCTGCCTGTTCTTTCTGACCAGATCCAATGCTTGTCAGTAAAGCAAAAAAAAAAAGACTAACAGATGTATTTATCACATGAGCTTTTGTGGGAGAAAATCCCACTGTGTCAGACACTTGGAAGAGGGCAAACTTACAGAACAGGATGAAAATAAATGCAGGGAGTGTAAGACATGGGATCAGGTCATACTGCAACAGCAAATCAGAGCATTTGGAAGGATTCATACTCTAGGAAACAGCACACAGAGGGAGAGTGAAGTCAAATTACCTGTTATAATGTGAAAAGTTTCCATAGTCATGATTAAGTCCTGCTTTCACACAATCTAATTTGCATATTAGTTGGATTTCGGGTGTTCCTCTTTGAAGTCTTGATGTCCCATTGATTTTCTTGAGGATCATCGTTAACAAATCATCAATGGAGTGATTAGGAAGATGGAAGTGCTCACCAACTGTTGTTTTTTGTGTTGTGATGTCTGATGTCAGTTTTGTACCCATTTATTCTTCTGCGTAGGGATTGTCCTGCTTGTCCGATGTATAAGACGTTTCTAGCACATGATGGCATAAATCACATTAGTGGATGAGCAGGTGAATGTCCCTTAGATGGAGTAGCTGGCTTGATTAGGTCCTATGATGGTGTCTTTTGTGCAGATATGTGGACAAAGTTGGCAGCGTGGTTTGTTGCAGAGATATGTGCCTACTTTACTGTTTCTGTTGTTACATCTGTAGTTGCTGGTGAGTATCTGTTTAAGGTTCGGGGGTTGTCTGTAGGCAAAGAGAAGTCTGACTCCCAAAGCTTGAGAGAGTGAGGGGTCATCTTTTAAAATAGGCTGGAGATCCTTAATGATCTGTTGTAGAGGTCTGACTTAAGGGTTGTATGTGGTGACCAGTGGCATTCTTTTTTGGGCCTTTCCTGTAGTAGTTGACTGCAGGGTACCCATCTGGCTCTGTTAATCTGTTTCTTTACTTCTCCAGGTGGATACTGTAGTTTTAAGAAAGCTTGATAGAGATCCTGAAGATGTCTGTCTCTGCCTAAGGGATCAGAGCTAATGCAGTTATATCTTAGGGCTCGGCTGCAGACAATGGATCGTGTTGTGTGTTTAGGATGGAAGCTCGAGATGTAGATAGCTATACCGATCAATAGGTTTTCAGTATAGAGTGGTGTTGATGTGTCCATCCCTAATTTGTACTTCAGTGTCCAGAAAGTGGATCTCCTGTGTGGAGTGTTCCAGGCTCAATTTGACTGTGGAGTGGAAATTGCTGAAATCTCAATGGAAATCTTCAAGTGCTTCCCTGCTATGGGTCCAGATAATGAAGATTCAACGTAGCATAAGTAGACGAGAGGTGCTTTGGGATGAGACTTGAGGAAACATTGTTCTAAGGTGCTCATAAAAATGTTTGCATATTGTAGGGCCATGTGGGTAACCATAGCTGTACCACTGACTTGGAGGTATGAACTGTCCTCAAATGATTGTGGGTAAGCACAAAGTCACACAGTTCAGTCACAAGCTGTGCTGTGGCATCATCTGGGATGGTTCTTCTAATAGCTTGTAATCCATCCTTGTGTGCGATGTTGGTGTAAAGAGCTTCTACATCCATAGTGGCAAGGATGGCATTTTCAGGATGCTCACCGATGAATTGGATTTTCATCAGGAAATCCATGGTATTTAAGATAGCTAGGGATGTTGATAACATAGGGTCTGAGGAGGGAGTCCACATATCCAGGTAAGCTTTCTGTAAGAGTGCCAATGCCTGAGATGATGGGGTGTCCAGGGTTTTTTGTTTTTTATGGATTTTAGGTAGTAGATATATGAAATCAGGGGTAGCAGTCATGGGAGTGGGGGCTTATCAGACCCACCCTACGATCTCTGAGGGCCTGCCTGTTGGTAGCCATCAGCTCAATCTATGATGGCGATCAGCAGTGTGGCATCCATACGCAGACAGACTGCTGGCTGCTGCCATTGTGTTATGGAACCATGTCAACCAGGGAAGTCTGGTTGGAGCAGCGATAGACAACACCATACTTAAAACAGCAGCAGAAGCTCTACATGAAGGCTTCCAGTCCAATGGAGTTGGACTGCTCTTAGCAGCAGTCAGATATGTTTAGAAAATTTCCCCTACCAATAAAATCTAAGGGTGAGAAAGTAGCCATACAGAAAAATCACATCTGTCCCCTCATCGACTCCAAAGAAAAATCTGTTAAGAGGAATTTACACAGTTCAACTGATCTACTGTAGAATATACTGACAGCATTTTTCTGTTCACTGTAATAGCTTTCACTTGATTTTAACTGAAAATGTCTCTAGACATCATGGATTAAGCTAATTTAATTTCCTGATATATGGGGGATAGAATCGTTTACCAACTTTGGATGATGGAGGTGAGAATATTTTGATTTGTATAAAAAGCTGTCTGCCTTCCATATTATTAGCTTGCAAAATGCTTATTTCTGGATATTCCTGCTGTGTGGAATTGTTCAGTAAAAGAGCCAAAGGAAAAAAGGAGCAAACAGCAAAAGGGTTAATCATTTAATTATGCTCAAGTAAGAAAAAAAAAATCTACTGATTTGATCGTGAATATTCCTGCTCAGGGTTATATTAGCATCTCTGATACACCAAACAATTCTGCTGGGTAGCTTTCACCAGACTACTGCTCAGCAACTTATGATAAAATACTATAGTAATTTAATTCTACAGTCATTCCCTAATTCTTAAGAGCATGTCTACAGCACCTTCCAACTGTGGCACTTTAGTTAAGTATTAATTAGTAACACTCCTATGAGACATTATCCCCATATTAAAGATGTGGAAACTGAGGTGCCGAGAAGTATCCATAGATGACATGCCCAAGGATACACAGTGCATCAGTGACATAGGCAGAAATGTCATTTCATAGGATCAGGCTTAGGGTCAGGATACTTCCCATTTCCATGCTCCACCACCAGAACCCATCACTATTCCCCTTCCTCAGAAAATGGAATGTAACATTTGGCTTTACTAAATAAATCTACTCTCCATTTAGGCTGAGAATTAAAAAGACAAACCCAGAAGTTTGAAAAGCTACATTCTAACTTTTCACACCTAGAAAATAAAGCGGGTGCAAAAATAGCAATGTGGTTTATTCATATTAGTATTAAAATAAGTTTCATTTTACAGGAAAGAGGGTATGATTTTTCAGTATGTCACTTAGGTTGATTTCACAATAGAGATAAGTACTGCCTACTGCCTCCCTCCCTCCCTCCCTCCCTCCCAAGTAATTTTAATGTTCCAAAGGGTGTTTTCTTAGGGTAGATTCTACCTTTGCATATAGCAGAAATGAAAATTACTAGGTCTTCCAAAATAAGAAAATCATTTCTCTGCCAGATTTGTTCCCAAACACATCCCAGTCTTCAAAAGGATGACAACACTGAATATGATCCAAAGGGGCAGCCATGTTAGTCTAGTTAAGTAACGACGTGGGATTTTCTCCCATGAAAGCTCATGCGATAAATGCATTTGTTAGGCTTTAAGTGCCACAGGACTCCTTGTCTGTAACACTGAACATGTTGTCTAGTTCAGCAAAGCAAGCAAGGAGTCCTGTGGCACTTTTAAAGACTAACAAATTTATTTATCACATGAACTTTCATGGGTGAAATCCCACATTGTTCTGGCATCTGACAAACTGGGACTTCATTCATGAAAGGTCAGGTGAAAATGTGTTAGTCTTTAAAAGTGCCATAGGACTCTTTGCTTGTTTAACACTGAACATATCGCCGGTTCCCTAATTCATGCTTCACAAATAGATCAGTGCTTGGGAGTATGCAGAGGTCTTCCAGGGGGTACATCAACTCATCAAGGTACTTGCCTAGTTTTACAACAGGCTACATAAAAAGCACTAAGAAAGTCAGAATAAAGTAAAATCTCATATAGGCAATTACTTGTTTATACCACAATACTCTGAAATGTTAAGTACAATATTTATAATTTCATTTGATATATTTTATAATTATATGGTAAAAATGAAAATGCAAGCAATTTTAAAGTACTGTGTGCTGTGACCCTTTTGTATTTGTATTTTTATGTCTGAATTTGTAAGCTAGTACTTTTTAAGTGAGATGAGTACGCAAGATGAATCAAATTCCTGGAAGGGGTATGGGAGGCCAGAAAGGTTGAGGGCCACCAGTTTAGTCGATGCTGAATGTAGTCTATACAAACATCAATACTGTGTTAATGAAAAGGATCCAGTAATATCACTGTCCTCGTGATTGAACACCTAAGAATTTTTTTGCTCTTGTTCTTTCGAATCCTTTTTTCTGATCACCCATATCAACTGGAACTTCCGGTCTCATTCATGGCAAAAGGAAAAGAAGGCTGACTATGTTGGAGGAAAAAGGCTTTTTGCATATGCCAAAAATCATCAAACCATGACAGTTACAAGAGATATTTTGAGATTGTCACAGAAGACTCATGTGTGCCGTCGTGCGTGCACGCATGCACACACACACAAACAAACCATCATCCTAAGTGATACATTTTAGCATAAATTACTTTCATTGACATTAAGAGAAGAGCGGTATTTGAGGCTACTTGCACTTTAGATAGCCCAGGGTTATTTGCCTTTGAGGAAGAGATTTTCAAAGCCATCGGGATTAGGCATGCATTTTACATTAGAATTAACAGCAGATGTGTGTTCAAATCCCCAACATAACTTTGAAAACATCGGTGCTGTCAAGGTATATTGAGATTTCAATAAAATCACTTGCCAACCTAGAAGGATGATACTGTATCCCCACAAGTCCTGTGCAGCAGCAAAGCTTTGACCATCTAAGCTGAGGTTTCCACTGGGAGGTTTGTATAAAGGATGGTGAGGAATGGACAATAGCTTTCATTATAAAGGCTGGCCGCTGACGCATCTGGGTGAATAATACTTTTCTCTAAAACTGTTAAGCCTATTTCTGATAGGCTAAATTCCATTTTCCTTACACAGCTTTTCCTCAGTTCTTGTTTGGATAAAGTTCTTATTGTTCTGGATTTTTGACCCTACATTAATTCATTTTTCTGATAATCGTAGCATCATCAGCAACAAGATTTGCTTAGGTAACATAGCCAGGCTTAACATCTGGAAAGTCATGATGTTGAATGAATGGAAGTGTCCATGATGCTAGATTTGAGTACCTAATGAAAAAATTGTTTTAAGTGGATCTTATTTTTGAGAACAGGAAAAATGATATTTAGTAAACTAATCTCCAAAACCAAAGATGCTTCCTCTTGTTGCTCAGTGAGTACAGTTCCCTTAAAGGAAATTACTTGTGGGGAAGGAGGTGGGTAGTAAGTAGTCTACATGTGGGAAATGTACTAAATCCAGCTTAATCATTTTAACCATGTTGTGGAGTTATGACTTCATGCCTTATGCTGAGTTAGATTAACCTCTGCTAGTCAAAAGAAAAAGATACAATGTACAGAGGGTTTATTCTCCTCTTACACAACTGTGTGTTTTCTGTGGAGGGAGAGTCTTTATTTACATGAGTGTAAAAAGAATCAGGCCAAGAGACTCACACTGACACAAGTAAGACATTTCCTTGGAGCATCTGACACATTGAAACAGAGAGTTCCTGGGGATTGAGAAATGACTGTGCAGTGTGTGAGTGGAAAAAGGCTTTTGACTTTGCTACACACTAGCTAAGGTTCCATCAGCACTAGCTACGATATAATCTCCCTGCCTTTCACCCCATAGAAAATTTTGACTTTTCCATTTAAAAAAAAATATTTTTGGCCAAAACCTAGAAATATTTCTTTTGGAGGTAGGGAGGGGAGGATTTGGTATCCTGACAAGAAACTGAAAATTTTTGAGGAAAGCAGATACTTTTCATCAACTTTTTTTTGGGGGGGGGGTCAAAAATCCAATTTAAAACCATTTCAACTGGTCCTAGTTTCAATGCCAAGTAATGTGAGTTTGATGCCCACAAAGTAATGATTTCCTTAGTTTCAGACAAGATTTACTGTGTGATTTTCTCTCTTTTTCTGTCATTTACCATTAAAAGCCACTTTTCTTGGAACTGAATGGTGATGAGTACCATCAAGCCAAGGCAATCGCTATTTGGGTGACTGTGAAAGTCAGCTTCAGGGGAGGAAGAATCTCAGCTGGACAATGGCTAGAGAACAAGATCACATATAGAAGAGATTGTGAGCTCCTTCCTCAGAAGTGGAAGGGGCTGGCCTGGGTATAAGGATATGCTAGTAAGATATAGGGTGCCATTACACCAGTCTACATTAAAAGTGACTTGAGGCAGAGGCACAAAGTTGGGCATTTTGGGGAAACTTCTTCAAACTTAGCACTACAGCCCACATTTGCATGATATGCCTTTGGGTCAAATAACCAGGCTCTCAGTTTTAAGAGACACGGAAGTTGATCGATAGAGCTAGCCTTACTTCAAAGGTTGGTTTCTTTACGTCTCAGAGCACAGTCTCTTGAACTTCTGTTTCCATAGACTCCCACACAACAGTTTCTCTGCTAAACCACACTCTTAAAGACAGTGTATGTTGGCTGCAGCAGCTGGAAGGCATTTCATCATGTGTCTATTACATTTTCTCACAGCTTCGTTTCTGTTTGTCAATATGATAGAACTATAAGACAAGATATGACAGAGTTTTTGGAGCTCCAGGACTTAAAAACAGTAAATATGCTATTTAGAAAGTGCTACAACTGTGGGGGAAGTAAAAGAATTCATTCCCCTACCCTGTTTATTGTCTGCCAGAGAAAATTTACATCTTGCCTAGGAGAGGCTGTCAGTGTCACAAACCTGCTTTGCAGCCCCAGGCTGGAACTGCACAGAACCCACACACCAATCTGATCACTCTAAATGGGTAAAACTGTTGCAAAAAGCGGAAGGTTGTGTGGGCACTGGAGAGGCAAAGTCAGAAAAAAGTACCACAGATACTTTTATACAAGTCATTCCCCAAATGTCACACACTGAGAAAGAAACAAAGTGACTGATCCACATATAGACCACCTCTGCCAAACTTAATAAGAATCAAAATAAATTCCAAAAGGGATAGCCATGTTAGTCTAGCCCAGCAAAACAAACAAGGAGTCCTGTGACCCTTTTAAAGACTAACAAATTTATTTAATGCATGAGCAGGGCCGGTGCAACCCAGTAAGCCAGGTAAGCATTGCAGAGGGGCTCTGGTGCTTGAGGGGCACCAAAACGGGGAACGCGCCATTGTGGCGCACTCCGACGTCATTTGTCTGTGCCGGCGCCTGCTCTGCTTGCAGGGGGCATCAGAAATGGTAGCACAGTTCCTGCACATGAGCTTTCATGGAAGAAAAATCCCACTTACATCTTCAAGTTTCTGACAAAGTGAGATTTTCTCCCCCAAAAGCTCATGCAATAAATACATTTTTTAGTCTTTAAAAGTGCCACCAGACTCCCTGTTTGGCTTAATCAAAATAAAATCCAGTTAGTGAACTTCAATCATTACCCTGAAACGTTGTAGTCAGATACATAATTATTTCAGTTTCTGGCTCACGTCTAGCATACCATACACTTCTGATTTTTTTATATTCCTTATTTAATTGGTGAAGTAATTATGATACTGGGTTTGTTCTGACAAACCGACTTTCTTATAAACATGAACATTATAGTTGCTGGGTGACTGCACCTGCATTACCCCAATCCCCTGCCATGGTCCACTCCAGAAGTTTCCAGTCCTGTCTTAAATTACAAGTCATCATCTATCTTTGGGGTAGGGACCCTTGTCCCACTCAGAACACGTCTACACTAGAAAACTGTTCTACAATAAGTCTCTGAACTATAATAAGCGCATTGTATTTGTAGTGCAATTGCGTGTTTACACTGTGAGCCTTGTAATGCAAAGGAGTGTCTACGCTATTTTTTGCATTTCTGCAAGAAAGAGCATTGAATTGTGGCCACCTATCCCATCATGCCACTCATCAGCTTCCAGTGCTAGAAAGCCTGGGTAGAAGGAAAGGAGCACTGAGTACTGTGGGTAAATTTACAAGTTCCCCTGGGACTCTGTGTTTTCTTGTCATCATTCACTGTAGCTACTAGAAACTCATGCCCTTTTTGAACATTGCCCCAGCAAAACAGGAAAAATTTCAAAAGTTCCCATGACTCACAGGAGGGACGGGTTAGTCACGACAGAGCAGCGGAGTCCAAGTGGAAGACTAGAGTGGTCAGGCTTGGAATTCTGGGACATTTATGGAGGCCACCTAGTGCAGAAGAAAATTCCATCAGTGTTCACATGCACTTCATAGCACAAGAGCTGTTCTGCAATAGGTGTTAATTACTCTCACCCAGGCAACATTATAGTTCTGGTATAACAGGCAACTTGTAACGGGTGTGTACAGTGGGCTTGTTTTTCCACAATAAGATGACTTAGTCTACAATAACACTCTAGCGTGTACAAGGCCTCACTTCTGAGCTGGGGTTTTAAGGCTGCGCAGTACTCTACCTTCCTCTGCGATACCCCCAGCAAGACAGCCTGCTTACAACCCAGAGCCTGTGCTTCTCTTTCTCTTTGAGAGATATGAACAGTATATTGCCAGCAGTTACAAGTTACCACACAACTCTTTCTAAGCAACCACACCTATTCTTAAGTATTATAGAGAAAACAAACAGATTTGAACTCACACTAAACATGCTAGGGATCAGCCATCAGTCTTACGTGGCCTAGTATAGCAAAATCCTTCAATCTTCTGCAAGTATTGATGCCCTTGGACAGAAGGTCCTGCCAGATTGTTGAATCCCAAGGAAAGGCCTGAGTCAGTTTAATCTCAGCCTTTTAATGCCAAAATCTCATTTCTTTGTCAGGTTTTGCCTGAAAAGGACAGTTTGAATCGGTATATGCAAATCTGCACAGGGATGGTTTAGTTAAATGATTTACATTAATCACTTCCCACTCTTTTTAGTTCCTGAAAGAGCTGTGGTAACTTTCCCTGCTGGAGCTGTGTGGAATCCCTGGTATACGGTGATATATAACCATTCATAACCTTTAATACAACATGTTCCCCCAAAGATACCACATGGGATTGCAATGTCTGTCACAAAGGCTTAAAATGTCTCTTCACACAAAGCTATGTGTTAATTAATAGAATTCACATTCAAATAAACTAAGGGTACTTTTATTCTTGTACTCTGTGCAATGAAATATTTGTAAATTAAAAGCATTTTTCTGTGTTGGAAAACAAGGTAGACAGGGATTGTGGGAGGAAAAGCATGAACAGAGAAAAAAAAATATGAACATTAGTTTAAATGCTGTCAGTGTCACATTACCTGTTGGATTTCTTTTGTGATGGGCTTCCTAAAGAAGGATCCTGCACCCTAGAACACCTCATCCCACTGATTCTTCCAAAAGCAAGATAGTGGTATGGAGCTTTTTGGCTTAAATGCCTGCTAATCAGTTGCCAGCAAGTTATAAAAAGATTAAGCATCTAGTTCAGAGTATGCAATCAGGTATTTAAAGCACTGGGACAAATCACAAGGAATGAATGTGCAACGCCTGTTGCACAACCACTCTCTGCCGTAAATATTTTGAAAAGCCCAATATCTGCAACAAGGTTAAATTATTCTACTAAACTCTCACGGTGATTTATGGGTTTACACTTAAGTATTTGAATATATAAGGTAACAGCTCTGAAGTACTTGAACAGAGGAAAAAAACCCACAGTCTCTTATTCCCAAAATGAGAGAGGAAGATTTGATTAATGATAGAACTTGCTACAGTATTTCTTTATCTTCCTATATAGCTGACTAATGTGAGAAAGATTGACAGTTGATGTCAATGGGCACTGGATTAGGTCCTTAATCGAGATTGGCTTGCCTCGTATGGAAGCAATGGTCTAGATCCTTTTATGGAATCACTCAGTTGACGTCAGTGGATGAATATGGTGCAATATTCACTGCTAACTAATCCAATTGCTTACATGAAGACTAGAAACAAAACACAAAGTCCGGTGGCACTTTCAGAGACTACCAAATTTATTTATCGCATGAGCTTTGGTGGGAGAAAATCCCACTTTGTCAGATGGTAAGTTCCCCATCTTCAAGCATCTGACAAAGTGGGATTCACTCCCATGGAAGCTCATGCAATAAACAAACTTGGTAGTCTTTAAAAGCGCCACAGGACTCCTTGTCTGTTTTGCTGGACTAGACTAACATGGCTACCCCTTTGGAACGAAGACTAAGACCACTCTACTACACAAAAAAATGGCATGCCCCTGAGAGAGAGAGCAATATTTAAGTCTTCCATTCTATTACACTTCCACCACATGAGAGTAGGAACGAAGGATGGTACAGTTAAAGGCATCACAATAGCTATCCCTTCATGTTCTTACTGAAGCTGACTGCACTTGAGAACAATTTTCAGGTACTGTTAAGGGGCTGTAGTTTTGGCAAATTAAAGGAAGGTTGACACTTTCATCCTTTAGATAGCATCACTCAAATGATAAGAAATGGTGTGTTGATCAACATTGTCTGCATTTGTTTTGGAGACTAAAATGACTTCTCCTTTATGCCAATGTTAAAGGTGTCAGTCAAAGGGATTATATGGGTGGAACTAAATATGACTGGTTGTGAGGCTTATAAGAATTAACAAGGGTCAACTGTGCTAATCTGTCAGCCCTCTAAGTCTCTAATCTGTCAGCCCTCTAAGTCTCACTCCAGAAAACTCAATGGAGATTTAATGGGGCAATGAGATAGGGAGGTCCTAAAGGGCTAAAAATGTCATTACATTTACAAAATATGCTATGCTACAGTTAGTGGCAAACTATGAAATACCTTTGATAATAGCAATACTACAAAATAAATTATACAGATGTAAGCCAAGTCTGAATGTCCTGGGGGGCATGGGGGCACCTTAATAGCATGGGCTTTGTATTTGCAGGAGTACAATTAAGTACTAAACCCACCCAGGTGCTGGGCATGATGGGAAATGGTTAGTATGGCTGATCTGGGACTACACATTACTTTTGCAGGGGCAATGAAATGTCTTTCAATTGCATGTACAAATGACAGCAGAACTGTCAAGAATTCATTCACCTAAATAGAATGCAAAAGGGTAGAAGGATGCTCCTGTCTTGTAAGAGCAGCAAGGAGGGGTTGGTTTCCTGCCAAGATTGCCTTTGAGCTGACAAAGGGCTACTCTCAGGAATGGATTAATCCTTTTTCCCCATTGTTAAAAGTTAGAACTAAGGACTCTTTTTGGAGTCTTCTGTTTTGTAGCAAGGGCATTGCTTCTGTGTCAACAGAAAGAATTTCAGCTCATGGGAAAACTTAAGAGTTGAAATCACTAGAGAAACTGGGAAACTTTGACTGACAACCAGCAGACAAGTGAGAGCCATGAGCGATCAAAGCCTGCAGAGGGCCACTCAGGGGTTAAAGTATAAATTGGTGGGCCCCTCTCATGCTGGTCCAGGCACCCCTTGTACCAATGCAGGCCACACACACACACCCCAACTACTGCTCCCCACATACCTACACCCCAAACCCCAGCTATTGCCCCCACCCCCTCACTGCTGGTCCCCCAACACTTCCCCAACCTCCACTGTGCCACACCATCTTCCACACTGCCCCAGGCCAACCCCCTCGCCTGCGCCCTTTCCCGACCAGGCCGGCTTGCCTGTCTCTGACCCTCCCCCCCAGGACCCAATTACCTGGCCACCATGTCACTGTGGAGCAGCACCAGTCCAGGCTGAGGCTCCGGCCTGAGCCTGCTCTGACTGAGCATGCTTAGAGTCTCTGAGCGTGCACAGTCAGAGCAGGCTCAGGCCAGAGCCTCAGACCGGGCTGGGGCAGCTCCCTGCCTTCTCAGGACAAAGTGGAACACCATTCTGGGGCCTGCTATTTTTAGAGGCTCAGTGTCGGGGGTCCTAAAAAATAGAAAATGGAGCTGGAATGCTGCATTCTGGGGCCCGTTGTTTTTAAATGGTGGGCCCTGGAATGCAGCATTCTGGCTCCATCTTCTGTTTTTAGGGGCCCTGGAACACAGAGCCCCTAAAAATAGTGAGCCCTGGAATGCTGCTCATGTGCATTTCGGCCTATTTTAACTCCTGGGACCAGCAGATGGCAGAACCAACATTTGGCAAGGTCCTGCAAAAGGGGACTGATTGAGTCCCTCAAATGAGGGTGGACACTGGAGCTACAAACAGGGCCGTCCCTAGGAGGGAGCGGGGCCCAGGGCAAATCAGTTTGTGCGGGGCCCCCCCC
>ML681991.1:27112480-27132320 GCA_007922195.1 Podocnemis expansa
TAAAATCATAAATTTCTAGCCCTCAGAATAAAAAGTTGCAGAGAGAAGCAGAAAAACATGACCTGACTTTATCCTAAAGGCTCAAAACCCAGAAGTCAGAGAAAATAGCTCCCCCTCATTTATTATTTCTTTAAACATCTCTTTATTTTTAAGTGAGTTTTAATGATATATTTAAGCCAGACTTGTGACTATTTTTGATGTTTAGGGTAGGCAATACTGAATGTGTCATGGTGATGTTTCATCAACCTCATAGTCACGTGGACAGGAGCATCTGGAGGTACTCTTCTTTGTGGTTCTGGTTTTCTGTTCAAGATGGGCACACAATTTTACAAGTTTAATAATTTCTTAGATCAAGTTTTTGTTAAATTGAAAATTCAGAGAGAGAGATGCTATTTTTGGATGATATCAAGAAATAAATTCTGGTCCTTTCTCACCTCAAAGCACTGGATTCCAATTGTCTAATGCATGTTATTTCCTTTATGCTGCCTGACTCTCTCCTTTTCCATCTTATTTTAATATATGTATTCATACATTCCTCCTTGCTTTGCAGGTGATCTAAATAATGAAACTCATGTACTGTTTGAGGATGAGAGGAAGAAACAAGGGACCTTTGGGCTCCTCTTAGATACCTGATGTAAAACAAACAAGGAGTCTTGCGGCACTTTTAAAAGCTAACAAATAAATAAATTACTTCGTCTTTAAAAGTGCCACAGAATTCCTTGTTTGTTTCGCTAAACTACACCCACATGGCCACAGTTGCTTTCCTCTTTGCCATGCTTTGGGACTGGTGGTCTGACTGCAATCAGTGACAATGGGGCTTATTTACAGTGCAGAAGGAAGGACAAAAAACTTCTTTAATGTGTTGATTGATGGCCATTAACCCTAAAAACCCAGTATTTCCATATGAGCGCTAGCCTGCCGTCTTCTCTCTCAGGTAAATAGATCATTATCTGCACAGAGAAATTTGCTCAAGAAGACATCTCTGAAGACTGAAAAGTCTTGTTAAATGTAGAAGGAAAAAAGTTCTTTAATATCTGAGAACACTTTCTGGAGATGCTGATGTAAATTCAAAGAGAAGGTCCTGTTTTGTAAAGGTTGGGGATGTGACATTCTCCTGACTTTGTCCCCGTTTGCTTGACTGAGGCTGGCTCCACAAGTTTTACCTCAACACTTGCCCTTTCTCTTCCCCTCAGGGAGCAGTTGTGGGAAGGTGGCTACTTAAGAGTTCCTGTAACCAAACGCGGCCTGCCTGAATTCCCTTCCCCCTTCCCTGACCAGCCGGAGCTGCTCCCTAATCCCACAGCTTGAAGAAGCTCCCTGCTTCCTTACTCCAGCTGGCTGCGTGGGATCCCCCAAAAGCACGAGGCCCGCCAAAGCGCGGGGCCTAGAGCGGTTGCCCCTCCTGCCCCCCCTTAAGGACGGCCCTGGCTACAAATGGGCAGTACAGGGGAAGTGAGAAGCAAAGGATACACCTAACGTATGCTGGTGGAGTGAGTTCAGCTCACTGTGTTCATGAATTCCACATTGCATTGTTTTCCTAAACCAGTGCTGTTTGGATGTTTCCCTCCTTTTATTACATTTACTTTCTACAGTCAGACTCTGGGCTTGTAAGAGGGGAAGTATTAACCTTTTAGGGTGCTCAAGAAATAATGTGTGATATGCCAGGAGACCGAGTGGGGGTTTGAGCTGGTTTGGTATATTGTTGATAGGAGCCCCTACACATCGAATGTGCCCTTTGCTGCTGCCAACTCTGCCTGGCGGAAGGGTTACCCATCATAATAAAGAGCCTGTTTTGTGTGGTGTTTTTCAAAACATTATCTTTGCTATGCTTACCAGAAAATTTGCAAATATTTAAAACCCACAATAAGACTCTCAGCCATTACTGTGATTTAGTGACATTCTCCCATGCAAAAAACCTTCACTATTAGATGATGGAAAATAGATATTTAAAGAAATGGTAACCCCTTGTGGCCAAGCAGTACTTTGAGCATTTAGCAAGAAAGTTCCCAGGAAACCTACGTAAAGCAAAACCAAAAAGCACCCAATCTTGGGTTTCCAGTTTACTTAGAGATTTCTTGTTTCACTAAAATAGCACAAACCAGCAGAGGCCCTGGCCACTTCCTTTCTTGCAGGTCAGCAACGTATCTAATCCAAACCAATAACATAAACCCAAACCAAACAAATACACAAAACACATAGTGGGCAGCTCTGTTATACACAGAGCTCCCTGATCTGGATTCTGCTTAGCAGTCTCATCTCTCAAAGTAGGCTTGGCACCTGAATGACTTCTCTGGGAGATGTACTGATCTCAGCTGCTTTCTGGCTCACCTTCACTTAAGGACATCACCAAGCTAGAGGTGAGTCAGAGTTCTCTCTACAGGGCACTGGCAACTCTAGATTCCTGTCTCTGTTTGCAACTTTGATTTTTACCATCCCCAAAGAAAGCAGCCTGGCATAAAATGTGCTGCTGGTGCAATTAGCTGCAGGCTGGAAATATCCAAAGAACAGTCCTCAGAGAAACGACACAGAGATTTTCTTGGAATACATAGACCAGAAAAGTCAAGAAGTTCCCCTTCGCTGGTAAGGCTAATGTACAGCAGCTATACACAGTCACTTAAGAGGAAATGGAGCTTTGTAGTCTACCACAGTGACTTTGGGGATCTTCTGCTCCCAGTAGCCTAATGTGCTGCATGTGACTGTTTTACAGGCATGGCCGTGACATTACAAGGTTGAAAAATGTCAGAGTAGTCCCCAAATGGGGAAGCTGCCATCAGAGCATGTGATAGTGCAATGTCACAAAGCCACGAGATGTGCAGACTGCAAATCCCCCCTCCTCCCCACTTCCTGATCCTGTGTATTGATAGAGTCAGACCAGCAATTGCTAAGAGAGGAGCTGCTAACAGCTTAACTCTCCAAATAAGCAGCACAGGTTGTTATGAGAAAAGTCTGAGCGGCCTAGAAGGGGAAACACTGTTTGTTTACAGACACCCTTTTGCAAGCACTGTGCTTGCCAAGAGCTTGCAGAGCAGCACTGAGAGGGAATCCCCCCCACAGAGAGATGCCTTAGTCAACAGACTCCAGCCTCTGCAGATATGAAGAACTGTGGTACCTGACCCCACCACAATCTCATGTTCTTTTTCTCCCTCAATACTTGTGTTCATACCCTCAGTCACACTACAGAACTGAAGTGGGCCAAGGCAAAAAAAAGAGGTCAAAGGAGCTCTTGAAAACATGAACCAAACATCCTTAAAAACAAAAGGAAAACAAAAACCCCACAATGTGGTTTCAGGCCTCATATTGCAAAGGAACAAAAGGATAGACACAAATCATTGTTTCTTGCTTCACAGCTCACTGTTATGGAGAACTGTCTGAAAAAGGGGAAATAGTTTTCACGACAAATTTCAAAGTCAGGTTTGCTCTGCAAAGGAATGATATTCATTTATTCAACGTCTGAGAAGATTTTTTATAGGAAATTTCCACTCTAGAATATTTTCCCCAATTTGCTGAAAGGAAGGGGGAAAAAACAGGAGAGTTGTGAATGGAGGCCGGGGGGTGGGTGGGTTTTTTTTTAAAAAGAATAATTTTTGAAAATAATTTTTCACAAATGAGTTTGAATAAAAAGTCTTTTTTCAACAGCAATGTGATAAGCTTAACCTGATCTTGTGAACTTGATGAGAGTAATCACCCAACAAATCTATTAATGACTTTCCCATTTCTTTCAGCACCATGGTATCTTGTGTCCCTGAGGACTTGGTCCTGCGAAGCACTGAGTACTCCACACATGATTCAGCAATACTTCAATATGTGAGTAGTAGTTCTGAGGTTAACAGACTACAGGTATATGAAATAAGCATACTGAACATTAAACATATGAATAGTGTGATGTTCAAACTCTCATAATGACCCGTGGAACAGTTTATTACATAGTCATGGCCCCCATTGACTTCTTATGTTTATGTGCCTTGCTGAATTCAAGTCAGTTTGTTCAGCATCTCTGTCCATTGAACCTTGTGTCTCATGCTGATTGCCACAGCCAAAACTCTCAGATTGCAACTCCTCTGCTAGCCCAGCCCATAGGTAGCTGTATTTATCTGGCTATAGGTCAATCACTGCAGAAATGCATGATGTTTATTCACTCCAATTTATATAGATTCAGCATGATACTTTTCATTTTGGAAATGCTTGTGGTTGAAAAAGCTTAATGGATATTGTTAAAAGAAGGTATCAGCATGCTCAAGGCCTTACAATGTATTTCATATGCATACTTCACCGCACTGCTTAGTACAGAAGTACTAATTTTGGATATGCTTAATATCAACTCTGCTGACCCCCCACCCCCCTTCTTAGGTTAAAGCAATAGAGGCTTTAGGACTTTGCTGCATAATGCTGTAGTTATGCTCATTGTGGCTTAACACTTACTTTTAACTTTGCAGAATATCAAGCATATGTATGCAAATGACAGTGCTATATAGTGAAGTAAGATAATTACCATGCACCCTGTCCTAAGGGCCTCACTTTAAAAACAGGCTCCCATCTTAAATAACCATTTAAATATATTGCCATGATTTCTAGTGCAAATTTGGTTAGTGATTTAGCCACTACAAGGCAACTGGATTCTTTTCTGGTCTTAGGCCTTACTAACTTACTGGGTTTTTTCTTTTTCTTTTGGAAGCTGCTGTCTACGATTCTATTAAGTTAGGACTATTCTTAGAGGATTTATATATTATTAAATTGAATTACACTAAGCTACAGTAAAAGCCAAAGGATTATCTACTAACACAGAAGAATGTAATTGGAAATTAGTACAAACACGATGAGAGAATGCCATACATTTCTGCAGAACAAACAAGGAGTCTTATGGCACTTTTAAAGACTAACAAATTTATTTATCACATGGTTCATTTCTGCTGAACAGTGCTTGAGCAAGCTACTTCTAGAAGGATTCCATTTGTTTTTAATTTTTCCACTTAAAGTTTATAAATTAAATAGGGGGAAAATATCCCACACTACTTTTCATAAGGGCAGTCTGAAGAGGATTATTTGGATTTTTGTCTCCAAGTTTATAATTTTTTTTTAAAGTTGCAAAAATGCCTAGAGCCACAGGGGAAGGCCCTTTAAAGAGACACAAATAAATACTAATATTCTGTCTTCTAAAATAGGACTACAACCTCTATCAGTAGACAAGAGCCGTATAGGTTTGCATAATTATTAAAAAAAAAATCACATAATAAAATGCTATTCCAAAGGCTACATTTGTGAGATACTGCATGGGGATTCTGATCCTGCATTCGGGTCTGCTCAGATAAACTTTTGTCCAGCATGGAGCCAACTGCAAAATCAAGGACCTAAATTTGCATCATATAAAAGTGCATTGGGATCTAATCCATTCTACTTCCATCAGTGTAGTAAGCAAATCTAACCACTATAAAATATTTTGGTATGTGAGCAAGGTTGGTCCTACCATAGAGGTGACCTAGGTGGTCGCCTAGGGCGCCAAACAGTAGGGAGCACCCAGGGCCATCCTGGGGGGGGGGGGGGGCAAGAGAGACAGTTCCGTGGGCCTTGCGCTGTGCTGCTGTGAGCAGGGTGGCGTGGGGCCCATATTACTGCCCCCCCCCCAGCTACTCTCTCTCTCTCACCCTTTCACCACTGGCTTCGGTGCAGAGGGGGCGGGAGTATGGAGTTGGCCTCTGTTCCAGGTCAGCTCACCCCACCCCTAGGGCAGGGAACAGCTGGCCCAAGGGCAGGGTGGGCCAGCCAGCCCAGCATGGGAGGGGCAGCAGGAGATGCCAGCACAGGCTGATTGTCCTGGGCCCTGCACCCCCCTAGGGGCAGCCTGGGCCACCACAAGGGGGGGGGGTGGGCATCAAAACAACAAGTACCTACAGCACCAAAAACCCTGGGGCCAGCCCTGCATGTGAGATACAACAAACAATTAGGCAACACTTCAGAAAGGCAGAAGAAAATATGAGTTGATCAAGTAAAAAATGTCAAAACACAAGACATAGTTTGGTGAAGTATTGATAGACCATGGAGTGTAAGTTTAAATACAAAAACAATTCTACATGGCTACTACCTCCGTCCCAACAGATTTCTTAACATTAGAAACACACTTTAAAACAGTTCACCTAACACTTGGTTAGGGGTGCTACATCCATTCCACCAATCATTTTGAAGTCATTGCATTCAAAAGTTAACAGTGCTAATATACTGTGGTGGTGAAAAGAGCACCAGGAACTATAGGATGTTAAGGACAGCAGCAGTGCAACAGAGCAGTGCTGTGCAATATCAGTTCAAGGAGAGAGGTGTTAAATACATCAGTTGTGTGTCGTGACAGCAAGGGGCTGACAATTATAGTCTGACTCAAATGCATGAAAGTATTATTTACGCAGTGCAGGGAAGTTCATTCCCCTTCTTTCATTAGCACTTAGTGAGGAGACAGAGAAGTTATTGCCAGAAGTATTTACATAATCTGTGATTTGAGTTCATGATGCAGATATGAAAGTCATTCTGGAGCTAAAAGTGGAACTCCCTGGAGGGAAACTCCCACTTCCCCTTCACTTTCTTCCTTGGAGGAGGGCTAGGTTCCCCCAATGGAAGTGGGTAAGAAATTATGATACTAATTGTTGATTTGCATTCTTTGATTCTGTACTTGATAATAGTAGTACTAATCCACTTACCTATGTGAGTGAGAGTGCAAATGGAGTGCTGTCAGGCATATTGCCACCTTACAACCAAAAGAGATACAAAAAAGGATTTTATGATAGTCAAAAACAAACTAATGAGTCGTCTAGACACAGAGTTGTCCATGACAACACCATGTGTGGACACCTTTATTTTGGTGTAAGAATACCTTGAACCTGTTTATCTTAACACCCTTTCAAAGTGGAACAAATGTTCTTATTCTGAAATAAAGGTGTCCACCCATGGAGTTAATCTAGAACAACTTCACCTGTAGACAAGCCTTAAACTGGACCAACTCCTAACAATCTGTCTCTAGAAGAGCTCATAATGAATGTTTTAAAAAACATTAGACTAAGAAATTCTTGGTCAGTAATCTCATGCTTCTCATATTAGGATGGGCTTTTGTGTATGTGTGTGTGTGTAAGTACAAAGAGTATTTTCAGGAGAAAAGATATGATGAGGCAAAAAAAAAAGTGTATCAGAATACCTTCCTTTTGAGATAAAACAGAAGGATGGCAGTTGTGTTTTTTTGACTTGGACAGGAAGCATCCCCATTAAAGTTGTCTCAGTGGTATCAAGAATAGATACACATAATGTAATATGCCAATTGTTAATATAATAATTATATTTAAATATAATTCAATTATTTTGGCCAGACTTACTCTTTGAGTGGCTGCTAGCATCATGACCCTAATGCTGATTCCACAGCAGGTTCCACTCTGTAGGACTCATGCACAGAACAATCCTAGTACATGCAAAGGTAACGAAAAGACACCTTTGACCCTGCCTTTCCTGGCCCACAAAGCTCACCTCAGCTGCAATAATTCAGCCATGTGACATGGTTGTCTGTCACTTGGATTTTTTTCCACCTCTGAACTTTTTTTCTCTTCTGGATTTCCTTGTTTGGGTTGCATGTATAAATACAATAAGAAAGTTAGCAGTTGTTTCTTTCCTCATTAATCCCTGCAAGTTTCTGTCTTTCTATCATTTCTAGAAAAACAAGTGAAAAGGACAAAAAGCAAAGGAATTTACCTACTTAAAAGCTAAAACTGATGACAGCTCAGGGTTGTGAATGACTGGAAGAGTAAGATTACCCAAACCCTGCTGGAAGCACAGCTGTAGCAGGTTAATAAATGAGAACAGCAGGCACAGGAATCAATTTTAAAAATAACAAAACCACAGAAAATTGGCTAGATAGGAAAGCTCTGGTTCAATTTAGTTAAATTGGAAAAGGTGGGGATTAATATGAAAGTAGAAAGGTGGATAAGGAACTGGTTAAAATCATACTGAAAGGTGAACTGTCAGGCTGGAGGGACATTACTAGTAGAGTTCCTCAGGAACTAGTTTTGGGACCAATCTTATTTAATATTTTTATTACTCATCTTGGCACAAAAAGTGGAAATGGGCTAATAAAGTTTGCAGATGATGCCAAGTTGGGAGGTGTTACCAATACAGAGAAGATCAGGATATCATACAGGAAGATCTGGATGACCTTGTAAACTGGAGTAATAAGAATAGGATGAAATTTAGTAGTGGAAAGTACAAGGTCATGTGTTTAGGGCCTAATAAGAAGAATTTGTGCTGGGGATGCATCAGTTGGAAGTGATGGAGAAGGAGAAGGAGCTGGGGGTACTGGCTGATCATGGGATGACTATGAGCCACCAAAGCGATATGCCCATGAAAAAAACTGATCCTAGGATACATAAGATCAGGTAGAGATAGGGAGATGTTAGTACTGTTATACAAAGTGATGGTGAGACATCATTTGGAATACTGTGTGCAGTTCTGGTCCCCCCATGTTTAAGAAAGATGAATTCAAACTGGAATAGCAGCAGAGAAGGACTACAAGGATGATCCATGGAATAGTACCTGCCTTATGAGAGGAAACTCAAAGAGCTTGGCATATTTAGCCTAACCAAAAGAAGGTTGAGAGGAGATATGATTGCTCTCTATAAATACATCAGTGGGATAAATGCTAGGGAGGGAGGATTATTTAAGGTCAGCACCAATATGGACATAATGACAAATGGATATGAACTGACCATCAGGAAGTTCAGACTTGACAGTATATGCAGGTTTCTAACCATTAAGCAGTAAAATTCTGGAATAAACTGCCAAGGGCAGCTCTGGGAGCAAAAAACCTAGCTAGCTCAAAACTGAACTTAATACATTTATGGAAAGGGTAGTATGATGGGATGGCCTACTTTGGCAATTGACCAGTCTTTGAGTACTGGTGGTGGATATGCCAGTGACCTGAGATGGGATGACTGATAGGTGAGTTCTGAGTTATTACAGAGAATTCTTTTTGGATGTCTAGCTAGTGAGTCTTGCCCAATGCTCAGGGTTTATCTGATCACCATATTTGGGTTTGGAAGGGAATTTTTCCTCAACACAGATTGGCAAGGGCTGTGGGGGCTTTCCACCTTCCTTTGTAGCATGGGGCATGGTTCACTTGCTGGTGGATTCTTTATACCTTAGAAGTCTTTAAATCATCACTGGAAGACTTTAATAACTCAGTCATAGGTTAGAGGTTTATTGTAAGAGTGGGTGGCTGAAGTTCTCTGGCCTGCATTGTGTAGGAGGTCAGACTAGGTGATTGTATTAGTGCCTTCTGACCTTAAGAGCCTATGAGCCCATTGTTGAGGCTAACATATGGGCTAAAACCCTTCTGCCATTATTTATGGTAACCTTTACTGTGTGTTTGGTTCCTTTCTCCTTGGTAGAAAAATTTTACAGTCTATTTCCTTTTACTTTGACTGGCCTGGAGCCTCTTCTTTTAAAAGGCAACTCTGCTGCTTGGTTTCAAAAAGTGATGGGGTGTCAGGTGCAGGGTGGATTTTAGTTGTTAAAGGGTAAAATCCTCAGACAGGCTTTTAAAGAAGCAGGCCACCCTGTTAAATACCTTAAGAGTTTTAAACAGCCTCAATCAAAATAATTCTCCCTCTCAGTTTGATTGCATTTCACTTGTTAACTCATAATAATCTTACACATTCTCTGGTCAGTCATAACATCTTCCAGGAGAAAAAAGGATAATGTAAAACAGTAATACGCAACCAATATGTTGGGACATGTTACTGTGTCATCACACAGTGGTGAGTGTGCCACAGAGAACTGACTGGATTTCACCTGTGTGTGTGTGTTGGGGGGGGAGGGGGGTTGGTGTGTCCTGTAGGGTCCTGCTATGCCACCAACTGTGCCATGATCTGCAAAAGGTTGAGAATCACTGATGTAAAATAACCAGCAGTAACATAGTTTTTGGAGAGAAAAAAAAGTCTTTTCAGACCTCCTGCACTGAACATAAGAACTTGAGACTGGCCATTATGGTCACATCAGTGGTGCATCAAATCCACTATGCTGTCTTCTGTGGCCAGTGCCAGATGTTTCAGAGAGAATGAACAGAACAGAGCAATTACTGAGTGATCCAGCCCTTGTCCAATCCCAGATTCCAGCAGTCAGAGGATATGGAACACCCAGAGTAGATGCATCCTTGACCATCTTGCCAAATTGCCATTAATGAACCTATCCTCAGTGAACTTATCTAGTTCTTTTTTAACTCGGTTATACTTTTGGTCCTCACAGCTGCTGCTGAATGTGCAAAAAGTACTTCCTTAAAGCACAAAAATAGCAAAAGAGAAACAACCCTGTATTTTTTTTTACTTTGCAGCTCATATATAAAGAACAATATTTTAATCAACAAAATAGACCGTAAGCTTCTTGGGCCAGGGGCTGTGATTTCTATATGAGCCTTCAGTGTCTAGGACCAATTCTTTATGGGTTCCTGTGAGTGCAAATGTCCTGCTCATAAGGGAGGGGCAAACTTATGGAACTCAAGAGCCACACAAGTTGATTATTAAACCTTCAAGAGCCGCACTGAGGCATATAGCCATATACTTTTACCTACTGAATTGAGTTGCTGACGTTCTTCCATGAGCCAATTTTTCATTCCAGAGCCAGGTGCGGTTCCTGAGCCTCAGTTTGGCCACACCTTCGTAAAAGCATCCAAATTGCGAGTAAAACCAATTATCAGGGTTTTTTTTTTTTTTTTTTTTGGTAAGTTAAAGCTATGGAAAGGACACCAGTTAATCATCAGTTGATCATATTGTGCTATTGCCTGAATGAAAACTCTCACTCAAGTCCTGAGTTTTATCCTCCATCCAGAAGTGTAATGTTACTCAACATTCCAGCTACTGTTCTTAACTAAGCCTGACTTTTTAATACTTTCCATGACACAGCTGGCAATGTTCTACACTTACTGCTTTGCTTGATGTGCACTGTATAGAGTGTTAACTAGGCCATACTTGTCTCACAAGCATGCACTGTCTGCTAGTGGCTTAACTCAGAACATAGTCTTTACCTGAAAACAATAATGTGCCAGTTTCATAGTTTTCAGCTAGTTCCTCTTAAACAGCTTTCCAAATACCCTTTTGCCTCTTCTTATTTCACTGGCATATTACTTTAATCTTTGCTCTTAAGCTTAATTATGATGAAACAAAATTCTTTAAAGAGACCTGCCACTTGCATTTGAGGATTTTTCATCTTCTGGGGGTCTGTATGAAATTATCCAGTGTAACAGTAGTCTTCATTAAAATGTTTTTTTAAAAACAGAATGATGGTACAAGAACAACTGCTTGACATAACATATCTCATCAAAACACTCTGCAAGGCCCAGTGAGGTTAGATACCCATTGCTAAGTCACAAAGAAAAGCAAATAAAATATTACATCGCAGAAATTAACTTATCTCTTGCCATACCGGTCTTGTCTTCTCTAGGGGTGGAAAAAAAAAGTTGTGTTTTTAGCATGTGTTAACGTTCCAGGGACCAGGCAGACAAGCAAGTTGTAGTATTAATATGTCTGTTAGTTGGTCAAGGTAAACTATGCTCACCTCCAATTTGTGTCCTCACTAGGAAAAAATGTTGCATTCTTAAACAGTTAAATAACTCAAGGCAAAATCCCATTGAGGACATCAGGCTTAGTAGTTTAAACATATTATTAGCAGGCTGAATTAATGCTTACCTTGATCTGCTCTCATTTGAGAGCTACTGACTGCTCTACCTTCACTAGGATTTTACCTTGAGTTAAGAACACACCTTATTTTGTCTAGTGAAGACAAGCCACTCTTCAAAGTGTCTGACAAAATGGGATTTTCTCCCATGAAAGCTCATGCGATAAATAAATCTGTTAGTCTTTAAGTGCCACAAGACTCCTTGCTTTTTTTGCGTTACTAGCCTAACACAGCTGTCCCTTTGGAACTTTATCCTACCAGGGTGAAGTTACTTCAACATTTCAAAGACAGGCATTTTATCAGGACTAAGAACAGTCTTATATACAGACTGTTGTCACTCCCATTATCTCAGCGAGGTTTCCCAACACAGCATTTCACCAGCCACTTTGATCTCCCCCTTCCCTTCTACTACTCATTAAGACCATTGATTTTTAGTTATGTGTCCTTTGTTCTTGGTTATGAGAGTTAGAGCATGCCCTCTTGCTAGATGTGTCATTTGTATTTTAGTTAGCTGATTGCAGAGGCAACATGAATTTATTGATCTTCCTTTGCCAAGACATGCTTTTTAAAAATATGGTAAGTACAGTAAAACCACAAAAGTCTTTATCTGCATGTGACTGAGGTTAGCACCTAATCTCATGAATTATAGATTCACACTTACTGCTTTAACAGGTGCCACTGACAGCACCTGCCTCACAATTCGCAAGTGCATGTTAAGCGAAGACTTGTTAGAGGCTGCTGGAAGTCAGTAGCACCTCAGCTACATAAGCTATTTTAAGTTTTACTTTATGACCTGATCCTATGTTTTACACCCCCTTGCATTTAGTTTCATTCCTTTCTGTAAGTTCACCCATCTTCGAAGCATCTGAGGAAGTGGGATCTTCTCCCCCGAAAGCTCATGCAAAAAATAAATCTGTTAGTCTTAAAGTGCCACACAACTCTGTTATTTTAAGTTTGCCAGTAACATTTTTCTTTCCTTTAGTATACCTCACTCTTCTGAAGACGACAGGGGTGCTGCCACTGCACTAGCCAGTGGTTTAAAGATTCACCCAGGATGTTGGTGGCCAAAATTCAAATCTCCACTTGGCTTAATTCCCGGATTTCAAAGCAAGTTTCCAACTAACTCCTGAATATAATGCCTCTCTGGCCCAATGCCTATTTTGCATGTTTTATACAAAGTACAAGGAAATTCTAAAAATCTCACAGATCATGAGCCATCTACTGCATTAGGTTTATGTGCTAGAGGCAGTTTTCTTGGCAGTTTTGTACCCTTTCCTCCCTCTTGTGCATGGACCTTAAAAACGTAGTACTAGCTGAAGGTATTTTTAAGGAGTTAGGAATGTAGCCTGAAAATGAGTGCCAAGAAACCTTGTCAATATCAAATAAAATCCCACTGTCCCTTGGGCAGTGATTTCCTACTGACAGACACAAACAATATAAAAATAATGACTGGCCAGGAGTTTTCATTTCAATTATAAGCTTCACTTACTATGCTGATTTTTGAAGAACACTCTCAACCAGTTAAGTTTTATTTAACAAGGAGTTACACTGCAGTTTACATTCTCTGCAAAGTATTCTTTAAACAGGGATAAAAGCAATACATAATGGGAAGCTTGCTCACACTGTACTAACATCAGATACAGTTTTCTATTTAGAACCAAAACAGTATCAAATGGTTTCTATTATGTGAGATCACCATACATTCAATGTATAAATATGGATACTCACATATTATGCTGCCAGATGGGTTGTAACTCAATGTCTACAAGTATATTAGATAAAATATTTGGAGTTTTTGAAATCTTAAAAGTATAGCAGAACCTCAGAGTTATGAACACCAGATCTGACTGACCAGTCAACCATACACCATCTAGAACCAGTATACAAATCAGGCAGCTAGGGAGAGAAGGGGGATGGGTGGGGAAAGCAAATGCAAAACAATTGTTAAACTTACGGTACTAAAAAAAACATTGGTTTTCCGCTCTGTTCAGTAGTATTTCAAAGCTATACTAATATTCATTTGTAAACTTTTGAAACCATGTTTTGTTCCTGAGGTGTTCTTAACTCTTCTGTTCCATGGTAATGCACACAGAGAACTATCACTTTCACTGTTGCTTCAGTAATAAAACTTCAATATATTAAAAGTTAGCTTAAAGAGCCATCTACTGGTCAAATGTTTACTTACCATGACATGAAGGTTAAGTTCTCATTTGAATATTTGGTACTACCACCAAGATCTGCACCTACTTTAAACCAGGGGTCTCATTCAAATCACCACAAGAGCTGCACAAGGACTGTTATATTACCTGAGGGCCACACCACTGAAAACTTTTCATACTCCAATATTGCAAACATTCGCAACAACACTATTGTTACCAGCCAAAAGAAATAGCTTTAGGGGCTGTGTGTTTCAGACCCCTGCTTTAAAAGGGAAACAAAAGTGATGCAAGGGCTGCAAAGAGGAAATCCTGACTGGTTACAGGAGACAGAGTAAGCAGCTAGAGATTCAATATTGATAATTAGACATTTCAGCACCTAACCTTAAGGCTTCTTGCTATCTAATGGAATGGACAATTCCCAGTAATTTGGATGTTTTGGTTCCAGATTAGAGACACAATGTGGGTAAGGAAATATCTTTTGTTGATCCACCTTCTGCTAGTGAGGGACTAGCTTTCACACTACACTGAGTTCTTCCATCCAAACGCAGACCTAAGGAAGAGTTTTTTGTAGTTGGAAAGCTGATCTCTTTCACTAGCAGAAGTTGATTCATTAAAAGATCTTACCTCACCCAAACTGACACTCTGAACCTCAAATTAGGTGCCAAGGGTCCTCATACAATGGATGTGGAGCATTTGGTACTTAAGAGGGATTCCTAGAAGTGAGCCAGATGAGTGAGAAATCATCTAACCAGGCCAGCAAGAAGTGTCCTAACCTCCGCCCCTTCAAAGGGGTGTCATACATCTGTAGCCACAGCTGTGAATCCTCTCCTGGAACTAAGAGCCTTAGTCAAGGTCAAATCTTCTCAAGAAAACAGGGGTGCTGCCACTGTCCTATAGCCAGTGGTTCAAAGCCTCACAGAGGATGTTTGTGACCAAGTTTCAAATCCCCACTTGACTTAATTTGGGAATTTCAAAGCAAGTTCCCCACTAACTCCTGGATATAGTCCCTCTCTGGCCCAGTGAGTGTTTTATACAAAATGCCACAGCATCAACCAGGAAAGTACTCGAAACTTAGTGGTAACAAGATCAGCACCAGTGCCTATCATTGGTGTGAAAATTAGATCTGCTTTAAGTATACCTACCAGCTTGGACCTCACTGGAGAGAGAAAGGAGATTCACAAACTAGGCATTCCCTCTCAGTGGCTTTGTACCTGCCTCTCATGAGAAACTGAAAACCCTCTTGACTGGTGTAGTGGCTAGCAACTCTGCTTAATATGCAAAAGGTCCTGGGCTCAAGCCCGAGGTGGTTGGACTTGATGATCTCATGAGGTCCCTTCCAGCCGTATGATTCTATTCTATGAGAAACTGAAGGGCCAAGGTATTTAAGGTGCCTGCATAGGATTAGCTAACAGCCATTTTGTGAGTGTCAGTGACACCTTAGTGTTGAACTGATGCACCCAAAAGAACAGTCAGGCATTACACTTCATGAATCTAGGCCTTAGAGCCTGATCTTCCCATTCTTATACCTGTCAATTAATACAGAACTGTCAAGAGCTGTCAAACTTTAGAGCCATCATCAAGAACTATACAGCTGAAATTTCAATTAATCCTGCAAAACAAAAAAAAGGGTTAATTTAGAAACTTAGCTGTAGTGGACTATCAGCAGCAGCTACTACACTGCATATATTGCAGCTTAAAACAAAACAAAAAAGTAGATGTTAAGTAATTCCAGTCTAAGCACAAGAAAGCTTTTTATTAAAAATGGCCTTTGACCATGGACTTGATGAGAAACTCAATTTAGTTAAGTATGGTAACAGCCTTGGTGTTCCAAGACACTCATTTTACTCTATCCTCGCTCTCCAATCTAGGTTAGCTGGACAAATTTAAATTGTTTCAGAGCTATTATATAACAGCTGTGACTTTCACAGTGTTACTTACAACCAGGCTGGAAGAAAGTGTGTTGCTGAGAATCTACTTTGAATATTTAATACCAGTCAAGTTGTTATGCAGCAGTTTTAAGCTACATCTTGCTTTCTGATCAAGATCTTGGCAAAACAGCAATCTGCTACTCTACATTTTTAAGTCCTTCACCACAAGCATGACAGAGGAAATTAGGCTTCACTTAATCCTAAACATCCTCTGAAGTATTATTCCTCCACACCCACCCTGAGCCCCTTATGCATGGAGGGGTGGAGAATATTAAGGCAGATGTGGTGTGACTTGCCCGAAACACAGAAGTCAGGGCAGGGACAAATAAAACTGACATCTTTTGATTGTTCTATAGTCATACTTCACCACTTCAGTGAAGTACATGCGTGAATTGTGAGTATAACTTTCTCACTTTTCAAAACACTTGGAAGCACATGCGGAAAGCTTGGCACATGATTCAGTGCTTTTATTGGATATGAAAGCCATAGAGAATTATATGTTCCTTTCTACAGAAGGATGTGAACAAGAGCCCTCACACCAGTAGAAGAGAGCTGTAATTCTTTCTGGAGACAGAGAAACTTACACCTCAACTCTTGGAATGTCATACTTAGTAAAGTCACACTGACTTTCTCCTCCCACCCCATGGTAAGACCATTATCTAAACGCCATGAAACCTGATGGACATCTTGTACAAATTATAAATCCGAACCACAAACTGCATTCTAGATCCTCCTACATAACCCCTCCCCCAGTCATCTGCAGAAGAGTAATCATTTCATTTTCTTAAAAAAAATTAAATAAATGTCAAATGTTCGAGGTGTGCAACATTAACCCATGTCTGGAAATCATTTTCTAAAGAAGTCACCACTCAGTTCTGATGTTAAGGTTAATAACTGGATACAAAGCAACCATGAACTAAAGTGGCTCTCACTTGTTTCTGTGTAGTGGAGCATAATATTATGTTGTGGCACATGTAACCTCGTCTACCATTTGGCGTTTTCTTAACCTTATGGTAAAAATTTCAAAGGATGTCATGCTGATCCCTCATGCTCAACTGCTCACAAAATTTTCTACTGACAAGTGAAATTCTGCAATGAAATCAAGCTTCACTGTGTACACACACAGTCTACATAACCCTCAGTGCAAACTCAGTGTTGTTAATTTCAAACACCTCCACTATCTGGTTGAGCAGAGCATGGAAGTCAGTTACTAAAAGTTACTTTCTATGCCCAAAATGTACCCACCAAAAATAAAAATATATCTTTATTAACCCTGCTGAGTAGTCTTGTGAAAGGGATTTTTATGTTTTAGTTGCATTACAGCTGTCAGCTGCAGCCCACAGTCCAAAGTTTTCCCTTACTGCTGAATTGCAGGATGCTCACCTGCAGTGCAGAGGTTAGTGCAATTCAATTTTCAGCACAAAAAGGAACAAAACAGTAAGAAACCTCTGTCTTGTCCTCTCATAGGACACCACCCCCACCCACAAACAAAAACACCAAAACCCTGCACACAACAAACCCACGGGGGGGGGGGGGGGAAGGTTTTGAAAGAACATTAGCATGTTAGAAGCAAAAGAATGATTAGGCAGACAAAGGTGAGTTTCCTTCAGAAGACTCCATTTAAAAAAGCCACACACACAAATTGTGCTTTGATAGTACTCTAACCCCTCCCCCCCACCTCATTCACTTCTTTAAAAGTATCACAAATTAAGACCAACACCACAGTTCTAGAGAAACATTTATTATAAGGTTGCAGGATTTATGCCAATATAAAGTCCCTTAAAACAGATTCAAGCTTTGAATCTGCAGTACTCTAGCAACTCTTCTTTATCCTATAGTTCTCAGCAATATCTTGTGGTAATAATGCTACTTGCTCATAAAAAGTTCTGATCTAAAAAATTGGTGTACAGGCCAAAATAGTTAGATTTACAGCTATAGTCACATCTACCAGTGGGCCATATGAAGAAGGGTTTCAAAGTTCTGTTCTAAGAAGTTTGCGTACAGGCCAAAGTAGTTAAATTTACAGCTACAGTCACATCCACAAGTGGGCCATACCAAGTGAAGTTTCATGAAACAGGCAGCTACAAGATAATCAAAATACTGAAACTTTAAAAAGAGTAAAGTAACAACAAAACCACCACCAAAAAAAGTTGAACAAAAGAATCTGAATGTAAACTTAGGGAAGTTTCCAAATATACATACAAGTTCAATACAGTAATTGCACAAAATGTAAAAAGCAATGTTAGAGGTTTATAAATCACTGAGGTTAGATTTTACATGCTTCACACCTGGGAGTTAAAGGTTTGTTTTAACGATAAATGTTAAAAAGGTTTTCTACCAGAAAACTGAGTGCAGAGTAGTTCTACAGAAACACACTAAATGTGCAAACCACAGTTTATACATTAATTTAATCATTCTGTGGGGGAAAAAAAAACAAGTGGTGTATAAGAATTAATTCTGGCTAAAGAATATTTTTTATATAGAATTTTCTGTGAATGGCAGAAAAAATTAAGTCAGACACATTCAATGGACAAGTTGATATGTTTCTTCTAAACTGCTCAAATTTCAGTTTCACTTAAGACCACTAAAAACATCGTTATACCAAAGATCAAAATAAGCTGAAATGGTGATTGCGTTTGTAATACAAGCAATACAAAGAAAATGCATAAGGCTTTTGATTATCACTGCACATTTTACTTTAGATGTCAAGCCATAAAGCTCAGTCACTTTCCATCTACTGCCTTATTACTGTTGACAAATCTTTGTTTCAACCACAAAAGAATTCTCAAAGTGTCTGATTGTGTGACAGGTCTCAGCTGAGCGCTTCTGGAGACCTAGGTGGAAGAAAAAAAGTAAATTAGCAAGATACAAGGCTTTGTTCTTTACCAACAGTACAAGTATTTATACTGTTCTTTCCTAAGAAATGTATATGGCTACCCTCGTCTGCACAATTTAGTACTTAGTAGTGATGCAAGGTCATTCAATTAGATGCCACTATGGTTGTAGGCAAGCTTGTTTCTGCTGATTAAATATAAAAAAAGCCCAAGATCTTCAGAGCTCTGTGGACATTACACTAGGACTAAAGAAGTGACTATTAAAATACCACTAATGGATAAAGTGTACTTTTCCTTCTGTTTCTAGTATCCTCTTAGCAGCTTGCCCTCTGAAGGGCTGTCACTAAATTAAATTAAGGCTTATGGCATGGCCTATCTACGAACCCAGTATTTCTCTGCTTTTCTAGGCTACTATACGCCTTTCATGAGTCTGCTCTGTCTTGCGTACCCAAAGTTTCTCCTCATTTAAAAAGCTATTTGCTTACCAAAAAATCAGACAAAAATACAAGTGTTGAGGCATACTACTATGGAAAAATAGCTTACTTTCTCATTTGTCTGAATAAAATTTTAGTTTGTACTAACTTTGCTTGTGCTTTTCACAAAGCCCATTACAAAGCTAGGGAAACACCTAAATGAGTTAATGAACCCTCTACGACTGCTGACAGCAGAACAGAAGCAGAAAAACAACATCCTTTGGAGTTTCATTCTGCAAAAAGCATCAAAAACAAGCAAAATCCTAGTGGACTTGGAACAGGAAGACTAAAAATAGACGTTGAAACTAAGTAAAGTTGCACCAGTTACCTAATGACAATACAAATTAGTATGGTCCCAGAACAGTTTAGAAGCACCTGAAGATTTAAGATACAAAAGTCTGTGGAGGAATCTTTTTTCACACCAGTTCAGACAGGAAGAGTACTACATAATGTAGCAGGGGAGGGGAGGGGAAGGGAAGGAAAAAGTTCACTGTCTGGCGAACAACTTCCTCTAACCAACTCCTACACATTAGGATGCAGAGGTTTAACTTCTAGAAGGGAATGACTTGACTGTACTGTGAACTGAATACACTAATTTAGTATAAAAAACCTCCAGTGCTTCAAAAAGCTAGACTAACTAGAAATCTACCCAATTTTAAAGGGGATACCTGTGTTAGTGTAGTCCAGTGGGGGGGGGGGGGGGGGGGAACCCAAAAAGGAGTTGTGTGGCACTTTAAGACTAACATTTATTTTTTGCA
>ML681991.1:27132720-27188456 GCA_007922195.1 Podocnemis expansa
GATCTTCTCCCACGAAAGCTCATGCAAAAAATAAATCTGTTAGTCTTAAAGTGCCACACAACTCCTTGTTGTTTTTTCACTAGAAATCTACCATCAGGGCTTTGTTAGCACATGTGTATTCACACCTACTTAAAACATCTCAGACATTGAATTCAAGCATTCTGAAGCAAGATTCAGCGTTAAGATTAAAGTATGGAAGTCAATTGGTATCCCATAAAGATCTAGGCATTTATTTTCAGATTTCCTTCTACGATTCCCTACAAGCATAAATAAATTTGTGACAACAAGCACGTAAAACAGATTCTGCAATTTTTCAGAGTGTAACCAACTAAACGGAAATCTATTATTTGAACCCCAATTATCCAAGCATTAGATTGTTGAATGTGTGTGCCTCAGTGAAGACAAGAGTAACGTGAAAGCTATTTTCTCAAAATTCCAAAAATTTGACGGTCTCAGGACCTCTGACTAAAACAAATGACAAAGTAAAGAAATGCTCAGGCTGGCATTCTGGGCACATGATAGAGGGTTTTGTAAACGGTACCAGCCCAGGTCTCATTCAGATTTGATAGGGGGAGAGGGGGGATGCAGCCTTCAAACTCAAAAGCCTCTAAAGCAGAGGTCTCAAACCAATGTTCCCTCTAATTATTCGTAGGCTGTGCGTGCAAAAAATTTCTCTGTGAGCACCAATATTAGCACTATTGAATATCTGTGTGCGCAGGTTTCATGACATGTGCGCATACACACAGCTTAGAGGAAACAGTGTCAAACTCAAGTCACCCCAGGGACCACATGAGGAGTAGTATGTTAGCCTCAGGGCTGCACCACTGAAGCCTTATTATACAACGATATTGCAAATATCATTAACGATACTGTCATTGCGGGCTGCAGGAAATAGCTTTAGGGGCCATGGGCCCCATGTTTGAGACCCCTGCTCCAAAGGGGAACAAAACTATATTAAAATAAAGTGTAGGTATGTGCAGAATTAGCCTGTTTAGTGAGGCAGTCGCTTCTACCAGTTTCTGGAGTGAAGTTTTTAGTTCTTTTATTTCTCATCTCTATTGAGACAGCATATTGCTGATGTGGAGGAAACACTCACCTGTTCTCTGATCCCTGCGCTGTAGTCTGAAAGTCTCTTTTCCAAAACAAAGCTGGTAAATGAAGATGCCCAAATCAGACACATTATCTATCTTTTCTGTTACCACCATTTCTTCACGAACTAGGTAAGTCTGAGGCAAGTAAGAACCAGCCTTTAAAAAAATAAAAATAAAGAATGTTAAGTTAAGAAACTTTACTACTCTTCTAGGCAAGACAAATGCTAAAGAATTTATTTTTCAACCACCACTGGATTTTAAGTGGTAATTCTGTTCATTTTACTGTAAAAAAGGAATCCCATTTTTTGTTTAACTTAACTCACCCCTTATAAAGGGTTGCATTCAAAACTGTCAGTTCAAACTAGTTACAGTACTATACCTTCTAACTGCAGCTTTCTTGATAGTTTTTCTGTGTGAGAGGGTCTAAGTCTGATGGTCTAAACAAAAATCGCTCAACCCCACCCCCCTTATTCAAAAGTGGTATTTCTTTATTTTCCTTATTTGAAGGCAAATTATTTCCCAATACCATGGACTTCACTAGAGTGTGCAGCTGCTGTTTCCATAATATATATTAATGACATGGCAGATGTAACTTCTCTGTAGAACATGGGTTGGCAACCCCTGGCACCCATGCCAAAAATGGCATGAGGGCCAAGACTGAGTGGCACACAGTGCCACTCAGGGTCCCCCACTGGCCCCACTCCCCCAGGCCCCCACTGGGGACCACGGCCAGCAAGGACTAGGAAGCTGAGGCATGCTGGGCTCCTGGCCCTGTCCCCTGTTGGCAGGGCTAGCTTCAAATGATCACCAAATTTTTTTGGGTCAAAAAACACTAACATTTAAGAGCAAGTCAAAAAAGTTAGTAGGAAGGGTTAAAAATGTTTGATTATTCAAATGTAAAAAGTTTAGGTTATTTGAACATTTAATGTCTTCATGAAGCTGAAAAATATACTGCTTATTAAATAAGTTCATAGGTGGATCAAATTGCAAGTTCCATCATTTTGCCTGAAGAATCTGCAACAGCTTGGGCGGGGGGGGGGGGGGGGGGGCGGGCGTGGGGGAAATCTCCATAAATATTCTGTGGGTTTTAACACTCATTTAAAAAAAACCAGTTTGGGGGCAGAAATCAGGTTTTGCTTATTTTAACTCTAAAAAGCTGAGTCCCTTCAAAGTGCAGATAAATCTCTTTCAGAACATACATAATTACCAAGCAACTGGTTTAGAGTTTGTATCATGAAATAAGTTCACTACTGTACTCCAGTGAATGATTAGAGGTCAATGACTTGGAAGAGCAATTAAAATACAAACTCTTTTCTGAAAGTTTCTACTTAAACATGAATGACCATTTCCAGTCTATTTTCTGAATTCTGCTGCACATTTCTTCACAGTAGCCAAATCCATTATTTGCACATTCCTAGCTTTTTAAAAGCTAGATATTTAGTATTTGAGAGCAGTTACCTTGAAACCTGACATTCTCTATCCACTCAACAGACAGGACACACTGAGAAGTGACCATGAAGCTTTACCACAATTATACAATAAACTGAAGGGATTACATACTAGAGAGTGAAAACATTAATTATGGGAATGGGGCCAGTTACTGCTACTGAGTTTTTTTTAATCATAGTTTCATTTGTCATCAGAAATCACTCCTTCAGCTGTACTATTCAAAATCGTAAAGAATTTGTACATACCGCCAGTTTTGCAAACAGGTCCATCAGATTCTTTGGTGGCATAACAATGGATGTGTTCAGAGCAATCACATAGCAGTTACCCAGTTGTAAGTCAAGATATGCAGTCAGAAGCTATTAGGGAAAAATTTAACAGCTATTCTCAATAAATCGAGTGCTATCTGAATTTGTGATGACGACGACGACAACTGATAAGTTTTCTATTTCACAAAAATCTATTAAGAAATCTAGCAAGCCATGATAAATGCCATTAAAAACAGAATTTTAGAACAAGCAGTGACAGAACTAAAAATAAAGCTTATAAAAGATTATTTCAGAACACAGCGCCACCTAACAGAAGTATAAGCCTTCATACTCAGAGATACTTCCTGCCAGAAAGGAGCTTACGATAACAACTAAAGTTAGTATCAGGGATAGGACTTGGTATCTTGAAAGTGTGTTCTTGTAGTTACAGGAGCCTATTGGGTTTCTAATAAGAAGCAACATATCCATGTTCTGGTTTAGCTTCTAGGAAACGTGCACCGACATCACTTCCCACTTATGTTACTGTGCCATTAACCATAAATATGCAAAATCCCCATGGGGCAGTGTAGTTTTAATATAAATACCTGGAATAATTGTATGAAATATAATTTTGCATGATGCTTTGCAGACCCTCATTAAAAGTTACCCTAGAAGTACATAGTCTCTTCAAACAGATGACAAGGTCATGTCCAAAATACAGCCCTGCAAAATCCACAGATATCCACAGACATGATGCAGAGCTATGTATTTGTATCTACACAGGGCTCTACTCCCACATTCACTTCTTTCTTAGGAGGTCTATTTCTCACACCGTGCAAAATTACAAAAGGATTTTCAAAAATTCCTATTTTAATTTATGCTGGAGTGGCTGATAAACAGAAACCAGTTTTTGAGAAAACTGGCAGGGATCCAAAGCTTGAAGGCAGTCATTGGCAAACTAAGTAACTGGGCTTCCACCATTATATTTGTTTCTGAAAAGGAGACTTTCATATTTAAAGATCACTATACTGAAGGTTAAATATATTTAAGTTGTTACTTCTGCAGTGATGGTTTTTACAGCACACGCCCAGAATCATGGCTTTAGAGAAGCTACATATTACTGGCCCAATAATACTAACGCTGTCAATTTCAAGTTGTCAACTACTTTTAAATACATTTAAATTATGAATCCCTGAAGCATCCTTCTGCCACACCCACAAAATGAAAAACTTGACATTTGTTCTGCTGTGTGGGCCTTCCCTCAGGTTTCCTTTATGCTGCAATACACAGCATAAGAGGATTGCGTATCTGTAGATTTCATTTTTGATCAGCAATTTTCACTCTCCTGTCCCAATTTAGGTTCAAAACTTTCTTCTCCCCCAGTTCAAATTAAAAAAAGATTTTAGCTGGCTGGCATTTCAGCACAATGCATTTCCAGGTATTACAAAATGTATCACAGAACACTGTGCTTTAAAAAAAAAAATTCACACGGTAACTGATTAAGCCATTACTCTTTCATTTAATTTATAAATTGGAAGAGACTTCCAGATTAGCTAGAACGTACCTTTAGACTAGTAAGATTTGTTGAACACCAAGAGACAGATTATCAATAGCCATTTAATTACGAAGAGCATAAAATGCACAATTGTTGGTGCCAAGCTAAAAGGATATGTCTCAAAAACAAAGTCACAGTAGGCTGAGATTTAAATCCAGAGGACACGTCAGCATCAAGTTACCCTTTTCCTAAAAATCATTAAAATGCCCCTTTGAAACTCACCCTGTCAAAATCATGAACAATAGCTGCTGGGTCACTATCTGAGAACTTTGGAACCGGAACATCAATGATCGCTATGTTATCATCTTCCCGAATATCAGCTTCTTCTGCAATGGGGAGGAAGTATGGTTCTACAGCACGGTCCTGATTTTCATCTTCTAAGTAACACATTTCCCCACGGTACACCTTATGCTAAAAATAAAAAAAGACAGCTGTTATTTTCTGGCATTACACCTTATTTTTAAATTTTAATTGAACACTAAACTTGAAGTTTAGCGTCATTCTTTTTCACCCAAACTACAAGCATCAAGGCCTGTGACTCATTTCAGTTGTTTAGGCTGAATTTTGATCAATACCACAACAAAAATTCTATAATAAATCTACTGTTTGCAGTAACTATTTCTGGGTTGCCAAATTATGAAAAAACAAAACCAAACATTTATTTGGAACAAGAAATAAATAAATATTCACATTACCCTAGGCATGAAGTACTTGTAGATGCAGGCTCCACCAACCACAACCCCTGCCAAGATGAATGCCAGACCCAAAAGGGTCAACAAACACCTTCCGGATGAATTTTCATTTCCGTGTGTTGCAATTTCTGGATCCTTTATAGAACAAAGGATGAGAGATTTGACACAACTTAGTTGCCTTGAATTTACAATAATTCTTATTCCGCTATCAATTCAACTGTTCAGACTTGGCCTAGGCTCCACATGGAATGATCACTTGAGTGTCATGGAGAAAAGAAGCTATATCCGAGAAAAGTTGTTCTGGTACAGCACCATGGCAAGTTAAAATCAATGTCTTAAAAAGCAAGTGCAGTAGAAGCGTTCTAGTGCAAGATACTGTTGAACAGCAGCAACTTCAAAAATCCTTTGTACTTCTAGCCCATTCTCAGGGCAGAATGGGCAAAAGTGGGCCTGTCCCCTGCAGTTAAACTGTTCGATTTCAGAATATTCAAAATAACTGCCCACGCTAAACTCACAATATAGAAAATATTTTCACTCACCTAAATAGCAGACATTTCTAACTCCATTTTAAATTAAGTATGAAAAGTGTCATTGCTATGTCTTACAGTCAAGATTTAAGGAACCCAAGATCACAGCTCAACTGCCTCTTTGCCATCATCACGTGTCTATCTAACCATCCTGTCTAATCAGCAAGCTTCAAAAGCTTTTAAAATAGCAGACAAAATTTAAACAAAAAAAAAAACCCACACCACACACATTTTGTTTAATACAATGACCTACTTTATAAATATAGATGATTCCTGATGAGAGATAATAGATCAAAATAAAGCCATCACATGCCATGTAAATATCTGGGGCATCCTCTTGCACTCAATGCCATGCCAAATATCGTTGTTCTAGATATAGAATATATAGAATATATAATAACCTTTTCCAATTTTTAGGTGTTGTTCTCCCCTGCTGCTGTGCAAGATCATACAGTTAGGAGATGAGTTAACTGCAGTGTTGCCAAATGCACAACAAATGGGAAAAGCTTTTTTATTCAGAAAAGTAACAGTAGGTGTTACTTGTACGAAATAGAAGGAGTGTTTATCTTAAGCTGACTGTGTGTCCCTTTAGTCATGTTTGCCAACTGCACCCTCAACAGCATATGCTGAGTAAACAGAAAGCAGCAAAACATATAAGCAAATTCAGGTTGGATCTCCCATAGTGTGTTAGTACAGGAAAAGATTACTACTTAGGCTACAAGTTCCTTGGGATAGGGACCATCTGTTGTTTGTGCCTAATGCCTAGTACAGGCATGGCCAAACTGTGGCTCGGGAGCCACACGTGGCTCTTAAATGAAAAACTGTGGCTTGCAGAAGAGCATTATCAAATCAATTTCTCAAATTAATTTCCCAGGCGCAAACATCTGCGGCATGGTCAGGATGGTGGGGAGAAGTGCAGCATGTTTAGATCTTCTCGTAGGCCCTTGTGCAGTTTACTCATTGTTAAAATAAAATCATGTTTTACAAGTCCTTCTAAATGTGACACTGAATAATAAGAAACAAAAATATGACAAAGAAAATAGATAGTTTAAAACTTGAAATGCAAGAGGATTCTGGTTTAAAGAGGCACAAAAGCTGCCAGTATGCAACTCAATTCTGGAAACTAGTGCCTGAAACTAAATATCCTCAAATGAAGGCGGCCAGCTGTAGATTACTTTCAATTTTTGGCACAACTTACTGCTGTGAAGCACTGTATTCCACAATGAAATCTGTGAAATTGAAATATTGTTCAACAGTTTAGATCACCACCTGAGAGAGCTTTTACATACTGTGTTGAACAATTACTGCCCAGATTTAAACAAAAACAAAACAACACTCATCACTACACTCTCAACTGTTGCGTCATTCTGCAAATTACTAGGTGCTTAATTATCCCTCCATTATCCACCTCTTTAGCTACCTCAGAAACTAAGACCACAGCTGACCAAAGCAAAAGCATAGTGCAAGAGATTTTTTTTTCCTCTGTTCATTTAAGGAAGTAAATTCTTCTCACATATTTAAATGGCTGTAGCAGAATAAACCACGTGGGCAACTCATTAAGACAAAAACCTAAGATACTTGCGTAGGTTTTTACTTAAAACCCTTTTGGGAAGCGAGCGCTTAAAAGTGCCCCAACCTTAGACAGTTTATGACACCTGCCCTAGGAAGTGCAAAGAGTCCTCCACAACAGCTGCGCCAAGTGCATGTCCAGACATAACCTACCTCGGGTGACAAAAAAAGAGGCTTTGACCAGCTATGTGATCTGCGTTTTAAAACAAAATCTTGAAAGGACTTGAGCTACTTGCTTAGGGTTACCCGCTACCAAAGCCTGGAAAGGAGGTCAGGGAAGTAGAAAAAGGAGGACACATAGAGAAAATGCAGTATTAGTGTAATATTCTTCTGTTTTTAGGGGGCCCTGGATAGGGTTACCAGATACCAAAGCATAGAAAGGAGGACAGGGAAGTACAAAAGAGGAAGATACATGGAGAAAATGTAGTATTAATGTAATATTTTCTATTTTTAGGGGGGTCATGGAAGGCTTCCCCCTAAAAATAGGGCATTCTGGGGCACTCCAGCATATTTTAACCCCTGCATGTAAAAAGCCAGACAAAATCACTTATTTTTAAAACGCATGCTGGACGTAGGACACGAAGGTAAAAACGAGGGCATGTCCTCCTTTTGCCTGACATCTGGCAACCCTCGCCCTGGATCACTTCCCCCTAAACACAGGATCATTGCAGCACACTTTAACCCTGTAAACAGCCTGACAAAACTCGTCTTTTTAAAACGCCTGCTGGGCAGAGGAGGAGAAGGTAAAAAGGAGACGATGGCCTCCTGCTGCCTGACAGCTGGTAACCCTACACACACTTAGCTCAGCCCTTTCACCAGGGAGCACTAGCCTCCTCAGGACTTGAAATTGGGGGGTGCTCACTGAATTGGTGCATCCCTGTTACCAGCTGACAGCTGGGATATTGGGGGAGGGGGGACAAGGGAAATGCCAGCCAGAGAAGAGACTGGAGGCGGGCACTGAGGTCTGGCCCAAGGGCGATGAGGTTTGCAGGCAGCACCACAGGGCTGAGGCCGCAGAGTCACCCCGGCCCGGCGTGACGCCATCGCCGCCTCAGCAGCCGGCGGAGCAAACGGCCTCCATTAGCGACCGGAACAAAAACACGCCCCTCCCCCACCACCCGCACAAAATGGCGCCCGCGCCGCGGCCCGGGAGGGCGCTGACCCCAGCGGCGGGGCAGCCCCCTAGGGGGCGCTCTCGGCCGCCGCCATTTTAGCCCCTGGCTGGGGCCGCCGCGAGAAGATGGCGGCGCCTCGCGCACCTTGTCGGCCACCAGCGCCTCGGCCGCGTCCTTCTTGGGCTCGTCCTTGCGGGCGAAGGGGGAGCTGAAGGCGATCTTCACCATGGTGCCGCCGGCTCCGTGCTGCGCAGCGACGCCGGAGTCAGCTGCTGATGCGCGGATGAAGAGCCCGGCAGGCCCCGCCAGGGGGAGGGGCCAGCGCGCGCCCCGCCCCGCCGCTCGAGCGCGCGCGCGCACGTGGCGTCAGGCCTCAGGCTGCGCGAGCCGAGGCGAGGCCGTGGCGCGTGGGAGAGGCGAGGGCAGCGCTGTGGCGCCCTGGGCGCGTCACAAGGGAGCCCCCTGCCGCGTGGGAGGCTGCAGAGCTGCACAGGCCAGGTCACACTGTAGCCCAGGGGTCACAAACCTCTGGCCACGTGCGGCCCCAAAGCTATTTCCTGCTGCCCACTGGGACACTGGTGAGCAATTGGGATCTTCTCCCACGAAAGCTCATGCAAAAAATAAATCCGTTAGTCTTAAAGTGCCACACAACTGCTTGTTGTTTTTTTACTGGACTAGACTAACACGGCTATCCCTTTGGAAACTGCAATATTCTTGCATGGAAAGATTTCAGTGGCGCAGCCCTTGAGCTAACATACTAATCCTCATGCAGCCCTCATGGTGATTTGAGGTTGAGACCCCAGCTGTAGTCCCAGCCTAGGGTCTTCAGCTACCAAAGCATAGACAGGAGGACAGGGAAGTACGAAAAGAAGGGTGCATGGAAAAAATGTAGTATTAATGTAATAGTCGTCTGCTTTTAGGGGGCCCTGGAACACTTTTTCCCTAAAACTTGCAAATAGTGTAGGGGTTTGCATGTCTGCTTAATATGCAGAAGGGCCTGGGTTCAAACAGCAGGGGGTTGGAGTCAATGATCTTATGAGGTCCCTTCCAACCTTATGAGTCTCTTCTAAGCCATTCCATGGCATTCCAGCATACTTTAACCCAGGGGTCTCAAACACACCGCCGGAGGGCCGCATGTGGCCCCTAAAGCTATTTCCTGCAGCCCACAATGACACTATTATTAACAATATTTACAATATCATTGTAAGAAAAAGATTTCAGTGGTGCAGCCCTTGGGCTAAGGTACTAGGCTAATGTTCTAGTCAAGCGGCCCTGTACTGTCCTCATGCAGCCCTCATGATGATTTCAGTTTGAGACCCCTGCTTTAATGCCTATAGGTAAAAAGCCAGACAAAATCATATATTTTAAAATGCCTGCCAAACAGAGGATGTGAAGGTAAAAAGGAGAACATGTCCTTCTGCCTGACCTCCGATAACCCTACCCCAGCCCCTCTCCTGAAACCGAAGTAACAACCAGGGCCAGGGCTATGTGACACCCCTGCCTTGGCCCGCTTATGCTGGGGTGAGGCGGGCTCACTTGTTGGCGCATCTCGGCCTGGATTGGCACAGGGCACTCTCAGCAAGGCCTAAGCCTGCAAACGCTGCCGCTTTCCTGGGAAAGGCCTTTGGGTCATGAGATGACAGCCCCACAGTGGCAGCTGCTTTGCTCCTGCCAGTGCTGAGGCCTCAAGCAGAAATTATTAAAAAAGAAAACTTTGCACCAAGCAAAACAAACAAGGAGTTCTCCAGCACTTAAAGACTACTAAATTTATTTATCACATAAGCCTTCATGTCGAAGTGGGATTTTCTACCACAAAAACTCGTGTGATTTTGGTCTTTTAAGTGCCGCAGGACTCCTTGTTTGTTTTGCTGGACGAGACTAATGCAACTACCCATTTCAGAACTTTGCTTCAAGCCAGAGGTGTGGCTGCTGCTGGGCCTGAGGGGCTGCGACCCCTCACGTCTGCAGCCCAGTCCTGGCAGCATCGGGAGCCAGATCAAGTGGGCTACCTGCTCTTGGCCGGCAGAGACTGGGGCTGGATCTGCCCATGCTGCCTGCCAATGGCTGACTGTGGCAGGAGCTGCATCTGGGCCAGGGCCCCCACTGTTGTCTCTGAGCATCAGGCATCTTTTACCAACATTTTCACTGGTAGTACGTACCATTTATTTATATGGTGCCAAGAGGAAAACAACACTCATTGGGAGCAAAACTGCTCTTTAGTATAGTATGGTATGTTAGTACTATATAACAGGTAGTCAGTATATACACACAGCTGTAAATTAGTAGGCCCTGTCTACACGCTCCTTGCTTTTTAGCAGCAGTCAACGGAAGATGTGCAAGGTACAAAAAATACCTTCCTTATCTCGTGTTGTCGCCTTGCTAACTCCCACTTACCTCCTTGTACACACTGCTAAGGCAACTGGAAATGCCGTCCAGTTTACTTAGCACTACTCCAGTTATGGGACTGGACTTACAGCATCTAGCTGTTAATCAGTTGAGTGCATCAGTGAATTTGCCACCATCAGTATAGACATACACTAGTAGATATCACATCTCTCACAAGTGAAAAGCAGACATCTTTGGCATGGGTGGATGGCAGCCGGAAAGGCGCCATGCTACTCAACAGTGTAGGGGAGGAGAAAAATTTTGACAAAATATACCTAAGTAACACCCTTTCTCATGAAAGAATCATTAACGGCCACACAGAGCAGACAAACTTCAGTGTTCAATGCCTCGTGTGAAAGACCCTCACAGAGCAGACCACATGGAACTCCTCTATTTTACACTAATGATGGGCTGAGTCAATCTTCCTGGAATTTGACCCTTTAGTTCCAGCAAGGACTAAGGAGGCTAGATCAAGGATCTCCAAATTTTTCCACCTAAGAGCTGAATCTGCTTTTACTTAATTCCTAGTGGGCCAGACCACCTGCTTGCTGGCTCCTGGGCCCCTTCCTGAACCCATCTGCCAGCTCCCTGACCCCACCCACCCCAAGGGCCCCTTCCTCGACCCATCTGCCTGCCTTCAGGCCTTAGTTTGGAGAGCCCTAGTCTAGATATTTCAAATCTAATGCTTAGATCACTGAATCATTCCTAACCAGTTAATCATAATAAACAGAACTAACTACAATGCAAGTACTGTAATAATTGACTACAAGTGTGAACAAAATGGTACATTCCAACAATCACACATACTTCTGTTATTCTACAAAACACTGTATCACTGTTATTTCCATTCAGGGTCTTGGCATGATGCTGTTTGCTTTTATATCTCTAGGAATTTTGCCTTTGACTTCAAAGGAGGATGATCAAATCCTTTATAGTTGTTTAACCTGTCCATGTCTGCTAAGTGTGCCCATCACAACATGCAGTAAGTATTTCCTCAGCTTCACTAAATAACTAGCTAAGGATTTATTTCTCATTCTTAGCTTTAGCATGTTAAGAATGGGTTCAGACATCATGTTCCCCTCAAAGTTGATAAAAAGCAACAGCTTCATACACAGGTTAGATAAATCTTGTATTCCAGAAAGGTACCACAGTCTGCTGTATTAATTTTCCTTTTGCTGCAATTCTATGACCTTAATTAAGCCAAATTCTCTTCTACTCTAGTTACAATCTGGAATTTCATATTTTCTATGGACAATTTTCATATACTTAAGTAGAATTTCATTATGCTTAGTATTTTTCACCCAAACTGGCTTTATTTCTCATTCAGTCAGCACCTATTGTTCTCTATCTGTGAAAGAGAATACGCCTACATTTCTTGATAAGACAGCAGAGCTCCACAATGATTGAGAGACAAGCAATTTATTGAGGACATTTAATTGAAAGTCTCAACTTGATTGCTCTCTAATTTCCATATTTTTCATAACCTGAGATGGGCGCAGCTCAAGAAGTTCACTGCTCAGGTGAGCATCCAAAAATCTAAAGACTTCCTTGTAACTTATCTAAACTTCTTGAATTTGCTGGAAGTCTCACAAAACTCCTTATAAGATTTTTTTGGCATTTCTATTTCCAGTCTCTTTCTGAAACCAGATGTAAACTAATAATTTATCATAACATTACAGAACTTCCTCAAAATTTAATTTCAGAAAAAGGGCAATGTGCTAAGATATCATTAATTTTATTTTAACCATTTCACCAGTCTCCTATCATGACACGCACCTGGTAATCTCTGCTCAGACACCAAATCTTTCTCCAGTACAAAACTAATGGTGTATTTAAACCAACTCACTTGATCAAATTTTTTAAAGCACCTTCAAATTAAAACAGTAGCACTAGAGCAGGCAAGCCCATACTGAGGAACACGTATATAAGGACATTTAAATCTAATCCCTGGTGACCTTAAAGTCCCAAACTACTGCATCCATAATATTGGGAATCTAACTTTATTACCCAAGGCCCTCAACACTTCTATTACAAGACTGTTGTTGACTCATTCCACTGGGGATTGGTTCCACTTGTCTTCAGATTTTCCCAAATCATTGGTTCCAATCCAATCCTGAAGTAAACAAAATCCCGACATAAATAGACCAGTATATCATCTATTTTTTCCAAACTGCATGTTGGTTTTTTTTTCCTACCAAATACTTTATATCTAGTTTTATCTAGTCTGAGATCATTTTTATCACCTTAAAACAGAGGCATCGCTGGCACTGGGCACATGGGGCCCATGCCCCGAATCCTGGTGCCAGTGCCCTGGGTCCTGTGGGGCCCCGCCTCTCCTGCTCTCTGGCCCAATCAGCCCGGAGATCTGGGGTCCAGATGCCCACGGCAGCGGCGGCCGCTCTGGCCCTCTCTCTGGCCAGGGGGTGTGGCCTGTGGGAAGGGGCGGGGCCTGGGTTGGTGCCCCAGGTCCTTCCCAGGGGCAGCGACACTCCTGCTTTAAAATGCAAGAGGATCTAAATTATCTTTTTTATTTAGCTGGTATTTGTGATTTTAGAGTAGCATTGCTGTGTAAAACACAAAACAGATTTTATTATGCATTGTAGATTGCTGACATTACTGCTCCTGTGACTCATTTCTCTTTGGTACCTTCTCTAGTGAGAAAGGGACTGAATTCTTAAGATGATTTTAAATATTATCACTATGTAGTTAAAGCCTGGTTTTTATAAACAGTTTACCACGATTCAGTCCATGCTCTCTGGTCAGCCTAAGCAGTGTTAAAAATTATTTTAGTGTGAAAGGGTTTTTACCCTGGTTTTAGAAACAGCTTAGAAAACATCCCTCAAAACCCATTATTCCCTAGTCCAGGGGTCTCAAACACATGGCCAGTGGGTCACATGCGGCCCCTAAAGCTATTTCCTGTGGCCCGCAACAACACTATTTTTACTGTTATTTGCAGTATTGTTATATAGAAAGGTTTTAGTGGGGTGGACCTTGGGCTAACATACTAGTCCTCATCCGGCCCTTCACTAGTCTTCATACAGCTATCATGGTGATTTGAGTTTGAAACCCCTGCCCTAGTCTAATCCTTTGCTTCAGTTTCCCCATCTGTAAAATAACACCACTGCTTAATATGCAGAAAGTCCTGGGTTCAAGCCCCAGGGGGTTGGACTGGATGATCTCACAAGGTCCCTTCCAACCCTATGATTTGATTCTATTCTAAAATGAAGATATTTCCTTGCCTTACAGAGAAAATATGAGGGACCATTTGTTAATGTTTGTAAAACACTTAGGTTTTGGTATAAAGTACATAGCCTTGGTTCATTTTTATTTTTGTAGTTCAGACAGAACACTGGTGAGTTGGTCTGTAGTCTGGCAAAGCTCAAAAGCACATTCTTAACTTTCCAAATGGACTCACACATGCTTAATGTTAAGTGTGTGTTTAAATGTTTTACTGGACTGGGTCCTCATTAAACATATTTAGATCTCAAATTGTTTATTCAATCAGCACGGAATAGGCATTCATAATGAACATTAGATAATGTAAGTTGGCACGTGTAGTGGCTGTTTTTTCCTGTATATCTGTAGAGTGCCCAACACAATGGGTGCTCATTTAAGTAAGCTCTAGATGCTTCTAAAAAACAAATAATAAATTATAAATGACCATAAATCATTTTAAAATTTAATATATTATTATAACTAGAAAGTCCTTAGGAATGGAATAATAGCAAAATTTAAAACAATGATTAGTTTGCATATTTCCAAAGGGATAGCCGTGTTAGTCTAGTCCAGCAAAAAAACAACAAGGAGTCATGTGGCACTTTAAGACTAACAGATTTATTTCTCGCATGAGTTTTCGTGGGAGAAAATCCCACTTCCTCAGATGCTTCGAAGATGGGTGAACTTACAGAAAGGAATGAAAATAAATGCAAGGGGGTGTAAAACATAGGATCAGGCCATACAGTAACAGCAGATCAGAGCAGTTGTTAGGTTCAAACCATGGGAAGCTTGAAGTCAAATTACCAGGGTTGTTGTAGTCATGTTGGTCCCCAGGATATTAGAGTGACAAGGAAGATGAGGTAGTATCTTTTATTGGACCTACTTCAGTTAGGGAAAGAGAGAAGCTTTCAAGCATACATAGATACCAGAATAAGATCTCTCTGTAAGCTCAAAAACTTGTCTCTTTTACCTACAGAATAAAACATATTACTTCACCTACATTGTCTCTCTAATGTAAGCTATTGTCAGGGAAGATTACTTTGACTGGCTTCAATGAAGTTATGACAGGATGAATCTGACATATTTTTATTCATTCCAGTTTTAACTATTATTGAGGCTGCCTGTTTCTGTATTGTTTTCTCCCACTATATAGCTTTTCTCCCATGAAAGCTCATGTGATAAATAAATTTGTTAGTCTTTAAAAGTGCCACAGGACTCGTTGTTTTATTTGCTGTTTCTGTATAGTAATTTTACATTGTGTCTTTCTCTCCACCTGACTGACTGTAGTGTTTTTCTTTGTTTTGGTGGGAGTGAGTTAATGTTTTTGGCAAAAAGGTTATGATGAGTTTTGTAAGGCGTTCTGTGGGTATAATTTATACTGATTGTCTCTTCAAAAATGTAGGGTTTTTTTGATGGTTATTGAAGCGGAAAGAAAAAGAACCTATATACATTTAGGGGAAAGTCACAGGAATCCATTTTCTCTGTATGCAGTGACATACTGTGGAATTGTTTAGCAGAAGGGCAAGTATGAAGGAGTCTTAAAAGAAGAGGTGGTTACCGATTAAGCAGCAGAGTGAAAAAACAAATCCTCTAATGACTGTGCGGGCTGAAAACTGAATAGGTACTCTGTTGCTCACAAAGCAATTGAGTCACAAAATAAAACTCCACAAGAGATTCCAAAACTCCCAAAAATGTGCAGAGCAAGCCACAATCAGAAATGATAACAGAGTCAAACTAGCCTCTGATGTAGTTCTAAGGAAGTCAATTGTATTTTACCAGAGTCGCATTAGGTCCACAATATCTTTTGCAATTCAAAATAAACATCGCTACTGTCATTCTTAAAGGAAACCAAAGAAACACCGAAAGATCAAGATCTCTCCTGCTGAACTGACCAGATATACAATGGTGGACACATATTGTTTTTTACCTTGAGGGGTGTCTTCTGAGGTCCCCCTTTTTTTCTCTCGTTTACATTTCCCCCTACAACCACCCTCAATGGCTCCATGCCCCAGCAATTCTCCCTCTGCCTGAGGTGGGCTGGATGCGGCTCACTCCATGGCTCGTCAACACCATTCTCTGTGTTGACCAGCATGGTGGTGGTTGTTTTTGACTGACGCCAACTGTTTCTCCACCCCATGCCCTTAGGGCTAAGCAAAGGTCTGTCCTCTTGGACTCCCTAAATGGGAATGAGAGTGGAGTTAACCCCACCTTTGTATCTTTGGCCATCTCACTGCTCCACTTGCTTGTGCAAGCACACTGCAGTGTGGTGTCTCACCTTTAGCCCAGCGAGTGATTACTTTGTTTAACTGCTGCACAAATCATCTGGAATGTAGTACAACCAAGTGACAAGATCTGCACTCCGCCGCGGGAGATATTTGCAATGTCCAGCCTCTCTTGTCTACACAAGGAAAATTACCTTTTGCTGACAATGCAGTAGAGCTAGGAGTGAAGCTTGAACTTGGTATAACTGCAAGCATAGACAAGGGCAAACCATGTTCATCATCATATGACAATTTTCTGCATTGATACTGAACATGGTTTGTTCTTGTCCACAATTGCTTTGAACTCAGATCAACCTGGTTCATGTTCTGATTGTACAACGTAAACAAAACTTTACAGGGAGCCAGATTAATAAAAATGGTCATCTAGTCTGATTCTCCTGTCTGCCTGTATTGCTGAACAATATTGCTTCTTTTGCGTATTGCAAAGCTATATTAGTTAATATAGCATAAATGATGGATCTATAGGTCTGCAACACATTTACGTATACAGGTGTGAAACAGTCTACAAAGTAGCCCTTCTGTGATGTTTGTGATACAAAGTTAGTGAAGTGGGGAAGGTTGCAGAACTGAGAGGAAAAAATTAGGAGAACCAGGTAAATATTTCAGTAGGGTTTTGTTAGCCATGCGGGGGTATATTTAAATCAAAAAGATATAGTTTAATGGAAAATACTTAAATACAATTATATGATTCTGCCAACATGAATAAATACCCTTCAATAGGCAACTGACAATTTTTACTGACAATTTTTCCAGTTAATTCTTGGATAGAAGGTTCCCAGAAAGGGTTTGAAGACAAGCAAACACATTTTCAGGTATCATAACCAATTTGTAAGACTTTTTTATGAGTATTTTTCATTCTGCGGGCAATTACCAGATTTCAGTCCACTAATGCACCCCCAGTTTATTGCAATCGGTTACAGTGCATATCTGCTTTATTTTAGATAGTGAAACGATGTGAACCCCTAAATAAGACACACTGATGGAAAATGAAGGGTTACCCTCAGCTCATGTGGCTTTTTTTAGAGTACAGGTGTCTTTTGCATTTAATCAGTTTCAAACCTGAAATGTCAAAAATAGAAATACCACAGAACACCTGCTGTCACAGCAGCTTGCCATGCGATGATTTTCAGTTAAAAACATTTGTTTTCTTTTTATCTGCACATAGTAAAATAAGTTGCTTATGAGGTGCATTTCTTCTGCTAAGGAGCAGAACATACGCTAGATTCATTCTGATGTGATATTTATCTTCATGGGTGAAGAGCGTCACATCGCTATGAGGGGCAGAGCCGCAACAAAGTTACCAAGTCTCTGTTCATGAGTAAGGATAACAGTTGTGTAAGACCTACCAGGTAAGCATGGCTCAGGTCTCCTCTCTCAAAGCATAGGGAAAAGAACTAATCTTTCATTTTATTTTGTGTTGACTATAAGATTGCATGTGCATCCAATTTTAAAGGAATATACAGTTACTCTGTCTGTATCATTTTAGGCCACAGAGTTGCAGGAGGAAGCGTTCTGAACCCATCTGATACCAAGATAATGATACAGGAAGTCACCTGTGGTATCTTAATTTCATGTTGAAAGAAATCTCTTCATAGAATTTGTTTTCATACTTAGGAAACACCTGGTGATTTAAGCAGTCTTTGATGAGAACTCTTCAATGCTGTCTTTAAAGGTGTTGCATCTCCAGCAGATAGCAGAGTGCATAATATTTATAAGATCCAAAGGGGCAGCTGTGTTAGTCTAGTTCAGTAAAACAAACAAACAAACAAGGAGTCCTGTGTCACTTAAAGACTAACAAATTTATTTTTTGCCTGAGCTTTCATGGGAGAAAATCCCACTTCGTCAGATGATCTTCAAAGTTCTGACGAAGTGGGATTTTCTCCCATGAAAGCTCAGGCAAAAAATAAATTTGTTAGTCTTTAAGTGACACAGGGCTCCTTGTTTGTTCCTAATATTTATGTTTTTGAAGAAGCAGAATTAAGAAAATCTTGAGCATTCTTACTGTTTGCTCCTGTCATACTGCTGCATGAAGACCCTGATTCTGGAAGGCATCTTTATTAAGGACAACATGTGTCAGTCTCTCTTAAGTCAGTGTTAAGAACATGATTAAGTCCTCTATCCAGACTGAAAGATAAAATGAATGTGAAGGTTGCAGAACAGTGGTCTCTGGTAGACTAGTCTAGGCCCAGAAGTCAGGACTTCTGGGGTTCTAATCTCACCTCTGTCATTGATTTGTTGTGTATTCTTGAGCAAGTCACTTAACCAGCCCATGATAAAATTAATCTTGAAGTCTGAATTGGGCCCAGGTTATCAGGGGAATGTATTATTGCATTATATGCCATGCTCAGATCACCAATTTTGAAAATAAGGTCATTGGACTTGAAGGTTAAAATTACAGCATTATTGCAGCCATCCCTGAATAGTGAACCATGTAATTAAAATAAATAAAAACAGAGTGTCCTTGTACTGGGCTAGTCATTATGGTATGGACTCCAGCTAGTATTTTTACAAGATATTAAAGGCTAAACCTGTATTATTTAACCAGGGTCCCTGTGTTGGGTTGATTCAGGGGTGCTACTGCCCAGAAGGCGCTCCATGAGTTAATGGCAATGACTCCCCTACCTTCATGGTGTAGAGGGCAAATGCATCTCTATACAGGGGTTAAAGTATAATTTGGGGGGCCCTAGAACACTCCCACGCAGGTGGGACCCCCCTCCCTGATGGGTGGGCCCCCCAGACCCCAGCTCCTGCACCCTCACATGCCAGCACGCCTAATACCTCCGCCCCAGTGCAAGCAGGGCCGCCCCTGCATTTACCAGCGAAAGCGCGGCTGCGGAGGTGGGGGCGGTAGGCCCAAGGTCAGGGCAGTGGCGCAGCTCTGGAGGAGGCGGCAGGCCCCAGGTTAGGGTGGGGCATGAGCCCCCAGCAACACCCCTGGCCCCTGCCTCCCAGAATGTGGCAGAACGCTGTTCTGCGGCCCTCTATTTTTAGGGGCCCAGTGTTTGGGGCCCTAAAAATAGAACATGGAACTGGAACGCTGCATTCTGGGGCCTTCTATTTTTAAACGGTGGGCCCTGGAGCGCAGTGTTCTGGCTCCATGTTCTATTTTTAGGGGCCCTGGAATGCTGAGTCCCTAAAAATAGTGAGCCCCAGAACAGCGTTCCTGGGCGTTCTGCCTTACTTTAACCCCTGTCTCTATGCCATCCTTTGAAGCAGTGCAGCGTGTCATCTCCTCTCTGATATGATTTACAGATTTTAACCCTAGGTCCATCAATTATTCCAACAGCCCACTTTTCATGTGAGTCTGTGGTAGCATCCTTTCCAGTCTGGTATTAGGATGGAATTTTCTCATCTACCAGGGAACTCCTTTCACCAAGTCTTGTTAAATTACAGTTTGTTTATTACCATTAAATACAGGATTTTAGTACTGAATGCGTATGTGTGCATACACACACACTTTGTTTTTTGATGAAAATTTCCAGAGGGGTAGCTGTGTTATGTACAGCTATGTACAAAAAAAAAAAAAAAAAAAAGAAGAGTCCTGTGGCACATTAAAGAGCAACAGATTTCTTTGGGCATAAGCTTTTGTGGGCTCCAATCCACTTTGTTGGATGCATTTTTATTTAATGAATATTTGTTTAGTCATATAGACCCAAATTGTGTTTGGTTTTACCTTATACCAGTGTGCAGTGAGGAGGAAGCATGCAAGTAGATATCCTCCTCTGCTGTGGAGCCTGTGGAAGGATCAAGTGCCAGTCCTCTGTTTATGCTACATTGATGACATCTTCATCCTCTGGACCCACAGTAGGTATGCACTTGAAGATTTACAAAGAGATTTCAGCAATTTCCACCCCACAGTTAACCTTAGATTGGAAAATTCCACACAAGTGAACACTTTCTAAACACTACAGTGCAAATTAGGGATGGACACATAAGCACCACCATACGAAAAACCCACCAACCGCGATAGTTACCTACATTGCTTGAGCTTTCATCTGAGACTCACCACACAATCCATTGTCTACAGCCAAGCCCAAAGACATAACTGTATTTGCTCTGATCCCTTAGAGACAGAGACAGACACCTTCAGGATTTCTATCAAACATTCTTAAAACTACAGTACCCACCTGCAGAAGTGAAGAAACAGATTGACAGAACCAGGCAGGTACTCAGAAGTCAACTACTACAGGGGAGGTCCAAGAAAGAAAGCAACAGAATGCCACTGGTCATCACCTACAACCCCCAAGTCAAACCTCCACAACAGATCACCAGGGATCTACAGTCTGTTCTACAAGATGATACCTCACACGCTCGAGCCTTAGGAGAAAAACCTCTTTTCACTTACAGACAGCCCCCAGCCTTAAGCAGATACTCACTAACAACTACAGACCAAACAAGAATCATTAAAGGAGGCATATATCCCTGCAACAAACCACATTGCCAACTTTGTCCATATATCTGCACAAAAGACACCATCACAGGACCTAATCAAACCAGCTGCTCCATCAAGGGCTAATTCACCTGCTCATCCACCAATGTGATTTATGCCATCATGTGTCAGCAATGCCCTTCTGCTTTATACATTGGACAGACAGGACAGTTTCTGTGCAAAAGAATAAATGGACACAAATCTGACATGAGAAATAACAACATTCAAAAACCAGTATGGGAACAGTTCACATTCCTTGCTCACTCCATTGATGATTTGTTAATAGCTGTACTTAAACAAATCGATTACAAAGCAAAGCTTCAAAGAAGAACTGCAGAATTGGAATTCATATGCAGATTTGATACTGTTGCTTTAGGGCTAAGTTAGGACCATGGTTTTTTTTCTTATTACAACAGGTGATTTGACCTTATCTGCCTCTATATATTGTTCCCCAGTGTTTGGATTTAAACAACTGCTTTGATTCACTGTAGTAGTCTTACTTGATCCCATGACTTACACTCAGAGTATTTATTTTCCTTCCATCTGTAAGTTCCCCCATCTTCAAAGGGTGTGATGAAGAGGAATTTTCTCTGATGAAAGCTCATGCAATAAATACATTTCTTAGTCTTTTAAAGTGCCATCAGACTCTTTGTTTGTGTAAGGATTAGACATACTTGCAATCCCCACCTTCCAGGGAAACAGGGACTGGTGCCTCCCTACTCCTCTGGGTGCGCACTGTGCTGCAGAAAGTACAGAGAAGAATTAGTACAGAGGCCTTTTCCTTCTACACAAATCTGCAGTGGGAATGGTGCAGTAGGGGGAAATAAGCTGTACCTCGGAAAGGATGTAGCAGAGGCCATACTCATCCTCTGCTGCTTTGCAACACTTTTAACATCAGGCTGTGCCTACGTGGCATAATTGAGCAAACAAAAATATAACAGTCATACACTATGCAGAGTGGTTTGTGTAGAGATTTATAACCTCCATATGGAAGCAAATGAATGCACGTGTCTGGTTCTTGCAGTTTTGCTAGCATTTTAATTATTTATTTGTATAAAATACATTGGTAGAACACATTAATGTCTAAAATGTAAATTATTTTCACTGACTAGTCCCATTTCTTGATCTGGAGATCCTTTAGTTCTAACGAAATACCATACAAGGTTGTTGGAATGTTTGTGCTTTTTCGTCTCTGCCAGGATTTCATCATCACAAAATGCTTCTGAGCAACCAAAATAGCAGCAGTTGTGTTGTAATATTTTCAACTGTGGTTAACCCTCGGATAAACAGGGGCCAAATTCTGCCCTGACTTACATCCAAAGAAGATACAAAGGTCTTGAAATTTGCACGGATCATAGGGTTCACTGCAGATAAAGGGCCATTTACACAAAGGTGTTGAACCTCTGTACTGGCTTGAGGGTTTGTACTGCGCTCCAAAGCCAGTGGCAGTATGCCTTTATTAGAACCATTTCTGGCCTACTGTGACTCCTGGTATAGGAAGGTGATTCCACAGTCTGGGGAGGCTCAGCAGGAATCTTAATATAGTCTATGCAAAATTTTCCTCTGATCCTCTAGGAAGAGTGTCACCATACTCCTCCCTTCCATATTTTTCCCAAATATGAATTTTCAGATTCTGTCCCAGTGTATAGTTCCAGAGTGGTAGCCATGTTAGTCTAGTTCAGCAAAACAAACAGCCCTGTGACACTTTCAGAGATTAACAGATTTATTTATTTGACAAAGTGGGATTACACCCAGGAAAGTTCCTGCAATAAATAAATATGTCAGTCTTTAAACGTGCCACAGGACTCCTTGTTTGTCCCAGTGTATGTATCTGAATGTTTTATTGCATATCCTGTCCTTGTCATACTGATATTATGCTCTCTTGAATCTGATTCCTTAACATTTATCATGACTGCTATGTTCAGATACCACCATTCTGCTGCTTCTTCTGGTCCTGGCTTCTAAGAACATGTCTGATTCATGCCAGCCTCTCCTGTTCCTGCCAGAGAGCTGACTGGTGACTTGGATAACTGTCTCTATAATTCTCGCTCATCATACACAGTGCAACTATGTGCTTTTTATTGGTGAGGGGCTCATGACCAGCGTATGGCATGGAAAAGTATCGGAGCCCCCCCTGTCCAAAAGTCTGTTCTTACATGCTCTGGTGCTGTCCCTGGGTTCTTTGAATGGATTCATTGTGCACTTGAGTTCTCTTGATAGACTATTAAGTAGGCTACTGTTGCTGCCATCCTGTCTGGGGGTGTCACTGAGAAATATAGCACAAGTTTGAAATACAAATATATTTAGAACTCATAATATGAAACTGATACATAAATAAACCTGCTTATCAATCATATTGAATCATCATTTTCTCATTAATACCTTGCATGACATCTCTTGCAAGAGTCATTGAAATTTTGTCATATTGGTATTAAGAAAACTATAACTGGTTACTCACATTCCAGCCAGTGTCACAAGGGGTCTCCTACAATCTCCACATTTCCCTCCCTGCCACAGACATACCCCACCCTATGCCTCTACATTGCAGCAACTCTTCTCTCTTCTGAGTTCTGACACTGTAAAATGGTAGAATTTGGCTGAGTTTGTGCTGCTCTGTATATTACCCAACAGGTCTCTGACAAGAAACATCTTTTTTCAGAGAGTGAGTGCATTGATTTTGCGGGTGTAAAGAGCAAAACATTGGGCACTGGGGCTGATCATGGATTTGTCTCTTGTGACATTGCTTTGCTCTATCACTGCTTCAGTAGGCTGGCTCTACTGTGAGGCAAGAGACAGACAAGGCTTCAGGTGACAGTTCTTAGGGGTGCCTAGCCCCCCCCCCCCCAAAGATCAAGCTGGTTCCCACCTCTTCAACTCTCTCCTAGCAGCTCAGGCACTGTTAGTCATCCTGCAGCTTAAGTCATGTAGCCAGAGTGCACTTTAAATCCCTCTGCGGGCAGACGCTGGAGATTTATGCGCTTTGGAAAACCATTTTCAACCTCCATGAATGAAATGGGGGGGTGCCAAATCAAAATTTGGCTTGGGGCGCCACAACCTGTTGAGCCGGCCCTGCAGACAGTATGTATATAATAAATGCTCAGCACTGCAATATATATACAGAGGATGGGAAGATTAGTGTCTCACATAGCTTTTACAAAAAAAAAAAAAAAAGGATATGGATTTTCCTTGGGTATTCCTGATATTTGGAGGATACAGATAAAGCAGGTCTTTACAGTAGTTTACTATCTGAGCATCCCTTATTATAATACGTGTATTCCCAAACAATCCTCTTTATAGGAAGCATGTGAAAAACCTACATTAGTTATTTATATTAAACAAGTTTGGACATTTCTTTTTAGTCTGAAAAGATATCATCGTTCTAGTTATAGTATTAAAAGGTTTGTCAATGTTTTCGGTACAATCTAGTGAGAATAAAGAAGTGACAGATGGTCATTATAATATATATTCATCATAATCTCAGCATTTCCATCCACTCAGCCTACAAGTCTATGAATTCCACCCTTGCCACCCTATGTCTCTATCCATCCTCTGACTCACCTAGAACCCACCTTTCACATACATGACTCACTCACTCATCGATCACACTCCACATTCACCCATGTAGCCTGGTACTCAGCCCCTTCCCCATCCACGCCTGAGTGAACAGGAATGGAGAAGGAGGAGGAGGCTGGGCCAGCCTGCGCAGGAAACATGACCACTGGAAGTCTACTTCCTCAGTCCCTTGTAGTGGAATCATTAATGGATTTATTATAGATTTACGTTAGTGGAGGTAAGACCTGAGTTTATTAATAATATTTTATTATGGTACCCTCCACCATGTGTTAGGTGCTGTACAAAGACTTTGGAAGACACAATATACTCTCCCCCAAAAAGAAGAATGGATTTCTAATCTGTGTTAGAACACATCCTTATATAAGCACTCTAACCTGTAGCCAACCGACACATTAGTTTGGTAAAATTCCAACTGAGTGATCTGTTGAGTGCTGGCTTGAGGGAGCAACTAGAGCAGCATCCACAGATGGTCAGTCTCAGGGGCACAGCTATGCTCCCAGCACATCTGTATGTATGCCACAGTCAGCAGCTTGCTCTAAGGAGCGGGTGATGCATGCTGCTCTTTTAAGGATAGCAATAAAGCGAGCTGCATTCTGAGAGTGTTCCTCCCACATCCTCTGAGCCATCCTCCCCTGTGTGAGAGACCCATCAGGACTCAGTCACTGCTCTGCTTCCTTCCGCAGCTCAGACAGACAGAGTCTGGGTTTTGCCCATGACCGAACATCTGTTGCTTTGTTTGTATTCTCTTATTTGTGTGTATGCTCTTAGCAAGAACTCAAGTGCCACAACATGGACCATAGAAGCCACATGCAGTGCTGGAATCATTCATTTAAAAATAGCGACAAACTTGTTATTTAAACCTGAAACATAAAATGTATTTCGCTTCTCAGAAGGCAGATACATCACGGTTGTTACTGCTTGTGTACCAGTCTCTTTTTGAAACAGACAAAAATCTTTTCACTTTTATCCTGTGGTGTTTTGTTTTTATGAAATTGAGCTGGCAAGATACACCCTATGAAAGACGTGGACACGCTGTGTAACAGAGAACACCTACCCCAGATGGAATCTTATTGCACATGAAATATTACACAATAACTGTACATACTGCAGTATGATAATGCAAGAAGCTTGCTGAGTTCTGCTCCCACTGATCTTAGTAGCAAAATTCCCTTTGACTTCACTGCAAGTGGGACTGGATCTTGAGTAATTCACTTTCACCATACAGTGCTGTGTGTTTGCACATTGGAAGGCAACCATATCACTTACAATATAAAATATTTTTTTATGTAATTGGTTCTGGAACAGATGATACTCTGTTTACAGGCCTGCTAAATTATGGGAGACCGTATGGTCAGCAGATCTAATTACAGTACATTAAAAAGTTCAAAGTACTAAAGCAAAGTATCAGATTCACTAGCCAGTAACTATCAGGAGATACTGTCCTGATATGACCCCTCATTCTCCCAACAAGGGGAGAATATAAATGTGGCTTTTGCAGAGTTTTTGCCGGACCTCTGTGGCACAGCTATACCTTAATTAAGTATTATGGAGAAAATTCAAGAGACGGATCAGTTTACAAATCATGGGCTTCATTATTCCCCTGTGATCCAAACAGGGATGCCAAGCAGGTGATGGGATTAGGGAACTCATGGATTAGTTAATACTGGTGATGGGATGCTAGTTGAAGAGACCTGTGTTACTGCCAAGAATTATTTCCAGGTGTTTGGTTGGTGGTTCTCACTCACATGCTTAGAGTCTGACTGCCTTAGCTGGAGTTGGTAAGGAATTTTCCCTGGGTCAGAGGGGCAGAGATCCTGGGCAGTTACCACTTTCCTCTGCATTAACAGTCATGGGTCACTTGCAGGTTTAAACTGGCATATATCTTGGATTCTCTGTAACTTGAAGTGAGGTCTTTAGATCATGATTTGAGGACTTCAGCAGCACAGCCAGAGATGAGGGGTCTATTATAGGCATGAATGGGTGAGTTTCTGTGGCCTGTGGTGTGCCAGAAGTGATCACGATCATTCCCTTCTGAGCTTTCAGTCTATGAGTAATGCAGCATGAGGCAGGATCAGGCTTTTCATGCTTGCTGCTCAGGAGGATCCCTTCCTGTGCTCACAGGAGGCCTGAGGGGTAGCAGACTTGGGGAAATCTCCTGTAAACTGTCCCATAATACAGAAGATCTTTCAGCATTCTGTGATTGCAGCCTCCCAGGCAACTGAGTCACAAGGAAGGACCTTGCAGAGGGTCTGGAGAATGACTATTCCTTTCTGCTACTCACTTGCACCCTAGACCAGCAAGCGGTTTTCCACTGGGAGCCATTAGATGGGTCCCTCTATGCCTGCTTAGTAGGAGGCAGGGAAGGCATCCTGAGTAAATATATTACTGCACAGATTTTCACATGGAAAAATGACAAGAACAAAGGATGGTGCCATGGAAAGTGGCCAGGTGCCTGCCATTCTCCTACCTATCCAGTGCTGCAAAAACACCATGGATCTTTTGTTTCATGGAACTCCTGTGAAAGGCCTTCATGTAGTGCTAAGGTGGGGAGAAGTGCCACAGAGGAAACACTTCCCCATGGAGGTCAGCCCATAAAAGGCCCTTACTGTGTACAAACCCACTGGGGATAATCCTGTATCCTTTGGGTTTTGGATAAGCCCTTTGAGATTTAGAGACTCAATACTCAAGGCCAGATCCTGCTCCCTTTATTCAGGCAGGGAGTCCTGTGCAACTAGAGTCACTGGAATCACTCACCTTTGGAGTACAAAGCTTGTTTCTATTTGTTTATTTATTTGAGACTCCTAATCAGCTCACAGAAAATACATGGTCCCACTCGCTCATCTGGTTCCCCATGGATTTCCAGGTCAAGTTCAATGTTCTGGTCATCCTGCTATGCTACTCTTCTATGCAACTGGCCCAAATTATTTGTGGGACCTTTTCCCATAACTGCTGTGTTCCACTGGAACAATGAAACTCTCAGCCTCAAGACCAAGACTCACATGCAGATTTTTCCCAGCAAATGGCATATCACTGTCAAACTCATTCGCACGAACTCTCAAAATGACCAGGAACATCAATCACCTTCAGAGAGAAACCCAAATTTCACTTGTTTTCCCAGCTTTTCCTCAATAACACCAACCAATAAGCAACACAAAGATACCATACAAAATTAACTGTCCAGGCCCTCAAGGTTTAAGGGAGGTGAGAGAAAAAGAGAAATATATCCTTATGAGTATGCTTTATATTTTTAGGAGATGCCTAGCTATACTGGTGATGGGATTCAAGTAAGCCCTAGACTACACTTGAGGGACTTTTTGGCGGAAGTTGACCAGCAGATATGCAAGGCACGTAAAATGCCTTGCGTATCTGATGGTGAACTCCTAAGCCGTCAGGACACATTGCTGAAAGCTGACCACAAATGGCTTGTGGTTAACTTCAGCTGTCTCTGTTGGGGGCAGGACTTCCGGTGCCAACCTTCCGGAGTGCTAATCACACCCGGAACATCAGGCTGATGGTAGCAGTTTTGCCATTGTCAGTGAAGACATACCCTAAGAAAATAGCAAGAAAAGAAAGAAGAAAGAATGTGTGGATGTATAGATAGATCAGAGCAGTGTTGGTCTTGATTCAAGTTTTATTGTTGAAAGGTTTACACAGCCTAGAATCTGGTAAGCCTTTTTAATATCTGTTCTAATCACTGTTCAGCAGTAATAATGTGACATACAAATAGTATATCAAGCAAACTTTAAAGAAAAAAACAAATGGGAAAAATGTCCACTGCCTCCCTGGATTTCTCTCTTTTATCACTCATTCCTTTCAGTTCTGCAGCAATTTTGACTTTTTTTCACTTCCCTATTCCACCCCCAAAATCATGATTTGTTGTTGATAAACAAAAGCCCCACTGTTCGTTGGCTTCTCTGGTGAATAAATCCTACAGCCATGCAGTCCTTTGGAAGAGGTTTCACAGTTTGCCCAGATTCTAATTTATAATACTCAGTGAAAATTACGATTTATAAAGCCACACAAACAATCATCTGAGAAAAACGAATAAAACTTTCTTTTAATTTAGCTTTTTTTAAAGTTATTGGTCTTTTTTTCTTTGTAGATTAATCAATTGTTTCTTAAGCACCCTATCCAATTTAATCTGAAGGCTCCATCTTGTGGCAAAATGGAGCAAATTCACCTTGTGTGAAAATAAAATGTTTACTTTTTCTCATTTTCTATCCCTTTCTCTATAATAATTCAAGCCTTGATCCTACAAACAATAACACACAGGCTTAGAGTTAAGTGCATGAGTACTCCCACTGAAGTCAATGAGATGTGAGTGCTGCACAGCTTCACATGTGGTAGAATCTATTGTAAGGAGTCAGGACACACGGAAAACAAACAAGGGCTATGTCTACACTACAGGGCTCAGGTAAATTGTCTTCATTAAGGTGCCTTAGTGAGACCCCATTTGTTTAAGTCAACTTTATAAAGTCAACTTAAGCCAGGGGACACATTTAAAGTCGACTTTAAATGGGACCCCCCCCCAGCGTAAGTCAACTTTATAAAGTCAATTTAAATAGCTCTAAGTCAAATTTAATGGGCACATTGTGTTAAATCAACTTAATAAAATCGACTTAACCCTTAAAGTTGACTTTAAGGGCAGGCAATATTAAGTCGACTTAAGCAAGTGCTTAAGTCAACTTAATGAACCCCAAATGTGGCCAGGGAGTTGCTTAAGTCGACTTAATGAACTCCAAATGTGGCCAGGGAGTTGCTTAAGTTGACTTAAGCCTCCAGTGTAGACAAAGCCAAGGAGTCTTGTGACGCTCTTAAAGACAAACAAACTTATTTATCACCTGAGCTTTCATGGGGGAAATCCTACTTCATAAGACATGAAGTTGGAGAACTTGCAGATCTTACAGGGCACATGGAAGTGTACAGCAAATTTCCTTCTTGCAGTCTGAAATGCATCTACCATTTGCAGAAGGTTCCTATCTGCTTAGCTATTCACAGAAATATTTCTATTCTGCCCTATCAAGATTTAGATTTGTGTTGAGAGCAAGCTAATGTTTAGAGAAGCATTCTCTAAAGATATGTCTGCACTGCAGTCAAAGGCATGATTGCAGCATGTGTAGACATGCACTAGCTAGATTAACGCTAGCTTTCATGAGTACCGTGCAGTGAAGCCATGAAGCATGGGGTTAAGCACAGGCCTGTACAAAGCCCTCCTGGGACCCTGGACGGCAGCTAGCCCACACTTAAGATGGTAATCCATAAGCACTATTCTGTGGTAACAAAAGACATGCAGATATTTCATAATGAAATTAAGCAGTACTTGAGAATGGGGTCTATTCTTTCTGTTACATTAGGTTTACAGGGTGTAACAAAATCAGATTTACAGCAAGATACAACTGGTTTAGCAGAATAGGGAATGAGGCCCAGTGTTTCTGGCACTTTATTGTGATTTTTAAAAGTGGTCTTGTTTCTGCATAAAAAGGACAACATTTGTAATCATTTTATGGAGCACACAAAATGATGCAAAAATTTTGTACGACGGCCAGAAATAAAACTCTAAAAAAAATTAAAGAGACATTTGTTGTCACTTCTGCACAACTCAGGTAGTCATTTTGGCCCATTTAATTCACTGGGGAATCTGGACAGGTGCAAGGAATCCATGTGTGGAGCTTTCTGCAGTATCAGTACCTTATTTGTTTTGCAGGGTATGCTGTATTATATTTTGTGTTCACCTTCACTCTTCCCACATTTTCTTAGACCACACCTCCTTTTCCAGTCACTCACAATTTTTTTTATTTTAATCATCTTCAGCTTGGGGGTCATACTGTGAGTTGCACTGGCAACAAACTAACCAGCAGAAGGCTTGAGCTTGTGTGTAGAATGTGGAGGCAGCCATTCAAGTAAATAGCTATATACTTACCAGCATGTCATCCAAGGGAGAATGTGGCCATAAACTGATAATGCAAAAATATAAAAAAGACTTTTATAGGCAATAGCAAAAACCATCTGTCCAACCAACAAACCTCTTGAGAATCTCACCTAATGCAATTCAATCCAATATGATTACAGTTGAGTGCACTTATATGATAGTTCTCTTACTTGCATCTAAAATATAAGTTTTGTTGTCCAGTGCTGGCTGGGTTCTCTTGTATAACATAATTTATGTCCTTCATTTTAAAATTACATCTGTGTTGCAAAGCAAGCATCAGTACAAAATTATTATTATATATGGTTTTCTATCAGTTGGCAGAGATGTCAGTTCTGCAGTCAGCTCTTAGCAACAGCTTTTCTTGAACTAACCGTGCACTTGAGACTGACCAGAGCAGGAATTCCTCCTTCATCTCATACATTCATCACTTAATGTGACTTAATTTCCTCTTGAACTTGACGACTGAAGAAGCCAAGAAGAGACTGCCAGCAGCTCCCCAGAACATGTGGGAAGAGTGAACAAACATCCAGAGGTTTGGATTCAAAACTGTTTGATTTAGAACTGGAAAATGTTTCATGTTTCTAAACTAAATTTCAATCCATTTTAATAACACAGGAGAAAGAGAAGCAGTTGTTTCCAAAACTAGTAAGAGTGACATGCTTCTACCCATCAACCAGTCTGGTCATGGATAGCCAGTTGTGAATGATGACTTCTACATTTGTGCTTCTGAAAAACTCCACCCCCCTATCCCCCGTGCATGTGTAGTAAAAGGCACCATGCACAATCTTATTTAAGTCATGGAAATCTGTGTACTGTCATGTTAATGCATAGCTCCCTGCTACTCACTAAGCAGGAGCTGGATATTTGTCCTGGGTGTTTGTCCTTGAAGTTTACTGTGCTAAAACATCTTGATCCTGGTGACCTGTTACCACCCTCAGCTAGTCCATATTATTAAACTGGCCTTTTGCCTCAGACGTTTTTTTCCCCCCAAGTGAAACAGACATTTCCTTTGCTATTTCTACAGCATCCCCACTCCAGTGAGCTATACATGAATGAACGGCTTTGTCTTACAGTTACTCTCCAGTCCCCACGGAAAAGTTTTACTCTCAGTTCAGGTACTTGTTAGCTTTGCTTTCCTAGTTTGGCCTATCTTGAATCAGGCTGTGTCACAAGTGAGAAGATGGATGTGAATAAAGCACCATCTCCCAGACAAGTCTCAGGAAGCTAGTTACAGTAAAGTGATACATTTGGGCTGACCTTCTGTTGAACAGTTTGATAGGATGGAAAATGATGTTGTCTTCAAAACAAACAAGGAGTCATACATACTAGACTAACACAACTACTCCTTCGTAAGTTGTCCAGCATCCTTTGGTGAACATGTAAGGAGGATAAAAAAGTTTGCATAATGAAGCTCATTTTTAATAAGAAAACAACGCACAGTACACTGAGCCCTCTCCAAAGCAACCATTTAAGACATTAGTCAAAATTAGCTGCATAGAACAGATGATCCATCCATCTCCATATTTCCAATGAAGATTTTTATACAGAGATTAAACAAAAATGTCCTGGGAACTTTGGAGCTGCTTTAAGATCATGACTAAATAGGCTCCCACTTTACAACGTCATCTTCTTTGATGGTTTCATTCCATTATTCTCATCTTTGCTAATGCTCTTGCTTCTGTGTAACATAAGGGGTATCTCAAATCATTATAATGCTGGTTCCCTCCACAAGAGGAATATTAGTCTATATGAGATATCTATGCATTGACAGTCACTGTCATATTGGGGAGCTGAATATAATCCCATGAGTCCTCCTTCCCTTCTGTGGTTACCAAGAACATGAGAGTGAAATATGGATGAGTACAGGAAGAAGCAGCTCTTCTGCTTAATTAGCATGTGGAGAAACTACAACTCTTTTTGCTTGTAGTTACAACTAGGAAATATTTCATCATATATTGAAATATCATGCCTTCTTTGTTCCTTTTTTATTTTTTCCCAATACCTACTGCGACACCAAGTTACTAAGCAATGCAACATGATGTGGTAGTAGATTTAAGGTACTATTATTCTGTTGTTCTTTCTCAATGATTTTTGTAAGAACTCTTCACCTGAGGATTTAGTTTGGCCCTAAAGATGCCAGGTGATCAAAACCAGGCAATGAATGTATGACTCTTCATTGATTCTCACACGATTTTACTAAGAGACAAGAACAACATTTTACTTTCCAAATGAGTGTAAATCATTTAGCATATGAACATTATGTAGTCTAAGGGCTAGGGATGATCCAGATCTTAGATGAGTTTTCAGTGACTTCACCATGACCTTGGTTGAATAAAGAAAGAGTAAACACTGAGTAAAATGAGGCCTCATCTGGTGTTGCTGGCAGCATGACTGTGAGGCTATGTCCACACACAGGGAGTTGAATCGATTTAGTTTGAAGCAATTTAAGCTAAATCTATATAACAACCATTAAATCAATTTAACTTAAATCTATTTAACAGGTCCTCACCAAAAAACAAAATTGAACTAGCATGTCTGGGGACAGGACTTGCTAGTTCGATTTAGGTGAGGGGCACCCTGGGAGGTGTGGCAACCTGGCCCCCTTGGATGGCCATGTTGACACCCAATCCCCTGCCTGGCTCTCCCCAGGAGAGCCAGTGGCAGGGGGAAAAAAGCCCCCACTGTTGCCAGGCTCTGGAAGCCCAGTGGGGGAAAAGACATCCCCCCAGACTGGCTGCAGCCTTGGGGAGCAGCCAGGTAGTGGGCAAATGGGACCCTGCACCCTGGACTTCCCCGCAGCTAGCCAGGTGTTCGGGGAAAGGAGCCCCTGGGGCCTGGCATCCCCACACCTGGCCACGCGGCGGGGGCAGGGAAGCCGGTGCACCAGGCTTCCCCCACAGCTGCCGGGCACGCAGGGAAAGGAGTCCCATGTGCCCGGCTTCCCCCTGAAGTTGCCGGATGGTGGGGGCACAGAAGCCGTGCACCTGGCCTCCGCTGGCAGATGCCGGGAGGCGGGGGCAGGGTGGCCGGTGTGCCAGGCTTCCCCTGGCAGATGCCAGGCAGAGGGGCAGGGAAGCTGCACACCCGACTTCCCCCCACAGCTGGCAGGCACGCGGGGAAGGAGCTCCATGTGCCTGGCATCCCCCTCAGATGCTGGGGGGTGAGGGCAGGTAGGTGGGGGTGGGCTCCCCAGCCAGCTGGAGATAGGGGTGGGCCCTCCCGCGTCCCCCTCCCTCTCTGGCCAGGGTGCTGGGGGGGGGACTTCCTTCCAGGGTGCCATGCACCCTGGGAGGAAGGTCAAACTGTTATATCGATATGTGGGTCATATCGATTTAACACAGCCACACTGGGTTATTTCAAAATCACAGTTTTGAGATAACCCTCATTTCAATATAAAACTAGGTTTTATTATATCAAATTGATTTTCCCTATTTCAAACTAAGGGAGCTCCTTATTCCGAAATAAGGAAACATCGTGTGGACATAAACATTTTTAAATTGAAATAACCAGTGTTATTTTGATTTAAAACCTACATGTGGACATACCGTGAGTGACCATGTGTGTATGCACACAGTGAGGCTACCAGTACAAGGTTTGTGTTTTAACTTGATTGCAACCTTGAAGGCATCTCCCTGCAACCCTCCTTGGTACTCTGAACCCAAGGCTGAGAAAGGATTCTTTAGAAATTAGCGACTTTTTCCTCTCTTGATGTGGTTGCAGAGTTGAATATACTCAGTCTTTTAAAGTAAGCAAGGAAGCAACAGCCTTCTGCACTTGGAGAGCCAGGAACAACTTTGGAATCTTGGACCATGGCTCAGGATGAAAAAACAACATAATTAGTCTGATTTTTTAAATATAGATGAATGACTGCTTCTCCTGTTTCTATATCCAAAGCCGTTACTGATTGAACAGCAAAGCAAATCTTGTAAAAGGACATAGGATCTATAGCAGGCATGGCCAAACTGTGGCTCACGAGCTGCATGTGGCTCTTCAAAGTAAAAGTGCAGCTTGCAGAACAGCACAGTGAGGAGAAGCATGGCATGGTCGGGGATGGTGTGGAGAAGTGCGGCCATGGTCAGAGGCAGTGTGGAAGTGGCAGAATGGTCAGATACAGTGCAGAAGTGGTGGCATGGTCGGGGACTTGGGGACGGTGTGGAAAAGCACAGCATGGTCAGAGACAATGGGGAAGCAGTGGCATGGTTGGGGCCTCGAGGATGGTGCAGAGAAACACAGCCTGGTTGGAGAGGGCAGGGAGAAGCAGTGGCGTGGTCAGGATGGCAAGGGGAGCTAAGGGTTTACTGTATAGGTAGGCCTAGTTTTCACGGCAACCTTAAGTAATTATTAGAATCTGACATTAGTAGAATCAATATTTGCCCTCTTTTTACAATAAAATTAAAAGTGTGCAATAAATTTAAACTTAGTAATTTTGGAGTAGGTAAAATATGGCTATATGCCTCAGTGAGGCTCTCGCAGATTTAATGATCAACTTGTGTGGTTCTTGAGTTCCATAAGTTTGGCCACCCCTTATCTATAGTTAAACTCTATACTTCACCACAATATCATGCAGGCCACTTATGATATCATGGTACAGGTTAAAGGTCTAAAACACAAAATCTTGGGATGGCAGCATTACTTACCATTGTCAAAGTCATGATGGTCTTATGGAGATCCTTCCAAAAGAATGGTGATAAAGGCTTCACTCAACACCCTCCTGTATTCTGTATATGCCACATTTGGTTTAGAAAAACTGTTTTAGAAATGTTTAGAGAATTATCAGACATTTTATTTGGCCTTTTTGCTTTGAGGATCTTTGCCTTTATAGCCAAATGGCTAGTTACCCTGAGTCCACTTGTGCCAGGCTCTGGTGTTACCATAAAAACCTCTTAGATGTGATCTAAAATAATGTTTCTATTTTTAAAAATGTTGCAAATTTAATGTCTCCTACCTAGAAGGGGTTGGGGGAAGGGACATCTGCAGCTCAGATTTCATCCTCCGCTGGCATCACTCTTCAGGTTCTCCCTGCTCTGGCATGAAGAGGGAAGTGAGGCGATAAGGGTTTCAATGTAAAAGAGTTAAGATATTTTGCAATATTTGGAGACAGTCTTTGTACGTGTCACCGAGTCTATAAAGGGCAAAAGCCTACTTTTTCTTGTCAGTTCACTCTTCAAATGACTCATATTGGATTGTTGTTGATGCATCTGCCTACTTAATGACAGAGTGGCATCTCTGTGACACCAGCAATTAGTACAGCATTGGGATCTGGGAGACAAAACTGCTAGAGCAGAGATTAGTGCTTACATTGCAATACAGTGATCCTTCAGGGGCTCCCAGAAAGCACAAGGGAGTTTGTAAAAGGATTTTATAATGAGTTGGTCCCTGGTTTACTGTAGACTCAGAAGCTATGTCTACATTAGCAAGCTTAGTTTGGACTTGCTTAGTCCAAACTAAGCAGTGCCCAGTTAGTTCGAACTAAGCGTGGCTTTTTAGTTCGAACTAACTTTTTAGTTCAAACTAGCTGTGCTTTTTTAAGTTTGAACTAACTTTTTAGTTCGAACTAAAAAAATATGGTTACTTTGAACTAACCACTTAGTTCAAACTTATTTAGTTCGAACTAGCATGGCTACATCAAACTAAGTGCTAAGTTCAAACTAACTGTTCAAACCAACTAGTTTGAACTAAGCTTTGCTTAGTTCTAACTAAAAATTTTTTTAGTTTGAACTAGGCTTTTGTAGACAAAGATCAAATTAGTCCAGATTAAGCCTCCTTAATCCAGATTCATTTGCTAGTGTAGACATAGCGTCTAAGGTCAGAAGAGACCAACATGATCTAGTTTGACTCCCACACAATGCAGGCCTCAAAACCTTACCCACCCACTCCAGCAATAAGCCTCTAACCTATGACTGATTTATTTAAATCCTCAAATCATGTAAGAGTTACATGAAGGGAGGAACATGAATTTAGGCAGAGAATTGAAGTTTGATGTGCATTGACCACAGTGAATAGAACTATTGTAACAAGTAGTGGACAACAGTGGTATATATTGTTACTGCTATATCAAAAAGATGTCTGTGGTTAATAAGGAAGGGAAAGTATTTAAGGAAAACTCATGCCTGAGAAAACATTACATTCTTGTCCCACAATGCCTAAAATAGGTAGGATCCATCTCTTCCCACCATGCTTTGTTGATTGATAGAGAATCTGCTATTGTTGCCCTCCAGCACTATACTTCCAGTAACAGGGAGAAGGTTATTTTCAGATACATGGTCTAGCCCTGGAAGGGACATCAGAACACTTAGCTTGCTATCCTTCTGTCTCAGTTAAAGAAATATCTCTTTGATCTGGCTTTTCCTTATTAGTGGGTATTGGCACCTCCTTAGTATTTTCTTTCTAAATGGTTCTGATGATCAGTCTGTTGGGAGAAATCTCACTGCTAAGTGTAAGGGGAGATGTTCTGTGTATTTACTGTCTCCTTTAGGAAAATGCTCTCTGTTAGCTTTAAATGCCATTCATCTGTGACAGTGGGGGGTGCTTTATGAATGCATGTAATAAACCGAAAGATTAATAATGAATTTGAGTTAACCAAATTTGAGGTCACTTAATCTGGGCCTTGATTCACATCAGCTGTTGGTAGTTCCAGTTCTCCAAATAGGCTCTTTTTGGGAAGCATAAAAGATTTTGGAAGCACTATGGCTCTTTTTGTCTCTGCAACACACCTACTAGTTTGATATAGGATGACACCTCTGCTTAACATGCAGAAGGTCCTGGGTTCAATTCCCAGGGGGTTGGACTCAATGATCTCATGAGGTCCCTTCCAACCCTATGATTGATTGAACATTGAACATTGATTGACCTTCAGCTTCATTGCTGCATAAGAGGCAAAGAATGTGGTTGGTGTGTTGATTAAACCATTCTCACCTGTGCAAGACTTCCCATTCATGTGTATTAATGGTCGAAATGACTTTTTGCTGGGTTGTTTATGTGTAACAGGAACAACTTGCTCTATTATGTTTATCTGCTTAACTATTTTTATTTTGTTTTCTTCTTATTACTTTTCAACCATCCTTTATTTGTTTGTTTATTTTCATCATTCTCCTTTTCAGGTAACTTAGATATTCAATAATGCATTATACTTCAGTCATAGGCATTTAGATTTCTACAGTTTAGCTGAGTATCTTTGTTTTGTTAGTAACTATCTATCATGCTGTTATATATTCAGTAACTGCACTGCCTCAGAGGATGTAACTTCAAAACTCAGTGCATAAAACAATCAATATTATATATAGAGAGAACTTTACAAATATACTTCTGCATTTACCTCTGCACTGTTCCTGTACACTGAAGCCTGTGGTAGTGGTGCCTGATGTACTCATTCAGAGCTTGTCTCCACTACAAATTCAAATCGATTTAATGTAAGTCAACATCCAGCCACCACAGTAATTAAATTGATGCTCACTGTGTCAGAGGAGTGTGTCCTCATTAGTTGTGCTTGCATCACAGAGCAGTGCACTATGGGTAACTATCCCACAGTGCAAGTAGCAACAGGAGGTTTGGGGAAGGGCTTGCAAAGCCTCATGGGACCAAAATATTGTTGCAGTGGGTAATGGGAACATGGTTTTAGCCCCCCATGATTCAGTTTTCTCCTTTCCTACTGCAATATCAATGCAGTCAAGCCGTAATGTGTCATGCATTTTTCAAAAGCCTGGCATAGCTCAAAAAGCATGGACCTGCTCAGCTGTGCAATCTTGTTGTGAGCATTACAAATGACTCCTGCCTTACTTTGTAGTATTTCCAGAGCTGACGCAGGAGCTGCCACATAGAACATTGCAATGTCATTCAAGCAGTCCTGCTGGAAGCCATAGAACAAAACAATTCCTGGTTGTTGCTGGCTGTCCTGTAGCAGCTGAATATGGTGCAGCACTATTTCTGGTTCCAGGAAACAAACAGTGGCCGGTGGGATTGCAACATTATGTAGCTGTGGAAGGATGAGCTGTGACTACAGAACTTTTGAATGCAGAAGGTCATTTTCCGTGAACTTTGCATAGAGCCCTTAAGCACAAGCAACACTAAAACGAGACCTGCTCTGGCACTGCAGAAGTGAGTAATGATCGCTCTGTGGAAGCCTGCAACTCCAGACTGCTACTGGTCAGTGGAAAGTCAATTCAGAGTTGGTAAATCCACTCTGGGAGCTGATGTAGCCCATGTATGTGGGGCTATCGATTGCCTTCTGCTAAGAAGGGTAGTGACTCTGGGTACTGTGCAGAACATAGTGAATGGTTTTACTGCTGTGGGATTCTCTAATTGCAGTGGAGTGATAGGTGATACACATATCTTGGCACCAAACCACCTTATCGAAGAGTACATAAACCAAAGGGATACTTTTCAATGATGTTGCAAGTACTATGGATCATAGGCAGGGCTGTCCTTGGCGGGGGGCAAGAGGAGCAATAGCCCTGGGCCCTGCTGTTCTGTGGCCTCCATGCTGTCCTGCCATGAGTGGGGCAGCTCGGGGTCTGCACCACTGTTCCCCAATGGCCATGCTGTCCCCTGCCCCCTCCACGTTGCCTTCAGCTCCACACCAAAGACAGCATGGGGATGTGGGACTGGGAGCGTGGAACCTGGCTTCTGCTTTTGGCTGGCTCACTCCGCCCCCAGGATGGGGAACAGCCAGCCCAGGGTTGGAGTGAGCCAGCCAGGGGTCAGGCTCCACTCTCCTGCCTCTCCCTTTGGCCAGCTGTTCAGCCATGGGAGCGGGGAGGGAGAGTGGAGCCCAACCCCTGGGCTGGCTGGCCCTACCCCCCAGCACGGGGGTGGCCGTGAGAGTTGGAGGCCCCCAAAGGCTGATTGGCCCGGCCCTTCACCCCCCTAGGGATGGCCCTGATCATAGGGGATATTTCACCAACATAGACATGCAATGGTCAAGAAAAGTGCATGACGTGGACTTCCATAGGAAAACGGGTCTGTTCAAAAAGCTCCAGTGAGGGACTTCTTTTTCCCTGTATCACAAAATAACAAACATGGCTTTGACACCAGGCACCAGTGTCCTTGCCATAGGGCTTGAGGGGCTGCAGCCCCCCTTGTCTCTGGCCTAGCCCAGGCAGCAGCGGGGGCCAGGTTGGGCCCACTGGGGCCACCAGCTGCTGACTGGCAACAGCAGGAGCTGCATCTGAGCCTGGGCCGCCTGCCACTGGCTGGCTTGGATCTAGATCTTGCTGCTGCTAGCCAGCAGCTGGTGGCCCTGGCAGGCCCGATCTGGCTCCAGTTGCTGCCTAATGGGCAGCAGCACAAAACCCAGGCTTGGATCCAGCTCCTGCCACTCCCAGGCAGCCCAGGCGGGCCCCTTCTGGCTCTAGCTGCTGCCTGCTGGCCAGCGGCAAACAGGAGCTGGATCCAAGCACAGGTTGTTTGCCACTGGCCAGCAGGCAGCAGCTGGGGCTGAACTGGGCCCACCCAGGCTGCCTGCCACAGGCTGGCAGCAGCAGGATCTGGATCTGGGCCTGGGCCGGCTGCCACTGATCGGCAGGCAGCAGCAGGAGCTGGATCGGGTCCACCCAGGCCATCAGCCTCCGGCTGGCAGAGGCAGGAGCTGGGCTGGGCCCTGGGAGTGGATTGGGTCCAGGGGCGGGGCTGTGCAGCAGGGGGCAATGCCTGGGGATCCTTTTTTCAGGGGAGCAACACCCCTGACCAGCACTAAGGCTCCCAAATAGTGGTCTTTGTCTTATGCGACTCGGAGGCAGGCTGGTGGGGAAAGGTAGTTTACCCGGCAGTTGTATCTGAGGTCAGTGCCAAACCCTGCCAATCAAACCAGCACGTTAAGGAGCCCATGACCGAGGGACCCAGAAATCCTCATGGATGGGGATCGCATGCTGCATTGTTTGCAATATGAACACTTGTAATGAAAACTTTCACCATGTCCCCTAGGTGACCCAATCTGATATCAATCTCCTGAGGGTAACAGAGACAGCAAAGAAGCAGGTGCTGTAAACATCTGGATACAGACTTTGTCAAGAATGTGACTGGATTGAAGCTGAGAGTGCTTGGGGTCAGAGCTGCTGGGCTCGGGCTGTGGCTATATACAGGTGTTTGGGGTGTAATCTGAATGCTGGCAGGCTGTTTGGGAGTAGCCCAGGTTGGGAGCTACAGGAACAAAGTGCTGTGAGGCACCCAGGGATACACAGCAGGCAGTGACACACTCTCTCACTAACCTGGATTGCACCCTGAAATGTGAGAGTGGTATTTGCAGGGGGCAGTGAGAGGAGGAATGAATGAGTCAGAGACAAAGGGCACAAAGGGTCACAGCAGGGAGCTATTTTTCCTTTGAAAAATTCTCTCCAAATGAAGCAACAGTTTGCCATGCTCCCAGGCACGTTGGTAGCGTGCAATATTTAGTGGACCATGTGTGGCCACTGAGAAGCTTGCCAGATCACATAGCACAGCACAACAAAGCTAGCTAACACTCCATTAGAATCTGGGGTGGCATGCCAGGCAGCGCATATTGATACTATTTGGATTCACCTGTTCAGTTTTTCCACTTCCCTAGTTTCTTATGACTCAGGTAGCAGCTGGTCCTATTTAGGATGACCATTCCAACATTTTGATTTTCTTAATTGTCCCTCAAAATCTCGCCCCACTTCTCATGGTATGTATTCAGGATTTTCATTTGCCCTGGATTTTGTTGGAGGGTGGTTAGTGGTGTGCATAAGTTTATCCTACATTTTCTGCTTAGAGGTCTTGAGATTTGTTCTGTAAAATTGTCATTGCCATTAGTTCTAGAGATGGGCCACGAATAAAATACGCAATGCCTCTTAGCAGCCCTAAAATATCAATGTACTTGGAATTACACTGATGTACCACATTGGACTGCCCTTTCAGAAGAAACCTCTCTAGAAAGCTGTTCTTCTCCAAATGATATTCTAGTAACAGGCAGAAGTTTGAGGAACAGTAAATGAAATAAAATAGAAACCTTGGTAGCACCCATCGTTTACAGATAGTGGGACCAGTAGCATACTTATTTTATATGCAGGCCTTGCAAAAACCTCCAACTGCTCAATAATTTCAGCAAAAAAAGCAAGAAGTCGTGTGGCACTTAAAGACTAACAGATTTATATTTTGCATGAGCTTTCGTGGGAGAAAATCCCACTTTGTCAACAACTCCTTGGGTTTTTTTGTTTGTTTTTTTTTTTTTTTTGCTGGACTAGACTAACCCGGCTATCCCTTTGGAAATCAATAATTTTAGTTGGATATAGATTAGTGTTTCCTTTCCTTCCTTCTTGCACTCTTGACCTCATGCAATTTTCACGTCAGCCATACATTTGGCATAGGACCTGTGCCACAAATTAACCAGCACTCCAAATCCACTTTTCCCATCTAATGTCCTACTTGAATGTTTTTTTGATGCACACTGCTCCCACATGTACACCTATATCTGAGACCATTGCGTTTTACTGCGTTAATTCAGATTAGGGATTATATGTCCTCTTGCTCAATGCTTAAACATACTGCAAACCATTGTTTATATTTTAAAGGCGTTTGCAGCTATGTGCACGGGAGTTTTGCTGAGTAGCAACATGTACACTTCCCTGTATGCAGTCAGGTATATGTAATAGTTCAACATGATTATAACCTAAGAGAAAAACATGTTTGGGTGCTAACTCTTCATTGAGATGTCCTCTACAGGGAACACCACAAGCTAATGCTAGCGTTGTGTCTGCATGTGAGAGGTGGAGTGTGGTTTGCTGGGCTAAGAGCCAGCCAATCAGATCATATCCTGCCTGGGTGTGGTTTTAGCAATGTGGTTTTAGCTCTGGGCTGTTGCTATATCCATGTCCTTGTCTTAGGGAGGAGTACACTGATAAGCAGGACTTTCAAGACTGACATGACAGGGCAGCTTCCTCTCAGTCACAGTTTGAAGGGTGCTTTTGTGACAGCAATGTAATTCAGGAGTTCTAAGAGGGTTTGCTGCTCAAAAGCAAGGTGTTTTTGATTTTCACCAGGAGCAGGAACATCCTTATTTGTCACCCATAGGAAACACATCCCTCATATCTAGAGATGGGCCTGAACTAAACCCCTCCAAAGTTGGGGGAGGTTAAACTCTAGGTCCAAACTCTTCTGCAACAAGTCTTTATATTTGTAATGAGCTGAACAAATCCCCAGAGCCAAACATCTCCGAATGTTGGGGAAGTGTTGATGTGCATCCAAATGAACTTCACAGCTTACCTTCAGTCTCTCTCTGCTGTTGTGGCACCAAACTCATTTTTGCATTTTTTGCCCATTCTTCTTTCCACCTAGCACAAATCCATCTACAAGCTGCACACAATTCTTTCTGCCCCATGGTGACTCATCTATCTGCTGCACTCAGTTTATGCCGCCATCTAGTCATCTCTTATCTGCCTGTCTTCTTTACCTGTTGATCTCTAGCGGCACTTTCATCCCATTTCTCTGCTTTACTCAATGGCTGCTTTTTAACAAACTTCTCTGTTATTTGAAAATAAGCTTGCAGTTTATTGTTTGATTAGGTTATCAATAAACCAGCAGGTCGTAATCACACAATGAAATGATGTAGACTGGAAAGCACTGTGATTGCTCCCTTGTTCTGTCAGAGCTGTAACTTAATGCAAAAGCCTCTGTCATTTTACATTTTCCAGTTCTTTCATTCATTTCTGCTTGGTAATTAAAAATGGCTTATAAATAAACACTTAGGATGATTTCCAAAATGTTCTGTATTTACTTGCAAGACTGGTACTTCTGTCATTGGCCCGCTAAAGTGGTTTTGAAAGATTGTATATAGGTTCCTTTTACAATATATTTGAAGTTTGTAATCCTGCTTAAATACACAAAAATAGGAAGGATTAGCAAACTGCCATGCAGAGGCCAAAAGAAGACAGAGCTAGAGGCAATCAAGGAACAACCTATCAAATACATGAAATATATTGGAGGAAAAGTGGAAAACTGTCAACAAAAATAACATGTTATGGATCCTCAAGCCTTTCTGTTTATGCTAGAGGAAGCCTAAAATAATCTGTGGTTTTTGATGCTTGATTTAGTTTTCCACAAGCCTAATTAACACCAGATTAAGTTTGCTGTCACTATAGTTTATTGCTGAGATTGACAAATACTTGCTGTTTATTTGTTTTCCATAAAGAATGACTGGAGTCAATAACAGTATGGCACTTTTAATAATCTTGAAAACAATGTGGTAATACGCATATATGTAAACTCTGATCCTTACATTAAAAAACCCTGCACCCTGCAAAAAACCCTCTACTCTTTAGCTACAGAAAATTCCCATTGATTTAACTGCCTATGCAGTTAAGCGCAAAGATACGCTCAAGTGCTTTTCTGAATAGAGGCCTGAGATTCTACATAACTGGTTCATGTGAAATATTGATTGCACAGATAAAGGAAATAGCCTGAAATAAATTTCAGATGCATAAAGATGAGAATAGATGCCACACTGTGGATATTCAATTGAAGAAAATAGTGGGTCAAAATCATCCATATTCTTGGCTTCTGTGTCATTATTCTAAGGGGGAATTTGGCCTATTGCCTTTAAGCACTTGACTCCAACAAAAAGCCAGGAAAGTACACAGATATGCTCTGTACAAGCGTATGTACTAGATAAGGTCCAGATCATGCAAACATTCATATAAGCTTTTCTTAGTGAAGTAGACCTACTGTCAGTTGAACCACTGATGTGAGTACAGTTACTCATGTTTAAGTGTTTACAGGATCAAATCCTTTGCCTATAGTTGGAATCATGATCTATTCTAGGGACAGTCAGACACTCCATCCAGCCCATTCATGAAAATATTTGGAAATAAACTTTGTCAATTATTCAACCACGTCTGGTGGTTTGGTGCTGCTTCTTTTGGGCCCCACCAAAACCACAAGATACAGAGGTTGACAAGAATGGATTAAAAAAGTTAACCAAATCCTTTGAAACCTGCCAGAAACTTCTGCTTGCGTGCAGTTTGAGATCTGGGCAAAGTTTTGTCCGGATTCAGTATCTGACTGGAATTGATTCACCCATTCATGGTTCCCATTCATTATACAACAGCAGAACCAGAGAACATTTTTCTGCTGACATTTCCCCACAGGAAACTAATACAGCATGAAATATGAAACGGACCATGTGCCAGTTAAGTCTCTTTTACTTAAGTCTTTCTTGAGGCCTTACCTGAGATATAACCTTTATTGTGGAACCCTACTGCAAAGGGTGAATTTCAGCAGGGATGTATAAACATTTTATCTCCAAGGTGAAATGTTAAAACCTGAGCTGCATACGACCCTTTAAAATGTCCTCTGAGGGAATGGAAAGGTAGCAATTTGGTTTCTGCCATTTAGGGCCTGAAGATCATTGCTGCCTGTTGCATGGGGCTAACAGAGGATGAAATTTTTTTCATTCCCCAACTAAGTAAAGGCAGAAAAATTACTGTCTCCACACTGAACACGTCTCAAACTGTTTTTGAAAAGATAAGGGTAAAAATCAAAAGATTTAGTGACTATTCTGCTGATTCCAGTTAAGCTAACACAGAACATTGATAGGAACAGTTTACTTGATGTATGATATAAACTTAATGACATTATATGCAAGGTCCTGCTCACACCTTCTATTTTTGACAGTGAAAAAATCTCGTCAATGTTTTTAAGAGTCAGACATCAGTCCCTAAAGATACTTCCCAGGTATGCAAAGCAAAGCTCTGAGCTTCCCTTTGGTAAAATCTAGGGAGTAAATTCTCTGGTGTTTAAGAAAATAAGAAAAGGCACCCAGGTCTCAAAAGCAAACTTTATTTAAAGCCAGTAGAGAATTTAAAAAGTGAGAAAAGAAATGAAGACAACTGGAAATAATAACAACACTAGATGCTGAAATTAGGCCAAGCAACGTCAAAGGGGCCTGATATGTATTCACCACTGATTCAAAGGATGGGATGTACAAATGAAAGAGAATATAAAGTAGAAAAAGGACAACTAAGGCTACACTGGAAGATCAACATCTATGAGCAAAACAAGCTTATTTTGCACGTACAGCTTGTTTGCTTATTTGTTATTTGACATTACTGACCATCTGCTATGCCACCAGTAAGGCTTATATAGGGTAGAGACCCTCCCTTACTACTTGTTTGTACAACATTTAACACAATAGGAAGCCTTTCTGACTGAGGCCTTTGGACTCTAAGGCTATGTCTATAGCAGCCACACGAAGGTTGGACTTGTTAGTCAGAACTAAGAAGTTTGAGATTAGTTCAAATTAACCTCAGGTTAGTTCAAACTAAGCATGAGCCTATTAGTTTGAACTAACGCTTAGTTTGAACTAGAACACATGGTTAGGTCGAACTAACCGACTTAGTTTAAACTCTTTAGTTTGAACTAAGCATTAGTCTGGGTCTTGGCTGGACTTAGTTTGAACTAACGTTCGAACTAAGGCAGTTAGTCCAGACTACCCCTTGGTACTAACTAGTTTGAACTAAGCTTTCCTTAGTTCAAACTAGAGAAGGCTTAGTGTGGCCATGGGCTAAATTAGTCTGGACTAAGCCTTCTTAATCCGGACTAATTTGCCAGTGTAGATTTAGCCTAACACCATACCAATTAACTGATAATAATGACTAGCTGGTTTCCTAAATACATAATGATCCAGACTAAAACTCCAGATACAAACTTGGAAAAATTTAACTCGGGATCCAGATTTGAACTTTGCAATTTAGGCCCATCACAGCTTGCTTAATGAATGTTTGTAAAGTGCTTTGTGCTCCTCATAGGAAAAGAGCTGCTATGGGCAAGGACTTTGCTTTCCTTTTGGTCTGGGCATACTGTGTGCCTTACCCACTATAGTATAGAAATTAAATGATACCAATACAAATATCTATTATTTTATAAGCCTGGTTGTGATTTAATTTATACTATGTGAAATTCACCCCAGTATAGGCCTCACTATAAAGATTAAATGCAATTTGTGTGGTACATAGGCTTCTTGCTGGCCCCGGACACAGGGTGTGGTGTGTGAGTTAATGAGAGTGCACTCAGGAGAGTCAAGGATATTAAAAGGCTGCTGTTATGCTCAGATGCTCATGTTTACAAGGTTTTTTCTCAATGTGTTCTAACTTCTCATTCCAAACTGATTTACAAACTTTCGATCAATAGCGGTGTTGGAAGCAGCATTCAGATCTGAAACAGCAATTCTGCAGCAGATATGGGAAGTGAAACCATGGAAACAGAACAAAAGAAAAGAGAATAGGATTTTTAAAATGTAATAAAACAAACAAAAATTAATAGGAGAAAACAAAACCCACCACCCTAGAATTCAATGAGCTTTAGGCTAAACAACTTATACTGGAAAAGCCATCACTTCATTTAAGAGCATCTTGGGAAACATCTGTTATATTGTTACAGTATGTCATTCTCCATGACGTTGTTAATTTTGCTAAAGAGTGAGCAAGATAAGGATTGGCTGTAGAGCTATTTGGATTTAATAAAACACTTCCATACCTTTTTAACCGAGATGTCTCAACTCAGTGTTTAAAGATTTATCCTTTGTTAACTGTAACAGGATTATAATAGTGTAACAAAATCTTTGTAGGAATGCAGTTAAAAGTATTATATTGTTCATATGGTCAGGGAAGAGTGACTATCAAGAAGGTGCCAAAGTCAACCTTTGGGAGGAAGCGCACACCATTGTCCTGTGAAGGCCAGTCAAAGTGACATTGGCATTGGATGTGGAGGAAACAATGGCTGTATTAGTCTTCTTAATTAGTCAAGAAAGATGTGGAGGAATTGGAGAAAGCCCAGAGAAGAGCGGCAAGAATGATTAAAGGTTTTGGAACACTTGACTTATGAGGGAAGATTGAAAGAGCTGGGTTTGTTTAGTCTGGAAAAGAGGAGAGTAAGAGAGGACAAGATAACAGTTTTCAAGTACCTAAAGTTTTCAAGTACAAGGAGGAGGGAGAAAAATTATTTTCCTTAACTGCCAATGATAGGACAAGAAGCAAAGGGCATAAATTATGGCAGGGGAGGTTTAAGTTAGCCATTAATTAAAAATTCCTAACTGTCAGCGTGATTAATCCCTGAAGTAAGTTGCCTCGGCAGGTTGTGGAATCTCCATCTTTGGAACTTTTTAAGAGCAGGTTAGACAAACACTTGTCAGGGATGGTTTAATAGGGGCACTTGTTCCTGCCATGAGTGCAGGGGATTGAATTCAACAACCTCTCATGGTCCCTTCTAGTTTCTATGCTTCTATGATTCTCCAGTGAACACTGAAAAAAGACTCAAGGAAAGAATATCTGAAACAAAAGATGGGAGGCTAGGCAAAGTCACACAAAGGAACCATTTGAAAATGTGAGACTGAAGATTTCACAAATGAAATGGAGATTTGGCTTCAATGTTGGGATCCTGTGATTAGTTTTTCCTATCAAAGTCTAGGAGAAGTTGTCATCTCACTTGTAAGAAAATAGGAAACCCTGGCCTAAATGACACAACATTGGCTCCCCATACAAAATGCAAACTGACTGGTACACAGCTAATTTGGATTTTCTGCCATGCAGAAACATGCAAAATGTAGGAACCTGAAGTAAAATTTGCAGAAATGAAAAATAAAAGCATGTGCTAATACAGAACATACAGCTATAGCTTACATAATATAGAATGAGAAGTGTATTTTAAACAGCTTCTAAAAAATGAAAAATGCTCTGATTTGAGGTAAAATCAGATGGTGAGTTTTCTGGAGTTTGTATTTTTAAAAGCTTGTACTTCTGGTTGTCTAACTTGCTTAACAAAATCAGCTGGAATTTTATAATTCATAGATGCTGTGGCTGGATGAGTTGTTTTGCATTATCTAGGCTGCTGGTCTCCATACTAATCTGTAGATTTAACTGGTTACATGGCACTAGCTCCCCTCCCTGTTTCCAGCTGTTATATTACACAACAGATAGCTAGAAATACATAAATCTTGTCCTGATATTTTCCACAGAGTCATTTGTAAGGTGGTTGCACAACAGTGAAGTGGAGAGGAAGTGAGCCACACTATTCAGAACTGGAGCATGTGTCTGTGAGACCTGGGGCATTGAACCAATGTGTATAATGGGTGTGCTGAGAGCCATGGAACCAAACTGTAACCCTATACACTTCAAGTCAGGGGGTGCAACAGCACCTTTCGCATCCCTAGTTCCAGTACCTATGCATGAGACAGTCTCTCAGTCAAAGCCTGGGCCGAGTTATGAACATAAGATTATAGCCTACTCACCAGGGAAGCAGTACATGATTTGGAAACCCATGTACAGGAAATTACAACTGCCATTTCTGAATATCTACTAGTGTTTCCTCTTCAGCTACAAAAGATAGTAAAAAAAAACCAAACCCTATATAAAGAAATTACAGCAAGTTTTCCCCTCCTTTTTTTTGTCCTAACACCACTGGCCACAGAGCAAGATATGACATGACATGCTTTGCTTGGTTGGCAGAGGGCCCAGGGTTTATACAACATTTAGGATTTACTCCTTCAACCAGTAGAGATGAAGGGTCAGATTTTAATCACGCAGGCATGTGCTGGTGCATTCTTGTTTGGTTTGTTTTTTTAATTTAAATGGATATGTAACCTACATATAAGAGATTCGTAAATGTCCTCTAGACATGTCACAGCAGAGATGAGCTGCCCAGTCTTTGGATGGACTGCAGATGCTGTAAAGTGCCCCACTGCTGGCTAATCTCTAAAATTAATTCAGGTCAAATACTTCAATTGAAAGGATCCTGCAATATGTTATAAAAACAGCCACAGGAACAGAGGATCCTCATGGAAACAGAAGAAAATCAGAAGGAAGTCAAAACTGAAAAATTCTCCCAAATCCAAAAATTGTAAGTAGTCAAGGAAAAACTTAGTTATATATTTTTATAATGTGTCAGTATTCTAAGGATTAAAATGCCTCTCATTCCCTAAAGCCACTGGTTCTAATCCTGAAAGTTTTGACTCAGAACATTCTCCTCCTCAATACAGTTGGACAGAATATTTCTCAAGAATATTCTGTCAAATGTCTAAATGAATTCACTTGTACTATGTTATGTCTTCACTTCCCCTAACTATTTCAGCAAATGAATTTGCTGGCAGAAATATTTGCTGCAACACAGTACTACACTAGGCAGTAAATTCACAGAAAAATGCATTTCCAATTCATAATTAAGAATATTTATGCTAGAAACCTGATCATAGGAGTTACCCGCAGCAAGTCAGGAAACGGCAATATATTATGTGTGCCATGAAAACCAGCTTAAATTTTGAAGATCAATTGCTTACAGCAAACTGCTCACAAATGACTTACAGATCAATAATTATCTGTAGAAACTGTCTCACATAATTTTGAATAACAATATACTCAAGAAAAATCAGTCTGCTGACACAATTTGGAAACAAAAAATGGTGAAATTTGGCATATAAATTATGTTATAAATTGTTCATGTCGCTCTGCATCTGGGAGGCAGATCCTCAAGGAGCTATGTCCATTTGCACTAAGAATAACTGAAAACCTATCAATTCTGTGCAGTTTACTGTTTGCAGGTGTTTCAAATGGGACCTTAAAAATTCAAATCCTGACTGCTTCATACAGCTATTTAAGGTACTCCTATTCTGTAAAAGTAGCAGTTTGATCTGTGGCACAAATATTTTCTCCAGTTTTGCTGTGACAGACTGTGCAATCATTCTGCCCCCTTGTGGTGTTGTCCAGTTTCCCACCCATGTTCCCAAAACAATAAAGATTCTTCTGATCTTGGCACCCAATCATATGCACAGTTTTAGCTGAGAGCAGCACTGAGCCTATGTTTATTAAGTAAATGTCCCATTGAAGGTATTGCAGGATCACACCCATAATTCTTCCAGCAGTCAAAGATTTCTTCATATGTTGTAGTGACCCTCTTTTCAGAAGATTTTGGAATAGCAGAGTCAGAATCAGAAGACACACGTCTCCATTACTTGCCTTTCCTTAAAGAAGTATATTTAAATATCCATGCTTCCTTGAATTCTGCTTAATTTTCCACTTCCATGCAGTATAATTATCAAATCTCTGGGGCTACTGACTCAAATGTGGCTTTTTGCTAGTACACACATAGTCAATGACTAATCAGACTGAAGAAAGGATCATAGAGTATAATAAGTTAGTTTCATTTGCTTGTTGTTTTTTAGATACTCCTTATTTTGACTTCAATTACAGCTCAGGAGTCTATCACATACATGAAAAAATTGAGCAGTTTAACAAAAGGATCATCTAACTGTAAACTAGGAGGAAACAGACTTGACACAAGCTAGAAATAAGGATAGAAAAATTTAAGGCCAGATTTTCAGAACTGCTCAGCACCTGGCATTTTTGCAAGATCCTCAGAGGGACCTGCTGGACGCTGAATTAAGTTGGAAATTCAGCTAGTTGTTTTGGTGGGAGATTTGTATGCTGAGCTCCGATGAACATCTGCGTCATAATGTAAAAAGGAAAATTTATAAAAAGGAAGTCAGAAAATTTCAGAATTCTTGGATTTCTATTCAGGACAAGATTCAGTTTTTGACTAAGCACTGAACGTGTACCCTATACTCAGCCACCACACAAAGCATCCATTTTGGTAACCAACTACAGCTCAGATGAGTGAAGCTGAAATGCGTCACCATTTGAACTGCTAATTCATCCTTCTTCATCCTGTTTACTAATCTCCTTCCTTGCTATACTCCTTATTTATGTCCTTCGTATTATCACCTCATTAAGTCAAACACCCATGGTGACTTTAACTTAAGCCTACTTTGCCAGAACCATTAATCTTCTCCATGACTGTGGTTGTCTATGGCTGCTCTGTGTCAAGACAGAGTGTAGAGTAGACAATAAAAAACCACAGCACGGCTCCAAGAGCATAATTTTGCCCTGAGGTGGCAACATGAGGCAGCTGGACATGTACAATTCCGATAGTTTCCTTTATAAAACATTCAGAGACACTACAAAGTAAGGGGCAAAATCCTCAGGCAGAATTTACTTAGAGGTATGTCACAGTGACACAGAATAAATGTGATTCTGATTCATTAATTACCTAGTCTAGAGTTCTAGCAAATTCCTTGAAGGCTACATATTTAACTTCTGTTTAGAGATGTAAACTTGCACTTCATTTCTATCACACTGTAGTATGGAGCACTGGTAGGCTGTGAAGATACCACTGGTTTCTGTTCACAGCGTGTTTGGTCAATCTTACTACTGCCTTCCACTTGTATTGGTGGAGCTTTTCTCAGTGGAACAACCCGCACCAAAATCGAAAACAAAACTATGCAAAACCACGGAAATTTGCCTCAATCTCGTCTTCTCCAGAAGGGCTCTGGCTTCCCTATACTTTTAATTCTAACCTAAAGGAGACCCTCTAGTATTCTTTTTAGGAGCATTGTGATGAACCTGGTCCCACCTCTGTCTTTTGGGGAGTTAGCCAGTTGGCTCGTTCCCCCACCTTTGAGATGTTGACAAAGATAGGCCTACCTTCACATAAATTTATGAATTAGTATCTTCTGGGTTGTTTATCCCTCAACGAATTCGTGCAGCTGGACCTAACAAGCTCCTCACTATCCAAATGTATGTGTGTTACTGGCCCCATAATTGTGCCATGTGACTGAGCTGATCCACATTTCACTTATTAGTGGCAAATCTCCTGCAGTCAGGGATTTTCCAGGAGCACAGTGCACCATGGGGCATCCTCAGCCCTCTCTATGTCTCCATTCCCCACTTCCATTCTGCATGTTCCTCTGCTTCACCCATGTCACTCTGTAACTGACTTCCACTCAGCTTCCAGATCAAATTCAGGCTCCACAGACAGTTGCTCAGACTGTTCATTACAAATTTTCTTTACCTCATCTGTAAAGACTTTTATAACTAGTAACCTGATTGTGAACCCGTCCTGATTGTAATTCATTTGTTGTTTGCAAGTATTTGCTGAAGAATTTGGATAAATATTTTCACAGTGTGGATTTGTTTGCAAATGGTTCATTTGGACTATTTGTTTCTCCTTATGTACCTGTGTGCTGTTGGAGATCAGCTAACCACAGGGCATTGTTTCTGCTTTCTTCTGGGACATTGTATTGAACAATGGATGATGAATTTCACCTTTGTAGGTCAAATTTTCAGATGTATTCTAAGTCATGCTAAAACTCATGAAACTTCTGGGCTTCTCAAGCTGTTTAGCTAATTCTTAGTTGTTTCCGTATATTCACAGACAAAAAAATCTAACCCTCTGAATTAGAGCAAACAGAATTCAATGCTTCTATTCATGGGTATACTTTTTTTTTTTTTTCTATTTGAGTTGCTCTCTCTACCAGGCTTTGCTCATCTCCTAAGCATAGCTCGTCTCCTTTCTTCTTCCTTTTTTCTCCCACCCTCCTCTCCCTGCTGTCTTTGGGTATGGTTAATGGCTTCCCTGCAGAGTAATCCCGGCTCTTTCTCAGCTACTGTCCCTAGTTCCCCCTCACACCAAACCAGAGTTTCGTGATGCTTTCAGTCTAGATTAGCTGATCCACCTGAGGGCATAGGCTAGGCAAAGTAAAGATGCTTCTTATTCTCCAGCTAGTGACCCACATGTCTTGTAGTAAGAATGCAGACTAAATCTTTGGAGTATTTGTAGTCTTTCAGTGCCTTCCCACCATTCCTTTCATAAGCCCTGAAAGACAGGCAAGTTCTCCACAAGTCACTAGGAAAAAATTATAGAGAGGCTCAACTAAGTGTAGCACACAGGACTATGGAATAGGCCCCCAGAAATCATCTTGTTTTTGTATGCTAAATAGCCACCCTTTTGTCATTCTGTTGCCTCCTTGAACACACTTCTCCCATGAAGTCTTTCTGTGATAATTTCGCATTAACAATAGTATCTACAAAACCCACCACGAAAACCTAACAGCAAGTCATTTTGAAAAATGCTCTCAAATCCAAAAATTAGAAGTGGTCAAGGAGAAACTTAGTTGTATATTTTTATAATGTGACAGTATTCTATGGATTAAAATGCTTCTCTCCCCCAAAGCCGCTGGTTCTAATCCTGGAAGTGTTGCCTCAACACATTCTCCTCCTCAACACAGAAATATTTCCCAAGAATATTCTTTCAAATGTGTAAATGAATTCACTTATACTATGTTATGTCTTCACTTCACCTAACTATTTTAGCAAAGGAGTTTGCTGGCACCATTTGAGGATCTGACACCCTGTCACTTGGTGTATTATGTAGCTGCATTCTACTGAACCGTACTTCCTATGTACAGGCCACTAGTTCCCCTATGCACTGTACAATGCAGAACATATTGATCACACATATAAACAATAACTGTAAATAACAGCAAACAGTTTAACACATTGCAATGTGCATTATCACACTGGAAGGAACATCTCACAGATCTTCTAAGGTGCGTCTTTTAGGTTTATCTGTTCTCTTACAAAATAGTTTAAACTAGTACTGAAATTAGTAGCATTACTCATAGATATAAAGCAGATGTTTTTCCATCTCTAAACTCTGTGAATTGTTGATTCTATAATACTTTTACAATGTACATCGTACAATAGAAGGTAATAACCTGAAACCACACACACAATGGACCTAATTCTCATCTCACGCTGGTTTACAGCAGTATAATTCTATTTATTTCAATGGAGTTATTCCTCTTTTACACTGGGGTTGAGATCAGAAACAGCCCCAGTGTAGCCTCTATAAACTACACATTGACCCTTGTCAACTCAACTCTAAATTCCTTTGAAAATGAACTGACACAACTAGCCCCTATTTTTATAGCTCTCATCTTCACAAGGAGTTTTTCGTACTTAATCAATCACTACTGCGGCTTTATTTGTTATTATGTGTATCTCTCTGTTTCACACACTTGGGGATTCCATTATGAAGATACTTTACTTTAAAGAAGGATGGATGCATTTTCAGCTACAACTTGAAGTCAGTCCAACTTTGCCTTATTTAATAGACACAAACCACAAACTAAGCTTCTAGGCCTGATCTAAAGTACACTGAAGTCAGTGGTAAAACTATCATTGACTTCAGTGGGCTTTGGATCACGACTTTCATTTATCTGAAGCAATGTTTCTGCTCTTTTGACAGCACCGCTTCTTGATGAGTGATACTGTATATGTGATAATATCATATTCCTGCAACTCCACAGAAACACAGGAAACCTCTTTCCTATTGCACCTTTGACAGCCAGAGATGGAGAACTATAGTTCAAACCTATGCTTTCTAGTGGCTTGTGTATCTGTTTATGATTTAACATTGCATGTAGCAGTGTAGGTAGGTGTTGCACTTTACAAAAAGATGAATATTTCAAACAGACAATCTTATTTAATATTGTATAGTAATCCTTTACAGAATGGCCTGCTGCTTCCTGTTATAGTTAAAAAAGAGAACTGACCTTATGAAGTAGAAATACATCAGAAATGTGACCTTTCTTTAAGGTTGGAAATCATTTCAGTCTGGTCTGCATTAAAGATCAGCCCATTTATTTTCTACCTAATTGCATAATTCATTCTTTTTTGCCATTGTTTGTGTTTTAGATTGTGATACCATTTGTTTGGGTCAGGGTTTGTTTGGCCAGTGACAAAAGATACAACCGCTAGATGATAACGTATCTGAAGTGAAAAGAGGGCTTTGATAACAGCAGCTTTAGAATAGATACACATTTCAACAGTAGAAATCCTTAATGTAGATCCCTGAACTTTTTTTCCAACTTAATTTCACTTGTTCCTTGTCATCCATTGTATAGAATGATCCATACGCTTAGACTTTTTCATTTAATTGCCATGGAAATTTGATAATTTCATCCTAAAGCAGAGGCAAGGAAAACTCAGGAAGAGCTCCGGTTACTGAAAACTGGAAAAAATTAATCTTGATTAAAGCACTTCCCCCATGAAAATAGGGACCTCCTGAACTTTGCAAAGAGCTGATTATGGGGAAGCTGTTCTTTGGAGGAATGCATGACTGTACTTCAGGATTTTTCCAGTAACATTGAATTGAGAGAACATAGGTATCACAAAAAAGACTTAAAGGTGTAACTTAGTGGGATGTTGGCAAGAATTTGCCAGAGTGCCCTTCTAAAATAAATTGCCAGAACATGCATATTACCTTCCAAATCCATAATGTCTGAAAAAATGTCAACTGTCATCACCTATAGTCTATAGAGCATTAGAACTGAAGAAATGAGAACTGGGTATCTGAGATTTTTCACTACCACCCACAGAATAATCATTTGAAAAATCAAGACTTTTATTTGTCATTTTAAAAACTGGGACATACAGATAAGTTTTCAAAAATTAGAACAGTGAGGTGGGGTTTTTTTGTTTTTGATTTTCATGTGTGTAACTCCATTGTAAGGTAAAAGAAGCATTAGCCTAGGAAAATACTATAAATGTTATTTCCACCACATATCAAGCACAGCTGGCATTTTCACTGAGTCAAATCCTACTTATCATACTCACATAAGCATCTCAATCATTGTTGATAACTATGTCTTGGGCATGCCTGGAACTTTACAGCACAGGTCAAATTAGGTGCCAGCTCATAGCTAACACAGCAAGGAATAGCAATGAACAGCACAGAGTGGACAGTTGTTATATTGATCAGGAAGTATGTCATGTGAGCAAGTTTGAGTCTGAGGGAACCATCTGCAAAGGGTGGATGCCCCATTTATCTTTATGTGAATTCAAGTT
>ML681991.1:27188466-27308435 GCA_007922195.1 Podocnemis expansa
GATGAAAATACTAATATTCATTTGTTGTGCAAACTGGGGGTGCAGATTTTGCAGACACAATTGGTACTCCTAAAAAGTAGCATACTCTATTGGAAAATTACCTCTGTATATCTCCTACTTTTCACCACTATTTTAGTTCTGCGATTAAATCCCAGCATAACACATTTGAGCAAGCTCCCACCTCACTCTCAGTCTACCTTTGGAAAGTGAGATCTACTGCTTTGTGCCAGAAATATGCTGGTTTTGCTTAGAAAGCAAGTCAGTAAAAACTGTATGGTCTAGAGAAATCTTAAGGATAGACTATACCTTTAAAAGATGGAACTATATTCATGTTCTCAGGGCAACAGGCGCACCTTGGTACATAGACTGGATTTTTCATCTGTCCAGTCCCTTTCCCAAATAACGAAGACCATATCTAAGTGTAATCCAAAGTTCCACCAAAAACTTTAAAGGAAAACTGCCATTTACTTGACCAGTTTAGAGCCTGTTCCTGCAGTGAATTCTGCAGGGTACTGAGTTCTGCCCCTGTGTAGCTTGGTGCTGGATCTAGGCCTCTGTAATCACTTCTTGAGCTTGTGAAATGGGTAAATCAGCAAAGGGATAAATCTTTAAAAATTGTCAGAGGGGGTAGTAGTGTTTGATGATAAAACATAATTTCTGGGCAAAGCAGGAGAGGGAGCAAAGTCCAGATGGTTAGGGCTCTTGCCTGGGACTTGGGAAACCTAGATTTCTTGTTCTACAGCAAACTTCTTGTGCAACTTTAGGCAAGTCACGTAGCTTCTCAGAGTCTTGCTTTCCCATCTGTAAAATGAGGATAATAGAATTTCCCTGCCTCACAGAGCTGTTTTGAAGATAAATACATTGAAAGATCATGAGGTGCTCTGAGATTATTGTCATGAGGACCAAATAAGTGCCAGAGATAGATAGATAGATAGATAGATAGATAGATAGATAGATAGGGCATCTCAGCAGGTCAGAGCCTCACTGTCACATAACATGCAAAAAAAAAAAACCAAAACCCAGCGAGTCATGTGGCATTTAAAGACTAACAAATTTATTTTTTGCATGAGCTTTCATGGGAGAAAAATCCCACAAAAACTCATGCGAAAAATAAATCTGTTAGTCTTTAAGTGCCACCTGACTCCTTGTTTTTTTTTTTTTTTTGCTGGACTAGACTAACAGGGCTATCCCTTTGGAAATTGGCAAAATATAACATGCAATCATGACATAAAATGACTGAAGTGAGACGTGAAAGACCTTCTGCTAGGAAGATGCACAGAGGAGACCAGCTGCAGTGGGAATGACAAATCGCAATCACAATCTCTTTAAGAGGCAGGGACCACTCTAATTTAACCTAATTCCAGCAAGCTGGGGAAATTCTCTCATGGATTATGGTACTCAGTGAAGTTGCTCATGCAATTTGTTTCTGACAAGTTAGGCCCTGGGGTGTCAGGCTTTAAGTTGCTATTCCCTGCAGCAGCTCTTGCAGAAACTGCACTGGAGGAGAAGTGAATTTTGTCACCTGATCATTAAACCTGGAGAAGCCCTATTTCTCTGGCACTGCTTTGCAAGAAGATACATTTGCACATATTTTTTCAGTGCAGTTTCATTCTGGAGGAGATATCACACTCTATTGGGTAAATCTTCATAGTGCTCACACATGGCTTTTAAATAGACAGGCTCAAAATTTGCCTCCAGTGCCCAGCTAAAGCAACTCATCGGGTCTCTGAACATCTTTGTGGGGGGGCCGAGTCTGAGAAATTCTGACATACTCTGAAGCTAAAAAGTGGAAGCAGACTCATTCCATACTTGCTGTGTCAGTCAAAGACCTCAAAAAACTGGACCTGGCACCCATCCAATGCACAGGGTTGTGTAACCTCTGACTGAGGGCCAGACATCACCACTTCTGATTCATTATATTATCTTGTAGGGCGGAAGGATGTTACATTGCCATTTCGTAGAATTGTAGGACTGGAAGAGACCTGAAAAGATCATCTAGTCTCAGAGCTGTAACTAGGGCGGGGCGAACGGGGCAAAGACCCTGGCAGGGAATTTTAAAGGGTGGCTGCCAGCGCCTGTCTGGCCTGGAAGAGCCAGGCAGGGGCTGGAGGAGTGTCTCTCGCCCTGCCCCAATGCCCTGACCACTCTCCCCTGGTAGCAGAGGAGGCACCTCCCACCGGGTCCCCCTGCTGCTCCTCCTTGGTGGCAGGGGAAGCACTCCCCCCACCAGGTCCCTGCCACTCTGTTCTGCGGCATGGGACGTACTCCCACCCTATGTGCCCTCTAAGCTGTGTGCATGTGCGCATGCACATAGGTTGTGAAACCCACACACACAACAAAATAAAACATGCACACAAAAATTTAACAGTGCTAATATTTTTATGCTACTTTAAGAAGGTGGTTTCAAGTAGCATGTTTCAAATAAGGTTTTGTAATTTATAAAATCATTTCCATCTTATTTGCATCATACACACTTGCTTTGTTGCGCTTACAAGTTTGACCACAGTCACTGGAGTGTGCACAAATTTGGACACTGGTTCCGAAAATTTGCACAAAAGAAATTTTTTGTGCACACAGCCTACAAAAAATTAGAGAGAACCCTGCTCCACCTCCCTGCTCCACCAGATCTCTGCTGCTTCTCCCCACTGGCAGGGGAAGCACTCCCCCCACCCGAGGTCCCTGCTGCTCTGTCCCAGCGGCAGGGGAAGCACCTCCCCTCTACCCCCCTGTTGGGATGGATCAGGCCTTGAGCCAGATCGGGTCCAGGGGGAATGCCTTTTCAGCTGCCTGCCCCCGGCCCCAGAAGCCATAGTTATGTCTCTGCCTAGTCCTGTCCCCTGCGCTCAAGGCAGGACCCTGCTTTACCAAGACCATCCCTGAAAGGTGTCTGTACAATCTTCTCTTAAAAATCTCCAGTGACAGTGATTCCACAACCTCTCTAGACAATTTATTCCAGTTCTTATCTACGCTGGGAGTTAGGAAGTTTTTCCTAAAGGTTAATCTAAACTGCACATGCTGTAATGTAAGCCCATTGCCTCTTTTTCTATTCTCAGAGGCTAATGAGAAAAAATTTTCTCCCTACTCTTTTAACAACATTTTTTGTCCTTAAACATTATTATGTCATGTCCCACCTCAGTCTTCTCTTCAAACTAAACTCAGAACCCTCTTCATCCAATACCCCTCACCAGCTGCTGGAGGACATTTGTTGCTAGAAGTCACAAATCAGCTACATGCTGTTGTAGGTAGCCCCATTGTATCACCCCCTACATAAATTTATCAAGTCTAGTCTTGAATGTAGGTTTTTTGCCCCCTCTGCTCCCTGTAGAAGACTTTTCCAGAATGTCACATGCCAGACAGAAGCACAAGGCTATTCAACAGTGCAGTAGGTGGATATTGTCAGGGGGTACCTCTCCAGCTGGCTGAGATGGAGACACCATGGGACTGGCCAGCCTTCCGATATGTCCCTTCTACAGTAGGGTTGCTTGTGTTCAGGGCCTCTGACTTTGGCTAGTTTCTCTTCCTGTAGATGGCCTCTATAATTGCAACCAGCAAGTGTAGAGGGGTCTTGTGTAGGGGAGGGAATGTCTTCCTTACACACTTACTGCCTTCTTGATTGCACACCTGCAGGAGCTGGTGGCACCATGCCCTCACTGCCTCCTAATACACCTCTTCCACTTTGTGCACACTCTTGTGGAACTGGTTGTGTACAGAGGACCTCTGCTTTGTGGCAGCCATGGGTGCAACATTCTACATGGGTCACATTGGGGTGGGGATCCAGGCTGGCAAGTCACCATATTGTGCTCAGTGATGTTGTGAATCTCCACCCTTTGCTCCATTGACCCAATCCAACACCAAATTAGACAACTGAAAAAATGTTATATCATCTATTGTCCGCGCCCTAGCAAAGCCAGCCAAACCAGTTCACTGGTCATTAATACTGACTACTCCCAGTGAGTGGCTATCGGCTAGCCTACAAATCAGCAAGTGCACAGCAAAAGTCTCCAGAAAGTTCCAATTCTCTTCCAGACTCAAGAGGCAGGTTGCTCATGGATATTCACCATTAGAATAAGAAACTAAATTTGCCAAATCATGCTTTATGAATTATTCACACCTCATTGTTATCATCATCTTCACAGGGCTGTGTGATGGATGAGAGGATGGTTTGGCAGAAGCCAGAGTACAAGTCTGCATATTTGGAATCATGAAAAAGGTATTATATGTGCAAAGCGGCTGACAAACAGCTGATAGAGGCAGTGATGTCTAATGCAGTGGTTCCCCACATTTTCTCTGCCGTGACAAATCTTGTTACCTTTAATTAATTTGAGGCACACCACCATAGTTTCCAAATCAACTCATGAATATTCATAAGCAAATGTGCCAATCCACAGCTCTCTGAGTAGTTTTTCAAAAACTTTTGTGGCACACCTGATAAGACCTGATGGCACACCTGTGTGCCTTGGCACACTGGTTGGGAAACATGAGTCTAATGGAATAGTTACAGTAGTGGATGCTTTGCAGGCTGTGACTCTAATCTTGGCTCTCCCATGATTCACAGCACAGTCCATCTCCATGTAAGTCATCAGGAAAGACTCTTCTATAAGTCAATGAGAGCTGGAGCAAACCTTTGCTATGCAATAAAGGGCAAGCTTCTTACACCAAGATGATTACAAGTGATCACTGATTTAAGTGTCTACAATGCCAGGAACCCAAACTGATGCTTTTGATCTGGCTTTTCAGATGTGCTGAGCTGCCACAGCTCTAACTGAGGCTAACAGAAAATACAGGCATTCAGCCTCTTCTTGTAATCAGGCTCACGGTGCCTTAAGTTAGGCACCCAAAATATCGTCAGATCGAATAATAGTGACCATTTTAGAGAAGTTGAGCCATAATTCTTCTGTGAGTCTGTTTTCTTATCAGTAAAATATAATTTAAAGTATAGAAGGTACCATATAGGAATCACCATGATATATTATTACTATCAACATTATTTTAAAAATTAAATCTCCAAAGGGTCCTGTGCACAATATGGATTAGTGGCATATATATTTTCATTTTAAAAGCCTAACTGATGAACTCTGGCTGTTACTGTGCTCATTATAATTAGAAGAAAGTTAATGTTTGTTCTCTTTTCCTGGTATTTTTAGAGGCTTTTATGCTGAGGGTCACAGGCCCATTTTTATAGCACAAATGGTGTTTATACCTGAGTTTTGATCCTTAGACAACAATGTGTCTAGCAAACAGATATTAACAAGACACTAGCAATATCTAAGAGCTGACAGTTCAGGTGACAAACTGAATATGTGCCTTGTGTAATGAGGCTACATTTGTATCCTACAAACTGAACCCACACTTTGTAACACCAGCTTTGACAGACATTAGAATCCTAAGTGAACCAGAACAGTATCAAAGATGGCCAAAACAGATCCTGACCTTAGAAGCATAGGCAGGAAGAGAGACTGGGCAAAGACGATATCATTGTCCGGCTCCCCATCCGCTGAACACAGCAACTAGGAAGAGACCAGTCATAGGTGAGGCAAACAAAAGCCCAGGTGATTTGGGCAGCAGGGTTGGTCATTGAGGCCATTGTGTCTCTGCCTTCTAATTTTTCATTTTACTCAGGGAAAGATGATGTTCTGATTTTTGCATGGCTTTGTGACCACCTAAACTTAGAGCCCAAATTTCTTATGGATCAGCCACCTCTTAAACATGGCTCTCAGAAACAACAAATAATATCAGGTTTTTAATGGATGGTTATTAAACTACAGGTTATTAGAAGGTTATTAGAACACAGGTAGTTATTTGGGAGTTTCCACTGGGAAGATAAGACTGAAATATACAAAGTCTGATACACACATGAAACTTTGCAAGAACTATGGGCTGGATTTATTAGTTATATAAGCAATGACGTTGGCTTTTTACATGAGCAAAAGAATGTTTAGGCATTCTTTTCCATATGTTCCACAAGTAGCCTGAGTATTGCACTTTTGTAATCCTTATTACTTTGCTTTGTATAGTTCTGTTTTGTGTTATTATCTGCAATATTTGATTCTCATTTGATAATGGTTTCAAACAGCCTTGATGCCAGTTCTCGCCATTTACCAAGCCAATAAGAATTTACTAAAGTTCAAAGACTTCAGCTATGGTCATAAGGAAAGGATTCCATCAACCAGAGCCATTCAATTTTTTGTCATATCACCATGAGAGTGGACAAAAAAAGGAAAGATTCTTCCAAAGAAGCACATGTCCTAAGTGGAAGTGTTCTATGTGGTGCTTAGAGCTGAAAATGCCAGCTTTCTACTCAAAGGGTTTGGCCTCTGGCAACTAATGCCATTCTACTGGGTTCCTTGTAGAGTTTCAATTCATTTTTAATGGCCAGAAAAGGAAGACCAAACTGCAACCTATCTCACCTCAAGCAAATTCTTTTTATCAAATTTGATGTAAACATTTCTCATAGCTATTGAAATTCAGTGGACTTGAGCAATGTCCCACAAGATGCATTTGCGGTTTCAGCTTGGAGGAATCAACACGAACCTCAAGGCTAAAGGTAGACTGGGTGGGATGCATCATTAAACACAGTTAAAATTGTCAGACCTGGTTAAACAGCTTATTTTATCACTGCCTGCATAATGTTACAAGAACTAGACAGGGATACTAACTATTACAGTTGTGAAAATACTGGTGCAACACCTTCAACAGTTATAACATTCCCCCAACTCTTCTATTGTTTGAGAGTTACGTTGGGTTTTAGCATGTTGTTTGAGGAGGGAATCAATACTTTCTAATAGCTCTAGTACTGATCAGGAGAACCGGATAGAGAGTACCTTTGTCTGCTATTTATGCCCATTCCAAGACAAAACAGCTTTCATCTTTACAAAATAACTAACTGTCACTGAATAGCCCTGCAATTCATTATCACAAACTGCAGATATTATTATTGGTCAAAGGGACTGTACCTTAAAGTCATAACTGAACACTGAATAAGACAATCTCACTTCATCTTGAGGTAAAAAGCTGGATAACATGTTTTAAAGACCCAACCTTTATGGGACAAATTCTACCTTTCACTGTACAAGTGGAAAACTAATGTGTAATTGGCCTTATCAATTCCATATGGTTCAGTGGAACAATTAACAGATTTACACTGGATTAACAGAGGAGCAAATTTGGTCCAGTACCTTTTCTACTCTTCATTTTTCATCAGGCTTATTAATCAAAATAAGACAGAACTCAGGAGCTAAGGTATTGTCATTAGCTGTCTGTAATACTATTAAGAGCAGTACCTGAATATGGATTTTCAGAAATAAAAATAAAGTGTAATGTTCACCAAAACCTGACAAATTGATAAACTTCATTCACCATGTCCAAGCTGGTTTCATTAAATTAGTATATACTTTGTCATCATCACAGAGCATACATGGAAAACTTTCCATGGTGGGGGATGAAAAGATTCTGAAATTTATCAGTGAAATTATTTTTGATTTAGTTTTGATAATTAGTAGGGCTGGTCAATGTGAAAAATTATTCAAGAAAATTTATTTAAAAATTATTAGTATTTTTTCCAACAGAATTTAAAAAGTTGCTGGCAATGTCACTGAAATATCAAAACTCATATTTAAGGCCAGTTCTAGGCCCTGTGAAAATGTCATTGAAAAAGATTTGAAGAACCTTTCTAATAAATATACAGTAAAGACAAACAATATAAAACTTAGGCAAAGATGGCTGGCAAAACCAAGGGGTAATGAAAAATATTATAAAATCATATTACTCTAAAACAGTCTGCATTTTCCTGTCACTCAGTAGAAACTTGCCTCTGTAAAAGAGACTTTGGTCTTGTACTGACTCCATTGTATGTCTTATGTTACTCTAATTTATTTTCTGTCATGGTGACCAGCAATAGTCTTCATCTTTGCTCAAAATAGAGACAGCAGCTTCAGCTCACTATCTGATCCCCTTTCTCCCATGGCACTTGCTTCACAACTGAAAGTGAAAATAAGAGGAAGTTTTTAGTATGATGTATTATCAAATGAAACAGTGAAAATAGAAACAAAGAAAGAAATCTGTTGGACATATGAAAGAGATGCCCCTCTGTCTATTGACCTAACCAGCAGATCTCCATGCTTATCAAAAGCAATACCATCTGGTCTATGTTTTACACAAGTTCACAAATAGGTCGTAGGGTATTTATAAATCAGATATGAAAATTTTCATATGTACACACCCCCAAACAAAAATACAAGTTATGACTCAGCCAGAAAAAATGTGATAAATGAAGAGAAATTTTAGGTGCAGGGATACAATATATATGTAAGGGATTCCTCATATTTTGCCTCCTGTAGCACCTTGCAGAACTGGAGCCTTGAATATCAAAGTTAAAGAAAGGATGATTGATGACAGGGAGAAGGTGCACTTGGTGCATCCCTCAGGTTCACATACCCATACATTTTAGCTTTGATTCTGAATACAAGATGACTCACCAAGTTTGTCCCAACTGTGTCTCATTTAACATAATTTTTTAGATGGTTATTCTATGTTGTTTTTCCTGTATGCCAGGAGCCTGATTTTTTTCATGTTTACTTTACACTAGTTCTAAACAAGCGTAGCACCATTCATTTCATTGACATTGCTCCTGATTTAGGGAGAGATGTGTCAGGCCCACATCTTTACTCTTGAGCTCTTCTGGTTCTGAGTTGGCTTTTATTTTATTTTTTAAACAACTGTAAAGTGTTTTTGATGGGGCATATTGTATCACAGAAACAGTGGGCTTTCGTGAGTCTGGAGTGTTTACAGGCCAGTCTTTTCCCCCCTGGATTTGATTATTTCATTGACAGCAGTCAATATCTCCCCGCATAGGAATGTATTTACTTATAGGCACATAAGTAATTCATTTGTAAAATTGAATTATCTGACTAGGGAGATTGTGTGTTTTGATTGTGTAGCAGTACTTCTGAAACTGACTTAAAATTGATAAAAGCCAGATGGAAAGCGGAAACAGTCCATTTCATGACTCTTTAAACGTTTAAGTTTATTAACCCTTGTACTTCAAAATTTTTGAAGTTATAGTATAGTGTGGAAGCAATTTGTTGGTGAGTTCTCAGTATGTAAAGCAGGTTGTAAGTGCTCACAACAGAGTGTGCTAGGGAAAAAAAGAGTCTCTTGCTTCTGGCTAAAATGAATATTTTAATGGGAAAATTGTTTACAAGCATGATGTTTCATTCTGGGAATTATTACTGTTAGATAATTTTCAAAGAACCTGGGAAAAATCCTGCTTTAAGTAGATTAAGTTCTCCTGAAATTTCTCAGCCAAATGCTTCAGCTATGTTAATGGTGGCATATGTTAACATCAGATGTCAGCTGATCAGAAAATAAGATGTGTATTTATATAACTAACAAAACCATGTAACTAGCACTGATTTGGCATTCAGTAGGTATGTAAAATAAGTACAACTTATGTGTCAAGGCAGCAGAAAAGGTGAAATTGAAAGGGCAAAGCAGAAAAAGACACTAGCAAAGGCCATTGAACAGACGTTCTTTAGATTTTATAAAAAATAAGATAAATAACTAAAAATAAAATTGGCTAGAAATTGATCAGGAACCAGTGTGAAACTGGCTAATCTATATCTCTGGTGAAGCTGAAATGCAAAATGTAAATAAACAGCACAAATGGGGAAAATTAACTCAGTTATTAAATCAGGCTTTTATAATCTGATGACTTGTTAGGATAGGAAATTTATGTTTTTACAAATGTATGATTTTTAAGAGGACTGTGTGTCCCTTTACATAAATACAGTTAGGAAATAGGTTGCTTAACCCAGGAGCAAGATTTATTGTGCAGCATATAACTGGCTAGTAACTAAGGAAGCTTTTTACACAGTACCATGGCAAACTTTAAACTAGAGCAATTTTATAGTATGCCACATGGGGCAGTTTCTTCTCTCTGCCCACTCAGTGCTTTACTAAGATTACTCCCAAAATGCTGATAATGTTCAGGCTAAAATCCTGGTCCAACAGAAGTCAATTGCAAAACTTCCAGTTACTTCAGTGGGACCAAGAGTCCCCCCACAGTCTTTTTTGCACTATAGGGAAACCCCAGAGCATTATGAACTGCTATGAGACCGGTAATCATTATTAATCCTCGTTCCATATTAGCCTTTGAATAGCCATTGGATGGTAAGAGTTTTCAGTCATTGCTAACCTGGACAGGATTCAGCATGGTATGTTAGGTGGTGAAAGCTTTTTGCAATTTTATCTATGGAGTAAACTGTCTCAGCTTGTTTCAATCTATTATTAGTTCTTAAATATAAGAACTAGTCAAACTTGTTTGTTTGTTTGTTTGTTTTTTGTTTTGCTTTGTTTTAAACATTTTGTCCTCTGGAAAGAAAAGAGAAAGGAAGGAGGAATTGCAAATGATTTCTTTTCAGTTTACATTTAACTGAAAAAGCTGAAAAATTAAGTGAAAATGTTCAAACAAAACAAATATTTAATTTTCTTTGGATTTTTTTGCTGAAATTATGCAGCATTTTTGACTAGCCCTATTAGTTTTGCAATCAAATTAAACTGTATTGTCACTTTCCCACTAAGAAAGGAGTATGAATTTATGAACAGGATTAATTGACTGGAGCCCTGGGCAAAGGGAGCCCTGCATATGTGGATCTCTCTGTGTTCCAACAGAAGTGGGAGAGTGCCATTTTGGTGGCACTGCCCTCCCTTCTTTTGGGGCTGCATTCAGCTTTTAAGGTTTATAGGTTTTAAATACAGGAATGGAGGACAGAGGGACCCAAAAGCAGGGGGTGGTTGATCCCTGTATCATAACCATCCCTTGCAGACACTGTGGTTAGCCCATGGGAGTTAATGTGGCTTGAAGTAGAATTACGCACCTTCCGTCCTCTCTGTAGCTGCTACTGAGCATCTACAGGATGATGCAGCTAGTGGCAACGCAACTCCTGTTAGAGCCTCTTGCCGCATGTGGCATGCAGCTGGGAGCCTGATCCAGCCCCAGGCAGCCTGCGGCAGGTGGCTTGGCGTCGGGTCAGTCTCCCAGCCACCTCCTGGCTGCGGGAGGAGCCAGAGCGGCCCTGGGGGCTGGATTGGGCTCCAGGGTGGGTCAGGGGGAGGGCCCGGGGTACGTCTACTAGTATAGACTCGTAAGTCAACTTCAAAGAGCCCCAGAGTATAGACATAGCCTATGATTTTTCCATGAGAGGGGACGGTGTAAGCGTAGTTTTTATGTGGGATGGATTTAAGAGCAAAATTCCACATAAAAATTTGCTGTGTTTAGCACAGTAAAATAATATGCAGTTACAGTTACATTAATTAAAAGAAGCTGTGCATTCAGTAGATACTCCTTATCTGGTTCTGGTGAGATTCATTTCTGTGTAGTTATAGTGTTAACTTACTTTGTATGCATGCATATATATTCTTACTTACTAAAATGCTACAGTCTGACCTCTTTGCTATAATAAAAGTACTTGCCGCAAAATCAGAATGCTCTATTAGGCCTCAGTTCTACGTGCATATCTCATTGAGCCTCCGGGGTCTCTGCTTGAGGATCCCAATACAGGATTAGGGTCTCATTAAGATATTACTACTCCCCCACTCAAAAAAAAAAAAAAAAACCATACTGGAAAGACAGCAATTAAGAAATAGAGAGCAGGAATGTCAATTTCCAGAAAAATGTTTTTTCCCTTGGAGGAATGTTCTCAAGTGAACCACATAATTCCCTCCCAGCCAAGAGAAAATGGCAGTGAAACACAGAAGTGGCTAATCGCTGTTACAGAGGAAATGATTGGTACTTATACTCTGTGTGCTGCCCTATATAGCAATTGCATGGGTGTAACAGACAGCAGATTTTGTCTCTGTTTTAGTTTTTTTTGTTTGCTGCCTGCCTCCTACGTAGTGTCTAGTATGCCTGCATCCTACAAAAACATTCAAGCTGAACGTTAATACTGTCAAGCTTGAATAAATAGGAAGAATATCTAGTGTTGTTTGAATTATTCATGGCATTTTTCACAGAATAGGTGTTTTTAAATTATTCAATTTACTCTCCAGACTATCGAATAATAATCAGACTGGGGAATACCTGGGCAGATGGTTTAGCCAGTTCTGGCCTAAATCCTGAAAATACTTATGCAGATGTTTAATTTTACACATATGAAGAACACTTTTAAAATCAGTTGAAGTACTTAGATGAAAAAAATTAAGCATGTATACCAGTGATTTTGCAGAATGAGGACCTTTGTGGAATCTCTGCAGAAGATTGAAGTGGAGTGTTACATCAGGGACTAGGAGCTAACCCTATTATGTAGCATTTGCTAGGATTCCTCTTTTCTTTCTTTTCTAATTGATATTACAGACAATATTCTCCAAATTTCCAGTACCTCCCAAATTGCCTATGGCTTTCAAAATAAGTGTTAAAGCTATTTCAGAGGCGCATGATCCTTTGATAGTTTAGGGTACTTACCTAGTGCAGACTGGATGCTTTTTTTATACCTTCAAAAAAGGGAAGGGACTCTGACACTGTATGACAGTTTTGTGAAATTGCCTACATGTCATGTATCAATTTTGATAAACAAGACCTGCAACTGCTAGATTTTGTATCATTTATTTACACTCCTGTACTCTACCCTAAAGTAAATGATGAGTTCCACTTTTCTCCATGCTAACCTTTTAAATTAGTTTGTTCTGAACAGGCAAAAATTAGTCTCTGGTTTGTCTTCTACAGTATTTACAGATTGGAATAGCAAAATCTATCCAGAATGAATTACTTTAAGATGTTTTTTTCCACTTCATTAATTTTTCCAAATCAGTTTTCTATTTTCCTGCTATAAAACCTTTCCAAAAACAAATTTTTGGCAAATAGCAAAATAATTCACATAACGGACATCTGAAGGGATTTGTTTTGCTAGCTCCAGAAATTAGAGAAAAGCTGACATTTTTTGATCAACTGTAAACATGTTGTGATCCTTGATAATTTCGTGCCTCTTCACCTACCTACACTATACAGAAAATGATGTCTGACACTGAGTTAATATAACTGAAGAGACAATGAAGAGGCTGTGGTTCTCATGATTATAATTTGAACTCTAAAGCCAAGTTAACTGTGAGAGATGATACTGTTCAGATCATTGTAAAACTGGATTTCTTCAGTATGATGAAAAATACTGTTTTTTAGGGCAAAAAACCCTGCAATTTATGAGTCATCAACAAGTTCTTTGATAGGAAAATGTACTATTGTCCTACCAAAGTTACTCTGTCAGAGCTGAGTTCAATAGAAAATATTAGAAGTAGAAGTGAATGGCAGCCTGGGTAGCAGTGACCATGAAATGATTGACTTCAAGTTGATGATTAAAGGAAAGAAGGAAAGAAGCAAAACACAGACCCTGGACTTCAGAAAAGCAGATTTTGTCTCCCTCAGGGAACTGATGGGCAGGATCCCTTGGGAGGCTGATCTGAAGGGGAAAGGTGTCCAAGAGAGTTGGGTGCATTTTAAAGAAACCCTGCTAAGGGCACAGGAAGATACAATTCCAATAAGGAGAAAGCACAGCAAATGTGGAAGGCGCCCACTGTGGCTTAACAGAGAGCTCTGCACTGAGCTGAAGCATAAAAAGGACGCTTACAGGAAGTGGAAGCTAGGACAGATGACTAAGGAGGTATATAAAGACATTGCTCGGGACTGCAGGGATAAAATCAGAAAGGCCAAAGGACAAATGGAGTTGCGACTAGCAAGGGATGTGAAGGATAACAGGAAGGGGTTCTACAAGTATATCAATAACAAGAAGAGGATCAGGGATGGTGTAGGTCCCTTACTGAATGGGGCAGGCATCCTCGTGACAGAGGATGAGGAAAAAGCTGAAGTGCTCAATGCTTTTTTTACTTCTGTTTTCACAAGCAGGGTCAGCTCCCAGCCCACTACACTAGGTACGGGGGACTGGGGAGAAGAAGAGAGGCCCTTGGTGACAGAAGGTCAGGTTAGGGACTGCTTAAAGAAACTAGATGTGCACAAGTCCATGGGGCCGGATGAACTGCATCCGAGGGTGCTGAGGGAGCTGGCTGATGAGATAGCAGTACCGTTGGCCATTATCTTTGAAAACTCGTGGCGAACGGGGGAGGTGCCAGAGGACTGGAAAAAAGCAAATATAGTACCTATCTTCAAGAAAGGCAAAAAGGAGGATCCAGGGAATTACAGACCTGTCAGCCTCACCTCAATCCCTGGAAAAATCATGGAGCAGCTTCTCAAAGAATCCATCCTGAAACACTTGGAGGAACGTAGAGTAATCAGGAACAGTCAGCATGGATTTACCAAGGGTAAATCATGCCTGACCAACCTCATCGCCTTCTATGATGAGATGACTGGATTTGTGGATGCGGGAAGAGCCGTTGATGTGATATACCTTGACTTTAGCAAGGCTTTTGATACGGTTTCCCACAGCATTCTCATTGGCAAATTAAGGAAGTATGGGTTAGATGCATGGACTGTAAGGTGGATAGAAAACTGGCTAGAACAACGGTTTCAGCGCGTAGGAATCAATGGCTCCATGTCAAGTTGGCAGGCAGTAACAAGTGGCGTGCCCCAGGGGTCGGTCCTGGGGCCAGTTCTGTTCAATGTTTTCATTAATGATCTGGATGATGGGATAGATTGCACACTTAGTAAGTTTGCAGATGATACCAAACTGGGGGGAACGGTAGACACCCTAGAGGGCAGAGACAGGATTCAGGGAGACCTAGACAAACTGGAGCAGTGGGCCAAGAGGAATCTCATGAGGTTCAACAAGGATAAGTGTAAAATCCTGCACTTGGGACGAAAAAACCCCATGTACTGCTACAGGCTGGGGAGTGATCAGCTAAATAGCAGCACTGGAGAAAAGGACCTGGGAGTCATGGTGGATGGGAAGCTGGATATGAGTCAGCAGTGTGCTCTTGCTGCCAAAAAGGCCAATGGCATACTGGGCTGCATCAGAAGAAGTGTTACCAGCAGATCGAGGGATGTGATCATTCCCCTCTATTCTGCACTAGTGAGGCCACATCTGGAATACTGTGTCCAGTTTTGGGCTCCCCACTACAAAAAGGACATGGACAAATTAGAGAGAGTCCAGAGGAGGGCAACCAAAATGATCAAAGGGCTGGAGCACAAGCCCTATGAAGAAAGACTGAAGGAACTAGGCTTATTTAGCCTGCAGAAGAGAAGACTGAGGGGGGATTTGATAGCAACCTTCAACTACTTGAAGGGTTGCTCCAAGGAGGAGGGAGCTCGACTGTTCTCGGTAGTAACAGAGGGCAGAACGAGAAGCAATGGTTTCAAGTTACAGCTGGGGCGGTCCAGGCTGGATATTAGGAAAAACTTCCTTACTAGGCGAGTGGTGAAGCATTGGAATAAGCTGCCTAGGGAGGTGGTGGAATCTCCATCTCTGGAGGTGTTCAAGTCCCAGCTGGACAAAACCCTGAGTGGGATGATCTAATGGGAGTGGTCCTGCTTTTTTTGGCAGGGGGTTGGACTAGATGACCTTGTGGGGTCCCTTCCAACCCTATGATTCTATGATTCTATTTGTGGCGTGCAAGGCCACGAAAGAAAAATCTTTTCATCACAGTGCAAAGCCAAGTTAGCAGTCTTTGAATCATGTGAATAATACAGATTTTAAATATGCTTGGTATGCAGTTAGTTGATGTGTTAAGGCTGCTTTTGTCCTGATCCTTTCTGCCCTGAAAACTCTGAACTTAATTAGCATTTTTGGAACTCAATTAAGACAGGTGGAACAATTTTCACAGCCTCTTATGTAATATAGGGGGCTATGTCCCATTTTCAAAAATCTCTTATGTGCTAAAGGGTCTATGTCCTATTGGAAGTTCTAGTGGCCTAAGGGCCAGATTTATCGAAGTATTTAGATGCCTGAAAATTCAGATAGGCTATTTCTACACTTGGAAATTAGTTTGAATTAATGAGGATTAATTCAAACTAAGTTCATGCATGGCTACACTGGCTTTCATTATTTTGAACTACGCAACTCCTTAGTTCAAAGTAATGAATGCTTATTTCAAAGTTGTAAAACCTCCCTTAACTTTGAAGTAATGGTTAATTTGAACGTATCGGTTCGAACTAACCAAATATAGCCACATTAATTCGAACTAACTATTAGTTTGAATTAACATGGTTTACCCTTCCTCCTCCCAGGGTGCCTTCCCCTTTCTATGTAGTGGGTGGGGGCACAGCCCTTCTGGAGTGCCATGTTGCCACACTTCCTATGGTGCCCTCTTCCTAAATCAAACTAGCAAGTCCAGTTCATGAACATGCTAGTTCGATTTGGGTTTCTAGTGGGGCCATGTTAGTTCGAATTAACTTAGTTCAAATTAATCATTATTTTTCAAATTAATTAATTCAAACTAAGTTAATTCAAACTAACCTTCCTAAGTGTCAACATAGCCATAGGAACCTAGTGGGGTTTCCAAAAGCACCTAAACAGGTTAGAGACCTAACACCCATTAGTTTCAGTGAGACTTGGGAGCCTAACCTGCACTTATGAAAGCCCCTCCAGATCCTTATATACATCTTTATGCACTTAAGTACCTTTGTCAACCTGTTCCTAAGTGACTTTTGAAAATGGGACATCTGATGCATCAGATGAAGTGGGTTGGAGCCCATGAAAGCTTATGCCCAAAGAAATCTGTTAGTCTATCAGGGGCCACAGGACTCTCGTTTTCATTTGAGAAGAGTTGCTTCTTCTGACCCTACCAGCCGTAGCAAGTAAGTTGCAATATGCAGGAGGTTCTTGTTCGTAAATACCATTGGACAGTTTGCTCTAATGCAGTTTGTTGTACAATGTAAAGCATTCCCTAGGCTCTGCTGTGTAAATTGCTTGATACCTTATCCAGATTTACTTCACACTTCTTGCACTAATCCCAGTGGAATACTCTTGTTTGGTATAAGCATAATACACTTGAAAGGTCATATAAAACAGCATGCTATATTGATTCAAATAACCATATGCTTAGCTAATATAAGGTGAATTATTTAGAAATAATTTATGGGGGTAAAAAATGTACTTGTTCATTCCCCCTCACCCCCCAGAACATTAGCCAGCAGCATGAATTGTAACAAGCATCTAATGCAGGCACAGAAAAATGCAGCATATTATTATTCTGAAGCTATACATTTTCATAAACAGCAATAGAGCTGCCCCCACTAAAATCAGTGGAAGTGATCCTCTTCATAATTAGCATTGTTTTATTGTCTTTCCATAGTGTTTGTTCCTTCTCTTCAAATACAATACCACAGACAAAAAAGTTTTCAAACTGGAATTTGAGAACAGCAGAATTTGTTCACTAAAATAACATTGGTCATTTTGGGCTTTACTGTCTGAAAATTATTTGGTCTATATAAAGTTCGTGTTTCTACTGACTTAGGTCTAGATCATGCAATCATCAAAATGAATAGCAAAGCTAGAAAGTAGTGAAGGAGATTCACTTGGCAATGTGTTTGTACTCTTTCGGACGAACTTCTAATTCAATTCCTGTAAACCTAAACTTTACCTTCCCTTTTTTATTTCATGTATTTGATAAATGATACTGTTTTCTTAGCTTTTTACTTATTTTTATGCAGACCTAAGAGGGTATTAATTCTTTAAACCTGCATGGGATGCACAATCTAACAAAAATGCAATAAACTTTTAAAAGAAAAAAGTTATATATTGATTTGGTCTCAAGTTTTACTTAGGAATTGGTTTGAATTACTTGAAAAGTAATTTGTTTCTGTTATTTACAATGTAGGTGTTATCTTGTCTAAATAGAAAGAAGAAATAAATTCTGTCCTGCATTAAATTTTTCAAGTCACTTTGAGTCTGGTTCAATACCTACTGAAGTCAATGAGAACCATTAATCCTTGGATCAGACCTGTATGGTGTAAGTGGGACCTCAGTTGTACATAAGTGTCATGCTTGCTTTCGGCACAGGGGTGAATTTCACCCAGAGAAAATGAAGGAAGAAAGCTGTTTATTTATGAATTTTTGTTCCTAATGCCAAATTCCTTTGATTTGTTTCCAGTCAAATCTAAAGAAATATGCCTGTAGGTAAAGCCACCTAAATTCAGAATAGGAAGATAATGCATATGCGTTTGTGTGCATGCATGTGTGTGCATATGTGTGTGAGAGAGAGATTATATTGATGGGATTTATTGGTTGGTAGCTAGGTCTGTCAGAGCCCCAGTTCTTGCCAACAGACTATATTTTTCTGGTTTATTCTGTCTTTAAAATGTAAAATAAAGATGGGTAACTGATTAGAGACAAACATAATTCAAAAAAACTGATCTGTCTTGAATGCCTCCAGATTCTTGTAATAATTCTTAAGATAATAGCTTTGGAAGAAAAGAAACATCTTGGTTTCTCATTCTTTGCCAACCCATTCTGGCTATTTTAAAGTTACATTAGTGTGGGTTAGTGAAAAAAAAATCCTTGAACTGGGAGAAATTCAAGCTGCTGTCATGACAAATTTTCAGAAAGTTGTAGTCTTTTAACATATAACTTAGATGGAATTTCTGATTGATGAGTTTACACTTTCCATATAGATTTGTGTGATTTTTTTATTAGGGGACTGCATTATTGTAATGCTGAACTGTTACAATGAGTTTGGTGCTGTCATGTTGCTTTTCAGTCTGCTGAAATCAAGTGTCTTGTATTAAAGCAGACTATAGCATCAGGTGTTCCAGATTCATTCTGAGGGCACCTTCCTTACTTTGTCATGATCTCAGTAAGAAACAGACCATAAGAAATTCTCAAATTTCTATCCAAAAAATGAAATTTTGCAAGAACAATCAATTTAGTGCTGGCCTGTTTAAAGTAGCAAAGAAACATAGGACTGGATTTTAGTTCCATGTTATTTTCACACCAATAGATCTTCCTTGTTTTAAATGTAGTTACTCCTGAATTGCACCAGTGAGAAAGAGCAGAATCAGGCTAAAGTAGTAGAATCAGGCCAAAGTAAGAAGGGAGAAAAAGCATAAGACAGACAGTGAGATAAAGAGAGAACAGAGGTGGCCAGAATTTTCAGAACTTGAAGTTTCTAATGAAAAACTGATTTTCAGTTAAAAAGAAAATCTGTAAAATTTTGCTGACAATTTTGGTAATTTTTTGGGTGTGTGTGGAAGGATAGTCCAACCAGTTCTATAGCTAATATATTTAGGTGATCACAAGATCAAGATTTGTCAAGATTTTGACATTTCTTTAAATGTTGATATTTAAAAAAAAAATAGTGGAAATTTTTGAAAAAGCTCCCATTAACTGGATTTTTGAGCATCTATATGATGGAGCAAGAGAACTGCATGCTCTGTCTAGGCTTGATCCAAATGCCTGTTGTTTTCCATTGACATCAGCAGGTTTTGGATCTTTGACTTACCCAGACACACTCCCTCCCTTTGTTTTACAAGAAACAGAATGATGTAGTATCAAATATGAAATAATGTATCTGGATACTTTAATGTAAAGAACAGTGCTCTAGCTCGTGGTACATTTACACTCTAGAAGAATTTCTTTTTAACAATGATTGGTCCTTTGTTTAAACCATCCTCCTGATAAATCTATGTTGCATTTCATGGCTCTTGTTGCTTGAATAAGTATTGAACTATTTGCTTTGTAAATTCGTACATCCTCTTGGAGAAACTTTTTTTCACACTTGGTGCTAAACCATTTCAAGTAAAGGGTTTAATAGCTGTGTCATAGTATTTTAAATGCAAGTGTGAAATATACTGTAATGAGAATAAAAATAAATTTGAAATAACCAACATATAACATTTTATGTTAAACTTTGGGAAAGTTATTTAATTATCAAAATTCATAACATTCTTCAAAGGGTCTTATCAGCATAGCCAGCTTAAACTTCAGAAGCCTACGGGTCTCTGCTAATAGGTTCTACTGAAGGATAAATAAGTGGTATGAAAATAAAGACCACGGCTTGGCTACCGTCTTGTCAATCTTTCATCTTAAATGATTTCTGCCCTCTCTAGTTAAATGAATAAACTCTTAATACCCATGTATTTAGTGTTTATTAATAATATAAGCAGTGCTGTTGAAGATAATTTTGTTTTATTTTAAAACACTTAACTCTTTTTAATAAAGCACTTAGTCCTGAGCATATGAAAAAATTTATACGCAGAAACAGTGAAAAAAGAGCCTTCCGGAGAAAATTAATTTCCTTCACTCTGCTCAAGTTTCAGAGGAAATTCCACGTTATCACTCTAGAGAGTATCCCACAAAAGAAAACAAGTAGAAAGAAATCTTTTTTTCCAATCATTAAAAAGAACCCAAATGCTGGGTTGCATTGTTTCCTTTCAATTGGACAAGATTCCTACACATGCGGCTTGAGTGATTCACCATAAAAATGTCCTTTTAACTCATGCCTTGGCCTAGCTATGTGTAAACATAATCCCATGAAAATTAGTTAAAAATGAACTTCACATAGGTGAGATCTCATTTCAGTTTTGACGTATAGAAGTCTGTATGTTCAGATATGAATACAATTGCATAATAACACATTCTTCAACAGCAGGATTATAGACTTGTTAATCCTGTGACCTTTAGGCCCTGATCCTACATCCTGACATTTTGTCATTGAATTCAACAGCAGCAGGATTTGAGCACTCACAAAATGTAATATACCAGCAGCTCTGTTGTTCTACAGTTCAGTGCTTATGTAGTGAAAATAAACACCAAGAATAATAGCAGTGCAGTCTTCCTCCTGCTGCCGCATTTGTGTCTCAACCCTGACCTGGATGGAACACATTTAGGGAAAGATATTTACCATGAAAAGACTTACAAGAAGGCTAGTTGACTACTAGCAGTCCAAATTAGTACAAACATCTCCGTACAAACACTGTAGCCCAGTAAAATCAAAACTTGATCCTGAACCAGCAATAGCAAGAAACCCAGAGCTGAGGCTGTTGACGAAGAACCCCATCCACACCTAAACTTCAGGACCTTTGCACATTTTCGTATAAGCACCGTGCAATGAAATCACTCACTAACCACAACCAGCTGACCCTGTGATTTGTTAATTGATAACAGTCATGAATTCTGAAAAGAAAAAACAAAACAAACAAAAACAGAACATGTTGAGCAGTTTCCATCTACATGTAGTTTGACCTTACATTACTGGAAGCGTTCAGCCCCCCACAGCCCCGAAAAATATTGTTCAGGTTTCACTAGGCTCAGTAATACCTCACATCAAATATAAAAAGAAATACCCCATTTAAACCTGAGGCCGCAGGAAAGGCAGGTTGTTCTGTGCAGCATTTTGTACCCTCTGGTGTTCCAAACAGGCAAATTCAATCTCTCCCTCATCTAACCAACATAGAGCACAGTCAAGTCTTAAATCCCCTGTTTGAAGGGCCAAGATACAGCAGATGTATCAAAACAGAGACACAGCATTTTATTTGCTACACACGCTCTCTCGTCTTCTATTTAGGCATACACATAACGAAACATGGACATGGCACAAAATAACTTAGAAAGGGCATCCATCTGTTTAGAGCCCTGCAATATGCAAGCAGAAAGAGGAAAGTAGGGACATAGATACAGTTTTACATGATACTGAAAAAAAATACATATTTTCCATGAACATTGAAACCTACAAACCAACATTTGCTTGCAGAAAGTTGGTTCAGTTCATGTGCTGAAGTGTTGAACATGTAGAATAATATTGGCTGTTTGACAAGGGTCATCATGTCAATCAGTGCTGTGTAGCAGGGGGAGTATTGAGCACAGCTCCAGTGTGACGGATTGTAACAGTTGGGGTTTTTTAACCAGTACAACACACTATTGTGTCAGCCCCTGCTCTGCAGCAGGCACAACAGTACCAAAAATAATTTGTTCAGCAGTTTATAAGATGAGTTGCTCCACTTGTGCAGTAGCTACTTTTTAGATGTGAAAAGAATGGAAATATTGAACCAAATTCAATGTTAGTGTAAGCCTTTGAAAGCCAACAGAGTCAGACTAGGGCAGAAGATGTCCTGTTGCTTCTCCTTGAGCAAATCACTTCCTAGTGAACTCAGTGGAAAACACACACCTAGAACACATATGTGCTTTTCTTTCTGCAGTCTGGAGTCCGTCAAAAGACTATACTGTGCTTCTGGTCCTCAGAAACTTTGGAACTGTTACATTGACTTCTGTGGGATGCTGATAGGAGCCTCTGTCTCTGAGATGGCTATTTCTCATATGCACTTTAGAGTCAAATGTTTGGCTGATTAAATGAATCGTATTTCCCCTATTTGCTGTTTATTGTTATATGCATGACGGTGCATAGGATATGGGTGTGTGCAGGATGTGTGGGTGGGTTTTTGTATTTGAGTTAAGCCAGGGGTTTCTGGAGCTGTTCCTCATTACTGATGGAAGTGAAGTCCTGACTTTAGGAAGCATATGTCTTTCTGGGCAGCTCACAAGTTACTATTGCCTTTGGGCAGATTTGCATCTGCCCATTCTCTGAGGGTTATTTTTATGTTTAAGGAATATGGAATTTTTACACAGAGGCTGCAAATTAAACACCCCCTGACGGTCCCTTTTGTTGAATTTTCACACATTAGCCCCATAAAAATACAATTTGGTATACAACAGACAAAGTATACAATGTGCAAATAGCATGCATTGTAATTAAGAGTTAGCAATACTTGCAAAGTGGATTGAATGAACAAAAGATCCTCCTCCTATTTCTTAGTGAGGAGCATAAAGATAGAGGTGAAATAATCTTAAGTATTATGCAGTAATAGAACTCATCACTGGTATTTCTTAGGGGATAGAACCCTGAACTGGGAGTCAGGCAACCTGACTTCCCTTCCCTTCTTTGCCGCTGTACTTCTGTTGCCCTTGAGCACTTCACTACTTGGTGCCTCAGTTTCCCCATTGGTAAACTGGGATAATGGTACTAAATCTCCCTGATAAAGCACTTGGATATCTGCTGATAGAAATTGCTCTAAGGCCTAAGTATTTATTATTATAATTACTAATACTACTGCTGCTGCTGCTGCTACTGCTAATACATGTACAAAGAAGGATTCAGTTTGTTTTGTGAAGATGTAACACAAAGGCCAATTGGTATCAATGAGCAAAGAGTTCACTGCTCTGTCAGCAAAGCCCAACAGGCCCAACAAACTTGCTACGCCTAACACAATCTTTCATATTATTTATCTATGTTGTCTTGTAAAATGTCAAATGAAGGCCAAGAGTCCTGATGGTCACTGATATCATTTGGAAATGCATGTACTGATGTTATTTAGAGTTAGATGTACATATTAAAATATGTTTGAAAAACTGTAACAAGGCAGAGCGGACCATCAGGTTTTCTGACAAACAGAGCACGTCTATTCACCTATTTCTGCATCTCATGGAAACTAAGTATTGTAAGCCACAGTGGGTATGTCTACACTGGGGGGTCCGTTAAGTCGACTTAACAAGGTCAACTTTAAGTTCATTTAAAGTTGACCTTGTTAAGTCCACTTAGAGAGTCCACATTGAAAACTCCTGTCGACTGCCTGCGTCCACACTGGCAAGTGCTAGGTTGATGGAGGAGTAGTGTTTTGTGTGTAGCTGGAGGCCAGTTAGATTGACGTAAGAGCTTTCCCCATCTATGTTGGCTTAAGTCTATTTAATAACGTCGATTTAAGCATTAAGTTAACCTTAAGAGGTAGTGTTACTAAGTCAACTTAAGGAAGCACTTAAGTCAACTTAATTAAAGCCCAACATGCCCACAGAAGTCTGTAGGTCGACTTAACCTTCCTTAAGTGGATCTAAGACTCCAGTGTAGACATACCCAGCATGAGCTACTCCTGCATTCTGAGTCAACTTGTGGATGTGAACTCAACTTGGGTGTCAGCATGTCAGAGAACAAACAAAGCAGGGCATTTCAGATGTTTACAGGACTCTAACTGGCATACAAGAAAGATATTTTAGCTGTCCATCACTGAGGAAGCAAAAAGACAGTGCGTTTTGCAAATTTCTGGCCATCAGTGATGGATTCCAGCCATGTGGGTTGGAAACAGTGAGAAAGATAGCCTTAGGTGAGAAACTACTTCAGACAAGGTTTTAGCTCATTCAAATTAAAATTTATTTTTGCTTCTAATCAGTTGATTATATCTTTTGTTTCATGTGTAATCATTTCTGTTTTCATCATCCTTACTCAGTATCTCTCAAATATTAATCTTGCTTAAAAAATTCTGATTCTTTTCATTATAATATCATCTCAACATGGTGGTTTTATCAAGACCTCAGTCATGAATAGTACCTGTCAAGATGTGTGCACATTGTCTCTTTGGGGACAGCATACCTGGTAATTTTTCTGTGTTCAGTGGTTAAGGGCTGGACACTCCAGGTGATGCATCTGAGGCACGCAGGGAGTATGGTTTATCTACTATTAACCTGCAAAATAAAGTAAGGCCCAGAGAGCCCTGAAGAGCTTGTTTAGATGACTAACAGACTGGGAACATGAGGGAGTTGGCATCCAATTCAGCAGCTGGATGTCACTCACCTGTTGAGGAATGGAGGGTGGGGAGTTGGTAATATAGTGACTCATAGTCCTGGGTGCCCTGAAAGGGTGTTACAGAAGGATATTGAGATTTTGGTATCTGGCTTTGTGCTGAATAGGAAAGAAACTTTAAAATGTCAACATTCTCTTTGACAAAAAAAATCTGGGGAAGAAATTATTTTGGGTTATTCTAAATGTTTTGTTTGCCAAAATCACAATGTTTCATTATGATTGTGACTTTTTTAAACATGTTGTATTATGTGATTATAATACAAATAAAATAATTTCAAAATGGAAAGTGGTTTAAAAATGAGATTTTTTGAACCTTTCAGAACATATTTTCGTTTTTTTCTTCCTAAATGAAATTCCAATGCAGTTGATCCAATTTCATCAAGCATTTCAGTTTTGACACACATGCATGTTCTCATCAAACATCTCATCTAATAACATCGAAGTTTCTCTGAGCTGCTCTAATATTTACTCTGTAAGCTGTTGAATATCTGATTTCCTTAGTATGTTGTACTTTATTTCCACATTAGAATTTCAGTGCTTATCTACTTCAGATATTTGCTGTTTCGTCACTAGCTTTTATTTGTTGCCATATCATTATACATATTTATAGCACTATAAAATATATTAAAATATTCATCTTCCTTTCTAAATGCAAACAACTGGACATTATACCTAATGGACTGAAGGTAAAAAAATCCTTTACAATCAACATATTACACAGACTACAGTGAGAAATTATGCCATACTCTCTCACAGAAACTCAGAAACCACCTGATCAGCATCCTGTACAGCAAACAGAGCAAAATTAAAAATGAACTCTCAAAACTAGATTCCTTCTTAGAAAATCTAACTACAACGCATTCTTCTACATGGCTGGACTTCACAATGAAGAGAAAATCCATCTACGACACGCACTTTGCTTTCCTACAGAAGAAGAAAGATACCAAACTATATAAACTTCTATACACCACTGCAGGAAGCAAGAGTGACACCTATAATCCAGCCAGCAACATTGTTAATCTCTCAAGCTACACACTTATTCCTGCAGAGGAATCTGTTCTGTCTCGGGGACTTTCCTTCTGCCCCACAACTGTCACACATAAGATAAAATTCTGCAGTGACCTAGAGGCCTACTTTCGTTGTCTAAGACTCAAAGAATATTTCCATAACACCACGGATCAACGCATTGACACACAGATGCCTTCCTCCAAACACTACAAGAAGAAATATTTTTCATGGACTCCTCCGGAAGGCCGAAATGAGAGACTTGACTTCTATATTGATTGTTTCCGCCACCGTGCCAAGGCTGAAATCGTGGACAAACAACATCCTTTACATCATAACCTCAGCCCTGCAGAACGCAATGCCATCCACAGCCTCAGAAACAACTCTGACATTATCATTAAGGAGGCTGACAAAGGAGGTGCAGTTGTCATCATGAATAAATTGGGTTATGATCGGAAGGCTTATAAACAATTCTCCAACACAACATTCTACAGACCACTTTCCTCTGACCCTACTGAGGAATACCAAAAGGAATTACAACTCAAGAAACACCCTAAGACAGCACAAGAACATACAGAGACAGAAACACCACCAGAACCACGGCCAGGGATGTTCTATCTACTACCCAAAATCCATAAAAAAGGAAACCCTGGACGCCCCATCATCTCAGGCATTGGCACTCTTACTGCCGGCCTATCTGGCTATGTGGACTCCCTCCTCAGACCCTATGTTATCAACATCCCCAGCTATCTTCAAGACACCACAGACTTCCTGAGGAAAATACAGTCCATTGGAGAACTTCCTGAAAACACCATTCTGGCCACTATGGATGTAAAAGCTCTTTACACCAACATCCCACACAAGGATGGATTACAAGCTATTAGAAGAACCATCCCAGATGATGCCACAGCACAGCTTGTGACTGAACTTTGTGACTTTGTACTCACCCACAACCACATCAGATTTGAGTATCATTTATATCTCCAAATCAGTGGCACTGCTATGGGCACCCGCATGGCCCCACAATATGCCAACATCTTTATGGGTGACTTAGAACAACGTTTCCTCAAGTCTCATCCCAAAACACCTCTTCTTTACCTGCGCTACATTGATGACATCTTTATCATTTGGACACATGGCAGGGATGCTCTTGAAGATTTTCACAGAGATTTCAATAATTTCCATGACACCATCAAATTGAGCCTGGAACACTCCACACAAGAGATCCACTTTCTGGACACTACAGTACAAATCAGGGATAGATGCATCACCACCACCCTGTACCGAAAACCTACTGATTGGTATAGTTACCTACATCCTTTGAGCTTCCATCCTAAACACACCACACGATCCATTGTCTACAGCCAAGCCCTAAGATATAACCGCATCTGCTCTGATCCCTCAGACAGAGAGAGACATCTTGAGGATCTCTATCAAGCATTCTTGAAACTACAGTACCCACCTGGGGAAGTAAGAAAACAAATTGACAGAGCTAGACGGGTTCCCCAAAGTCATCTACTACAGGAGAGACCCAAGAAAGAAAACAACAGAACACCACTAGTCACCACATACAACCCTCAAGTCAGACCTCTGCAACAGATCATTAAGGACCCACAGCCTATTCTAAAATATGATCCCTCTCTCTCTCTCAAGTTTTGGGAGACAGACCTCTCCATGCCTACAGACTGCCACCCAGTCTTAAACAGATACTCACCAGCAACAACAGATCTAACAACAGAAACATTGAAGCAGGCACACAACCCTGCAACAAACCACGCTGCCAAGTCTGCCCACACATCTACACAACAGATACCATCATAGGTCCTAATCAAGCCTGCTACTCCATCAAAGGTTCATTTACCTGCGCATCTACTAATATGGTCTATGCCATCATGTGCAATAAATGCCCCAACACCTTATATATTGGAGAAACAGGAAGATTGCTGTGTAAGAGGCTGAATGAGCACAGAGCTGATATCAGAAATCAAAGAACAAAGAAACCAGTTGCTCAGCACTTCCATCTTCCTAATCACTTGATGACTGATTTGTTAACGACTGTCGTTAGAGATGGAGCTGGGACATCAAGACTTCAAAGAGAAACAGCTGAACTTGAATTAATATGCAAGGTAAATTCTGTGAAAGCTGGACTTAATCAAGACTATGGGTTCTTTTCCCATTACCAAATGTAATTTGACTTCAGGCTTCCCATGGTTTGAACCTGAAAACTGCTCTGATTTGCTGTTGCTGTATGACCTGATCCTATGTTTTACACCCCCTTGCATTTAGTTTCATTCCTTTCTGTAAGTTGACCCATCTTCGAAGCATCTGAGGAAGTGGGATCTTCTCCTACGAAAGCTCATGCAAAAAATAAATCTGTTAGTCTTAAAGTACCACACAACTCCTTGTTGTTTTTTTATATTAAAATAGTCATACAAGTCCAAAAATAAAAGCTAAAAAGCAAGAACAATTCATCAGTCGGGCCAAAGCCTCTACCATTACCTCAGCCTATCTTTAACAGGCCCCACTAAGGTGCCCTTATATGTGCTACACGGCTACAACACATGTACAACGCAATTACAATACATGGTGAGTTAAGAATCAACATTTAGCCATTAGTGTGAATTTACTTCCTTTTGTGGGTTCAAATCATATCATTAGGATTATTTTCACATATCTGGAGGATTTTATTTCTTTTAAATTTGAGGGTGTGTTGATCACAGTAAAATGAAAATAGAAAATAAAGAAAACCAGAAAAGAGAATGCTTTTAACACTTTGAGAATATGCATAATAAAACACAATAGCTATGATCATCTGTCTATTAAGATTCAGGAAAGTATATCAACACATGCTTTAAATCAGTGTACTCTATCTATGCTCTTCATAAGAGCAGGTAAGCACATACTCAAGTCTCATTGGCTATGTCTACACTATAAAAGCAAAGTCGACTTTATTAAGTTGACTTAATAAAGTCTACTTAAAGTCAACTTTAAATAGACCTTATTAAGTCGACTTAGTAAGACTACACTACATTGTCGACTTTATAAAGTCGACTTTAAATGGGTGCCCTGGCTTAATTCGACTTTATAAAGTCAACTTAATGGCCCCACTGCACTAAGTCAACTTTATTAAGTCAACTTAGTAACTCCACATTGCCTTAAGTCGACTTAATAAAGTCGACTTAACTGTAAAGTCGACTTTATAAGCGGAAGTAATAAAGTTGACTTTACCTGATGCTAAAGTCGACTTTATTGCCCTGCAATGTAGACAGAGCTTTGTTTAAGTTGACTTAAGGACCCTTAAGTTGACTTAAACACACAGTGTAGACGTACCCATTGACTTCAATAGAATTTAAGCCGCTGCTTTGTATGAAGCATATGGTCGGTAGTCTTTTGCATAGGGATCCTTTCCTGAACTGGGGACCTAAGAACATAAATAGTGTAGCTGTAGATCACCTGGGGCCTGATTCTGCAGAGTTTCTATGCCAGTGAAATTCCTATTGAATTCACAGGGATTTTGGCATCATGTGGATTGCCAGATTGGGCCCTGATGTATATACACAAAATTTTAACTGTATTGTTTGCCAAATTGCACCAGTTCTTTCAGACCCTTCATGATACAGTATTTTGATGGATGTTAAATAGCAGACCTGCCTGTACCTGCATGGGCCACAAAAATACCCCCTAAAAGCTAAAAGCTGCTTTTCCCAGTCCCCTAAAAATCACGCAGGCTCAGAGGTCAGTACTCCGATTAACTATTCCAAACTGACCAGCCCCAGACTAAATGGGTTTGATCTCCAGGAATTCAGCACCACTGCAATAGCTAGAAGAAGCCCCTCCCTTTAAATATAAAATGGAGAAATGAAGCCTGATTCTGTATTCTGCTACTTAAATATTGCTTGTAGTATTACATTGGCTACAAGTGAAGAGAAAAGAGCTTGCATCTGTATTTGCTATGTGAAAAAAAAAAAGAGCTACCAAATTAGCCTCCTGGTTGCTGTGTACTTGTACATTGTAAACAGCATCCTAACTCATTTGGCTGACACCTTAGAAAATCCTAGAATTGTAACAGCTATATGGCTTTCCTTAGAGCAGTAGTATAGGTCTTTTGACTACTGCGCTTGATCAGTGGTCTTTTTTCATAGACAACACTGAACTGTGATTATTCTCTCTCTTTGAAGATTTAAAACTAACCTCCTCTGTTTTTTGCAGTGTATTTTTAATATATTCTTTTAAGAAATGGGCCCCGTTGATGAAATTTGAATGCTTGCTTGTAATAGACAACATCCATCCCTGCAGCAAGTCCTCTGCAACTTATGCATTTGCATCAAGAATTAATTTGGTCCATTTAATTTGCTTAAAGGTGAGTTTCGTTAGGGCTTTGAAATGAAATGAATGATCAAACGATGCAATATGGAGGACAGTTAATGAGTCAGTGGCCTGGTTTTCAAAGGTCCTGAGTGTTTGCAGGTGCCATTGACTTCACTGGAAATTGTGGTCCTTAGCACCTTTGGCAATCAGGCCACAGCTATATAACTATTTCTGTGCAAGGAATATGTTACTCTTGACAAATACTCAATAATAGTTTATATAATTACTTAACAAAATTACATGGGTGAAAAAACCAACCAGCAACTTAACTTTGCATAAAGTACACTTTTCAAAAGAGACTAAAGCTTGATCATCTATACATCTTGGGAGGCCATAAACTAATCAAGGCTATTAGTGCTGACTCTGTTACATCTTGCACTTCAAGATCTTGTTGTCAAACGCTGAAGTTGATGTCAAAAGTACAAACTATTCTGACTGATAAACCTGTTTGTGTTTGAGTACCAAGAGGTCATCCTAGTATATTTCTGGAGTTGATTGGTGACAGGATCCTCTGCAAGAAGCAGGGAATCACTAATCTGTAGTCAATTGATGCCTCATTCCATTTGAAGATACTTACACTGAGTGTTATATCATTTGTTATTAATTCCGTCATATGCGCCAAAAATGAATCTCATTTCATGCAGTCAAGTGTTTGGGCATAGTGTGCCACAGAAACATATGGGCCTCGTTTGAAACTCCTCCAAATCATAGAGGTCCATGTGCAACTGATAAAGGCCAATTTAGTTGGGGAGGGGGGCAGAGTGATCTCTAGTCAAACCCAAAAAGGACGCCCTATATGTTTTCTAAGTGCTAAACCCGAGGGAAATTACTTCATCAAAACCTGATCCAGACCACAGTAATGAAGACTGTGATGTAGCCAGTGTTCAACCATGTTGACTTTACAGTACTGGAATTAATCCATCTGCATTGCAGCTCAGTGAAATCATTTCCAGGCCAGAGTGCCTCTGAGGCTGACTTCATCTTTTCAGGCCCAGATGCCGAACCCACATAGCCAGGGGAATTAATAATATAGATGAAATACTGTTCACTTTTTTACAATGACAGCTGTCGGTTTTGATGGGCCCCTGTCAAATTTTTGTGAAGAACATCATAACCTTGAGAGGTTTTCAGTGGCAATTTGCAGCTCTGTTATGGATCTAGTCTGTGGTCTCTGTACTGTAGATCGTCTTTGGGAGTTATCCATTCCAGAGTTTTGCTAACCAACTCTGATTACTTTTTTTGGAGCTGAACTTTTAATACAGCTGGAGACAGCAAATACACTGTTTTGTTCTTCATCCTGGAAATTACTTAATTTAACTTCTCATAAAACAATAACCCGGATAATTCTCGTGTGACCTGGGGGCAGATGGATTACTCGGAGTGTAAATTAAAATGTAACACTCTCCCAGCTTGTGCATCTATAGTTCTTCTTTAAAAGATGTCATAAAAGCATGCAGCTTTTCTTTAACTTATTCCTTTCCCATATATAGAAAAAACATTTAATAGAATAATGATGTTGTTTTAAACTAATTTTAGAAATAACTTCTGTTGTCCAAATCAAGTTAGCTGTTTTTCTGCTATAAAAATATGTCTTTTCACTGGAAATTTAAAGCTACCCTACAGTATGAACTTTGATGAACCCTCAATAACCTCATTCTAGATAAATTTCTTAACCTCTGGAGGCTCTAAAGAAAAGCCAGACTGAACCTTAGCGAGAAAAGAAGTTACTTTCAATGTCATACAATTTTAATTGCTTGTAGGGAAATGGAAAAGTATTTCTGAAGTGTAAAAAACACACAAATTTATCATTTTCACAGCCCTGTTTAGTTTTCTCTCTTGATCTTATTCTTTGTTACCAGCATGACTTACATCTAAACATAAACATCTGGATTTCACTTGGGTGATTGATACACAACATAAACCTTTTATATTCTAATGAAAATGAGAGACATGTATACATAGAAAAATCTCAGCATATAAAATAATCCAGTTATATGCCTATTATCTCACAGCCAGGACAAAACTTACAGAAATTCTGGTTCTGAATGGGGAGAGGGGCGAGGGAGGTGAGAGGAGAGGCTTTCTTTTTCTAAATAAAACTAAACTCCAGCTAGATTCTCATCTCAGTGAAAGCACTGGAAATTCATTGAAATCTGACTCACTGACTCCAATGAGAGTTTCATGGATATATATGAGGGTATAATGTCTGAATATATGTACAACCTCCCCAGTAATTTGCTCCACTCATGACAATAATTTTCTATCAGATGTTGTACTGAGGGATTAGTCAAGTCAACTTTGGCAAGCCCTGGGAGGTATGAAAATTCACACGTAAGTCTAGTGTGTTGCTGATCCTTTAAATCTTGCCATTTCAGTGATGTTTAACTCAGAGACACCACCAGAGCAATTTAAACGGTCTGTGAAAGTAAAATTGTAGAGTTTCTAAGGACATTTATCAAAAGTGAAATAATTATTTATATTATTATGTACATTTATATTAATGTTCTTAAACTGGTGCAAAATGCAAATTTATACAGTAAATGTAACCTTTAATCCTTCAGAAAGATATATTACTAAAAGCAATATCAATTCTGAGAAACAAGAAGAAAATCAAATTAATTTGGGTCTACAGTTTGTAGTTACACTATACTTTCTATCATCTTACCTAAACCATGTGATGTAATTTAATTAAGTTTGTTTAATTTATTTCTATAAAAATGCACATGGGGTTAGTAAATGTAATTAAACAGAAACATTGCTAAGCAGTTTGGTACAACTATAAGTTGATTTAAAACACTGGAAGATCCCAACATTATAAATATAACCTGATAAGCCTTTTTCCCTTTTTTAAAAATCTAAATAAAATAATAATAATAATTAAATAGTTTAGAGCAGGTTTTGGGAATTGAAATGAACATGAAGACTTTTTTTTCCTCTTCCTCTACCATTGAAGCCTTTGCTCAAGTGGAATAACAAATATTTTATAGTCAAAATAAACTGCTTTTGGGTCACTGATATTTTGCATTCTGTAAGGATAGGATTTTTATGTTTTTACTCATAGTGGGTATAATCCTGGCCTCGCTGAAGTAAACAGCAAAAGATTCCATTGTTTTCAATGAAGTCAGGATTTCACAGATTAAGTTGTAAATTATTCCTCAAGTAGTCCCATTGATTTCTGAGGAGAATAGTTCTAATCTTTATGAGTAAGGGGTGGCAGAATCTTTTAAGAGAACCTCTTTGTTATATTGTTAATTATGTGTCAGTGAGCCCAGAGCATTGGCTACAGGGTCTTTTAAAATTATCTTTTAAATCTATAGATATGAATTTTAAGTTTGTAGAAAAAATTTTGAACTATTAACTGTTTAAAAATCTGATCCCTGCTGCAGGTTATACATCCATCAGCAATATGCAGATCTAAAGATGATGACCCAAATCCTGCAAGGTGTTTCAGGTTCTAATTTCCACTGATTTCAATGAAAGTTAGAGCCTAAATACTTCTGTTGATCCAGGCCAATAAATTGTAGGTATCTTATATCAGCTGGAGAATGGTGTATTCCTAACAATGGAATATATGGTTCTTAGTCTTATTAAAAGCATATATATCCCACAAATGGTAGTTATTGAAATATCACAAATACATTTTCATGTTTGTTTTCGTATCCTGTAGATTCATCCCTGATGTAACTGCTCTAAATCAGTCCGATTACATTGGGAGTTAATTTCACTCAGTAAGATTATTTTGAAGGGATGCTGTTAATATAAAACACAACTTTTTTTAAAAACTTGAAAGAAAAGCATTTCAAGCACTTACTCATCAATCTTCCTATAAATTTTTGTGTTTGTATGATCATATTTTCTTTGGAGGATTGTTTGTCTGTTTGTTTAATTTTTTTCTCTCTTGGTGTGAAAACTCCACATAAAAACAGGGGAAACTGACTATGGGGAAAACAATGAAACTGACTATACACAGCAAGAGTTAAATGCCCAAAGGAAACAAACAGGGAAAAAGAATGAAGAAATATTATTTTCCCCGATCTCTTTCAGTGACGGTAATCTTAGGTGTTATTTGTAACAAAACAAGACAAAACATTTGCAAGGGAAAAAATAGTTTTTAAGTTGACTTTGCTCATTAAAGATACTACTTTATAACCACTGAATATAAAGTTGTGCTTTAGGACTCTCACTGAACAGGACACATGGTCTACTGTGTTTGCACATTTAAAATTCTAAATATGATTAACGTGGTTTATAATTTTGTTGGTAGTAAAATGGATTGAGTATTATGGGTCAAGACACGTATTTGATTAATTAAGGCCTTTTATTTGCCTCACGAATTATTCCCAAGCCACTCCTGATTTCTGCAACTGCAGATAAATTCAGGTTGTTTGGGATTTTTCTTTTCAAACTATGGATTGTTCACACACGCAAGGAGCCTTGGAGATTTTCAACCTATTTGTGGTACTGACAACAAACAAATATTAGTAGAAAAGCATAACTCCACAAATAGCAGTGAGTGAAATGAGAGTATTTTATTCACAAATATATTTCAAATCCATTTTTCCACTAAAGAAAGTAGAGAGAAACAGATTTTTCTTACTCATTTTTATTGAATTTTTACATGTGTTTTATTGTTCCTATAAATTATAAATAAAAGACCAGTAGGCCTTTTGTGCACATATTTGCTATGTTCCACTGGAATATGGATTCACTCTGTGCAACATGACTACAGTCTATATTATGACAATTAGAGGGTAACAGGTTTTCAGATCTGTTACTTCAAAACTCCAGCTGTGTGCAATGGGTAATATAAAACATATTGAGCTAGTGCATTGTGTAATAGGCCTCAAATCACTGTTTATTCTCCTCAGCTCAGGAGTTGCTGGGAACTATGGAAAAGATATATTTGATAATCTATTCTTAATGCGGTGCAGGGGGTGTTGGCCATATATATCTAATTTAGGACCAGTCGGAGTCATGTGGCTTAGTGCTCTGTACAACAGGCTGTGAATACATCACAGTGCCTCACAAATGGAGGATGCATCTTCTTTTGATCATTCAAAAAAAGCTCAATTGTTTTCCATTTTCTAATATTCTCCAGGGTCCTGGAAGGTAAGAGGAAAAGAGAAAAATGAAAACCAACACTCATCATAATTTTAAAGCCAAGAAATATCTGTCAAGCTTTTTGCCACTATGATTAACAGTCATTGTACAAATAAGTAAATGATGATAATGACATTTGAGATTTATTGCTTTTGTTGTGTTCCCTGTTTTGTGACTCAGCATTTTGCAAAGTAGATGGGAGGGTCAGGTGGTTTATAAAAAACAATACAGTAAAAAATTCTAAATTGTTCTTTGCCCATCGATGGTGAAATAAAACTGCAACTGTAAGGTATTCTGAGTTTTGAGTGACTCATTTAATTTGCAACTTTTGGGGTAGATCCAAAAAGTCATGAATTACAGAAAGTATATCACAGAAACTCAGGCCATATGTATTTATTATTCATATGTGTGGGCCTTCATTATATTTTTCATTCAAACTTAATTAACTGCATAAGCCCATATGTGAAAGTGCTCTTAAGTTTATGGAATGCAAAACAATAAAAGTGAAAAACAACAACAGTTTTAAGAGGGAACCATCTTCTCTTATATCGTTATTATAGAAAAGTCTTCTTTCTTGCACTAGACCGGTGGTTCCCAAAGTTTTTACAGCGCTCCTCCCTTTACCCCCATCTGTGCCCTCCCCACCACCCAACTGGGAGCAGGGCACAGCCGCAGACTGAGGCTGAGAACAGGAATTGGGGCTGACCACAGTATCCTGGAGGCCCTGGTGGCTGGATGTCTGTGGTTGTGGTAAGTGCTGGGGACCAACGCTCCTGCTTCAGCCAGGGTGGAGACTGGCTGGGGACTAAGGCCGGACCAAGGGCTGTGACAGGGGGACAGCTGCAGCAGGTGGAGTGGGTGTCATGGTCTGAGGCTGAGCCAGGGCCACAGCTTGCTCAGGATCTGCCATAGGAGAGGGTCCATGGGGCAGGCCAGGCTGGAAGCCAAGCAGCCATGATCAGGTAGCTGAAGGTATTGGCACTAGCTGGATGCTGAGGCTGTGACTGTGGCTGGGGCTGAGGTTGCGCACTGGCACCAAGCGCCAGGGCTATGGCTGTGGGGTTGGGACCAGAGCAGAGCTCTGGGCAGAGCAAGGCTCGGTGGCACTCCTTCCCTGCTCCCTGTGGGACTGACTCAGGCCCTACCGTGTCCTCTTTCCCCATCATTCCTCCATTCCCCCCTTGGAGGGTGCACCCCACAGCATGGGGACCTCTGCACTCAACAAATGTTATACACTATGGAGTTTTGAGATTTCTAACATGAAATTAACATAAGACCCATACTAAGATCTAAATCCTGCTTTTACGTGTGCACAAGGACAATTAAAGATAAGCATCTGCAAAGTATTTACAGGAGCATGGTCAAAGAGCCTGATCCAGAAAAGTTAGAAGTCAACTGAATCTTCTATTGGAATCTTCCACTGACTGACCAGTACTTTGGATCAGACCTTACAGTAGCACCATGGCATCTGTTTGCACTCTGCTGTTATTCATACTGACAATAAAGTTGTGGTTCTTTGGAACTGAAGGACTCCTGCAGCCCTGTAACACAAACATGACAAGTTCCAGCAACACTTGTTTCAAATTGTATGAAATATTTTATGTCCTGGGATGGAATACATTTTTTAAGGATTTTTTTTTTGTCTTGGCAAATTAGAAAATGTTCCACTGATGTGCCTTTGACTACATTGTTGTTAAACAGCAGGTCCTGCACTAATTTTCTCAGTGTGTTGCAGTGTGATTTAATGCTATATTCAGCTCTAGAAATTCAAACTTAAGAACCCTCATGAATTACCAATAACATTGAAATATTAAATGGTTTTCCAGGTTCCCTATAGTTTATTTCTGTACACCTAAGGGGCTATTTACTCCAATAACTAATGAAAGCTAATATCGTCCACAAATACAACCAGATATGTAACAAATACACAACAACTTTTTGATGGATAAAACTTGTTGGAAATCCAAAATCAGATAGCACTGCTGGTTCCTTAAATCTAGATCTTGAGGGTAAGAAAGAGGCAGGTTTTTCATGTGTAAAGTATTGTCATTATAGCTCAGACCTCCAGCCAAGACTGGTGCTATTGGGTATAGATAAAGGCAGATGCAATAGGTATAGGGTCTGATCTCAGAAGTGCTGTGTCTGCTACTCCCAAGCAATGTTCCCTCTAATTACTCATAGACTGTGTGCGCAAACAATTTCTTTGTGTGCGAAAGAACATTTCTTTGTGAGCACCAATATCAGCACTATTGAATTTTTTTGTGCACACTTTATTTTGTTGTGTGCGCAGGCTTCATGACCTGTGTGCGCGCACACACGCGCACAGCTTAGAGGGAACAGTGCTCCCAAGTCGATCATACCTAGTGTTGCATAATTTATAGATACTTCAAGGGCTCCCAATCAGCATCTCAAATACCCCCTGACAAATCTGGTCAACTTTATCATATCCTTATATTGTATCCTACATAAATAAATATTGTCTGTAGTATTATTCTAATCATTTTGGTGGAAGAGATAGAATAATAAATACTGCAACAGAACAGAATGAAGTAAACCAATAACCTATAGATATATAGAACATGGAGAGCGAAATCCCCAGGATCCATTTCCTTTCCTTCAAATTCTCCCAGGGATGACTTGAGAAGGCTTCCTGTAGAGTTTTTGACTGGCATGGTTAAAGCGGGCTGCTTAGTGTGTAAAATAGAAAAAGATGTTTGATCTTGTATATACATTTTTCATCTATCTTGGTCATTCAGGTGACCTGGAAAAAAACAGCTACAAATATAAAATACTTTTCTGAGTATAAAATAGCTGTACCACAGAGAAATAAGGCTGAGGTGATCTCCAATGGCCTGCAAGAGTATGAATTGGTAGTGAAACATCCTTGAGACTATCACTTTGCTAAGATGTGACCCTGAAAAAGCTTGAGAATCCCTGAGTGATGCTGTCTGGAATACGAGTGACTATTTATAATACCAGCACGACCCCACCGCATTGATTCTTACAAGATACGCCCTGTCAGATACCACTGGCAAGATTATAATTTGCTAAGTATGATAATACTATTTATGTGTATGTATCACCTTTATATGGTAAATTATGGTTACGTGTGATACATCTGTATCTAAAAACTTGTGCTGTGCTCCTGGGTTACAGCCCCCAGGCAGATTAGCCTCAGCACTGCCCAGCCTGATTGAAGGCCAGACAAAGGCCATCAATTATACAATAATCCCAGGAAGAAAAGACAGGGAATACACCTATCAGGCATCATGGCTGTGAACAGGAGCTCCAAGAACTTTTCCCTGCCAAGTGCTAAGAGCTTATGTTTGAAAGACAGAAGATACAAGGCACATGGAAGAAACTAAAAATGCAGCTTCCCCATCTCCATTTTGTTTTCATTCCTGCTTCCTACTTCTGAATCAACTATTCTACGCCTGAAGCTGTGAGGCAAAGGATGAGACCTATGCAAGTACTGGATGTGCTCCAGAGGAACTGTGCAACCCTGCAAACTTGAGTTCTGCTAAGAATCTGATGTATATGGAGTTTGAAGTCACGTATTTGTATCAGGGCTGAATTAAGGCTGAAGCTATAGGGGCTGATACCCTGGTCCCCAACCTGAAGGGGGGCCCCACACCCCATCTGCTAAAATCCCTACCAGATCTGCCAGCCCACCCTACTCAGTGCTGACAGGGCTTGGGGAAGCTCTGAGAAGGCTCCCACCCCACTGGTGCTGGGCGAGGGTGGGGCCTTGAGGCCAGAGGCCAGGCTCCATGTGCCCCCCCAAGCCAGCTGGTTCGCCCTTGGGGGCAGGGTGGGGTGGGCCAAAAACCTTTTTGTTCTGCCCAGGAGGTGGGGCTGCACTGGAGGCTGTGCTGTGCACCAGCTGGCCCTGCCCCCAGGTACAGACTGGCTGGAGTGGGGCTGGGTGGAAGGTCCTTCTGGCCTCAAGGGGCGAGGTGGGGCCCCCAACCAGGAGACGACCCTGCAGTGGGGGCAGCCTGGGGCCCCCCAGGCCAGTTAATCCGGCCCTGATATGTGTGTCTGGTTGCTTTGACCATTTAACATCTCTCGTTTTGATTTGTTCCTTTTGTAATAAACCGTTAGTTTTAGTTACTAAAGGATGAACTGGCAACATGATATTTTGGGTAAGATTCAAAACCAATATTGATCTGGCAATGTGTCTGACCCTTTGGGGACCAGGGAGAATATTTTATACAGTAAGCAGAGTTTTAAATAACTCGTTGCTTTACTGGATCTAGTTGCTAATTGGGAGTCGGAGACTGAAAGACAATAAAGGGGGCTGTGTATTATCTTGTTTAGACTTCTTGATAACTTGTGTGGGGAATCAGGAGCACTATTTGAGACTTGCTTAGGAGAATTTGCTCTTCCTTTTGCAGCCTGCTCTGACCTTGGCAATTTCGGCTGGGCTACCCTATGCATAAACAAGTCACACCCAGTTTTGTATGACTTAAACCTGCTGAAGCTTCCCCAGCCAGGAAAATAAATGAGAGGAACTTTCCCTGAGAAAGGAACTATTTCTCACAATCACACATCTCAGTAAATGGTAATGTGACTATCAGCACCATCCTGATTCTCTCATATTTCCTTTTAGTGCTCAGCAAGAGAACTGTCTGCAGCTAGAGCAAGGGCAGTAAACAGCTGTGCCCTGGCAGAGTGAGCTAAACCCAGAAGTGCAACTCTCTTTTCTCATACCTTGGTTTTACATTACCTGAGCCCAGAGCTTGTTTTCCAAAGTAGAGCCCTGTTAATGATATTGGGATTTGAATTTATAGCCATTGAAGGTGCTGAGCCAGCAGACCAGAAGGTTATTTGCTAATTTAGGAGGTTTTGAGTGGTTTTTGAATCTGAGCAAACCTGTACTTATTTATGAACTAGAGAAGAAAAATAAATTTAACTGGTCCTTTTAATTAAATCATTTCATTTTCTCTTCTTTCCTTATATAAAAAGATTTTTTTGATATTTTTTCTGCATAATTTACAGTCCACAATGTATAAATTCACTAGATAAGTTACAGTACAGTCAGGAGGGAACCTTGGAAATTGAGATAATACCATGGAGACAGGCTTTCCTGTACAATGATTTGAAATTATTCGTGAAAGTTAAATCTTGTTAACCATTACAGCTAGACTTTCTTGTGTTATGGCAACTTTGACTACAGATTGACAGAGTCTGCAGAAGTTTTGAAACTACCTACCCTTCCATTAATATGCAAGGATTGCATTTACCTGCTTTGTACAAAGCAATTGGTGTTATTAGTTGACTAGTCAATCACTTGCACTTATTTATTACTTTAAAATTAAAATCAGAAAATAATATCCAGTATCCCTAAGAGGATATTTTAAAAAGCATAGTTTCACTTAGCTTTGTGCAGCAAGTTCATGCTGTTTTAATTTCAAATGCAAGGAATATACAGCTTGATTATGAGGTTGACATCACCTTCTATAGAAAATGTCATGCGATTTTTTTTTATCACTTTACACATCTGTTGACAGATATTTGTATTGGCAGATCTTATGAAATATTAAAGATTTTATCTTTACTGCTTAATTTCAAAAGTTGCTTTTAAATGAAACTCTTAACCAAAACCCGATATAATAATTTAAAAATATAGTGATACTCTGAGTAGAAGCAAAAACTTCCTTGCAAAATTTCAGTTCATTGCTCTACCCCCAAATGCATTGCCCTTTTCAAACTTTCATTTGCTTCCTTATGTTGTTTACATTTTACAGTAATAATTAGTTAGTAAAACCAAGAATAGAGTGGCAAAATAAAGTTGAGTAATGAAAATTAATAGTGAGACTGAACATTAAGAAATCTGGCATCCAGCCTGTGCTGAAATTTAATATAAATATGCAATAGCTGCAAAGGAAAGATCATTTCATATTAATAGTGCCTCCTTGCACACCACTAGCTGGATGGGGCAGCAGCAGTTCACTGTCACTGTCCTGCCAGATGGGAAAGCCAAGAATAGGGAGTGGATCTGGAACATTCACTCAGTAGGTAAATGGAGTCACATTCAGAATCTGAAAGTGTCAAGGGGGTCTCTGTAGGAAGGAGACCAGCTGCACCACCAATTAGCTGGTCTGTAAAAGAATTCTGTGAGACCTTCCAGGAGGGAAAGTTTTGTCAAGAATAAAAAATAAAACAACAGATACAACTCCCTCACACTCCTCCTCCCAAAACACAGAGATGATTGTCCCCGAGAGGTTTGTGCAGTAGAGCAGCACTACAGTGGCTCCACAGCTGCTCTGGAGTTCATGCATCTGGTTTCACAGATAGGAGCAACTGAGAAGGAACCAGCATCCCACAGGAACTTTGAGGGCAAGCAGGCTAGAAATAGAGGTTAGCTTTTGTTTTTCTAGGAATGTGTTATATAGAGATACCAGAAGTTGTTGAGTGCAGTTCGTGGATTAGGCAGTGTTAGCATCCAAGAGGCGAGGAACCAATCATCTGTAATTCTTTCCCTCTGGACTCATCGTGTTTGCTTGGTGCTCGTAGTCTGCCCATTGCCTCTGTTACCTGGATGGAGATTTTGTATTTTAGAGCAAATTATATAACATGCATAATATTAATTAGGAATTTAGTCTGTTTGTTTGCTCTTGATTCTACAGATGTATTTATTATTCATAAATATTCTCCAAATGATTGTACATTTCAGCTAGTCACTATTTGTGGGGGAGGATTGATCCCCTAAATCACAGGACATTGATTCTGTGCCCAGATTGAAGAGAAGAGGCATGAGATGGAAATACTAAATAATATACCACCATGATGAATTTTTAGATGGGAATCATTTGTGGTAAAATTCATGAGTATTTGAGGAGTCATACACATTTTCACAGATTCTTGAAGTAGCCTGAATACCCAGGAACACCTGACAGTCTGAACTCCATCAATAATAGCAGGTAAACTTGGTGCTTTTATTCATGACATAATTTTATGAACTGTTGTTTTTTTTGTTATATGACCAGTTCCACTGGATTTTAAATGTTGCATCACATTCACAAGCTGAACAACATTTCAATTACATTCATTGCACCAAATTTAACTTTACTGTAGCTCTATAGATGTCAGTGGAATAAGATTGAATTTGGCCCTAGATTTCTATTTTCTGCTGAGAATTAATCAGGCTGATTAGTTGTGAACTGAAGCAGGAAGTATGTGGTGGGGGTTCTAGCCTTTTCTGATCCCACCTCCCTAAAGATGCCTAATGCATGGGAACAGGGCATCTGCAGAGCAGGGATCTCATTTCACTGCATCGCGAACTACGTCCACAGCCTTGCCTAGGAATTTGTCACACATTTGTGTGTGTTCTACATCTCAGTGAATCCTCATCTTCACAGTCATCTACAGTACCATAAGATTACTGCTATGACCCAAACCTCCCACACATATGGTAACATAAAAAAAATCACTCAAGTAAAGTTACTGGTACTAGCAACCACTATCAGTTTAAACTATTACCTTAAACATATAGTCTTTGGAAGATCTACAGTATCTTTCAGCTCAGGTTCTCAAAGCACTCATCAGTTAAGTTTCACAACGCCTTCCTGAGGCAACTGTTATGTAAGCTGCTCAGTGTGTACTAGACTTTGATAGGCCACATCAACATTAATTTGTGAATCTGATAACACATTGTGAGTACAGATCAAGGCAGATGAATATCCATCCCTTCCCAATATTGAGCATGCCCATAATTTGTGTGACATCTGACATGTCCAAAGGTTGCTCACATCCCTGTCCATTTTATGACAGTTAAACCTTCTGATAAAGAGCTGCTGCCACCAGTCTACCTGTGAGCACCCAAAAGCCCATCCAATTTCTGCTGAAGTCCCAACAGAAGACTTTCCATTGTCTTTAATAGAAGCTGACGCAAACCTACATAGTCACCGGTCCCTATGAGCCATACTCAACTCACAATTGTAAGATTGGTTTCTTCCTATCATGCAGGCCTTTTCCTGATCTAGATGATGTTTAAGGCTATTGTATGTTTGTGTTTAACCAATTAGTAAATTAGACATGGACTAAAAATTCTCCATGCCATCGTCAAGATAATTATCAGTGTAGGGTATCTGAAAAACAAAGTACCAAATAGAAGTCAATGTCCATGGAATGAAAACATTCTGGTCAAATTAATCCAAAAGAGACACTGCATAGAGATGGACAAGAGCCATAAGGTTTGGATTTGGATCTGAATATTCACAGATTTGGGAGTTTTCAACTCTACCATTTTAATTTGCCCTGTTAGCGAGAAAGGGGTCACCAGTAAAATGTAAGCTAGAGTTCTCTGAAAGGGAGAGATTAATCTGAATCTGTGGATTGGTAGAAGCCCACATGAAAATAAAATAAAATGACATAAAAAAAGCTCTAGTAACTTTAAATTTCTGGATGATTTCAGAAAGGTCAAAGGGCAACTGAATTGCAGCTAGCAAGAATTGTGAAGGCTAACAGGAAGGGGTTCTATAAGTATGTCAATAACAAGAAGATGATCAGGGATGGTGTAGGTCCCTTACTGAATGGGTTAGGTATCCTTGTGGCAGGTGATGCAGAAAAGGCTGAAGGACTCAATGCTTTTTTTACCTCAGTCTTCACAGGCAGGGTCAGCTCCCAGGCTATTACACTGGGTAACACAGAATGGAGGGAAGGAGAACAGTCCTCGGTGATGGAAGGTCAGGTTAGGGACTACTTAGAGAAGTTAGATGTGCACAAACCTATGGTGCCGGATGAACTGCATCCAAGGGTGCTGAGGGAGTTGGCCAATGTAACTGCAGAGCTACTAGCAATTATCTTGGAAAACTCATGGCGAATGGGGGAGGTCCTAGATGATTGGAAAAGGCAAATATAGTACCTGTCTTCAACAAAGGGAAAAAAGAGGACTCAGGGAACCACAGACCAATCAGCCTCACCTCAATCCCTGGAAAAATCATGGAGCAGATCCTCAAAGAATCCATTCTGAAATACCTGGAGGAAAATAGAGTGATCAGGAACAGTCAGCATAGCTTCACCAAGGGCAAATTGTGCCTGACCAACCTAATTGCCTTCTGTGGTGAGATGACTGAATACGTGGATGCATGAATAGCCATCAATGTGATATACCTCAACTTTAGCAAGGCTTTTGATACAGTTTCCCACAGCATTCTTGTCAGCAAGTAATGTAAGTATGGTTTGGATGAATGGACTGTAAGGTGGATAGAAAGCTAGCTAGATCATCAAGCTCAGAAGGTAAGAATCAATGGCTCAATGTCTAGCTGGCAACCACTAACTAGTGGAGTGCCCCAGGGGTCAGTCCTGGGGCTGATTCTGTTCAGCATCTTCATTTAATGATAGATTGCACGCTCAATAAATTTGTAGATGACACCAAGCTGGGGGAATGGTAGACACACCGGAGGGCAGGGATAGGATTCAGGGAGACCTAGACAAATTGGAGCATTGGGCCAAATGAAATCTCATGGGGTTCAACAAGGATAAGTGCGAAGTCCTGCACTTAGGACAGCAAAATCCCATGTGGTAGTACAAGCTGGGGACCGATTGGCTAAGTAGCAGTTCTGGTGAAAAGGGCCTGGGGGTTATGATAGATGGGAAGCTACATGTGAGTCAACAATGTGCTCTTGTTGCCAAAAAGGCCAATGGCATATTGGGCTGCATCAGTAGGAGCGTTGCCAGCAGATCGAGGAATGTGATTAGTCCCCTCTATTTGGCACTGGTGAGGCCACATCTGGAATACTGTGTCCAGTTTTGGGCTCCACGCTACAGAAAGGATGTTGACAAATTAGGAAGAGACCAGTGTAGGGCAACAAAAATGATTAGGGATTTGGGGCACATGACTTACGAGATTGATGGAACTAGGCTTATTTAGTCTGCAAAAGAGAAGACTGAGCGGGGTTTTGATAGCAACCTTCAACTACTTGAAGGGGTGTTCCAAGGAGGATGGAGCTCGGCTGTTCCCAGTAGTAACGGAGGACAGAACAAGGAGCAATGGTTTCAGATCGCGGCTGGGAAGCTCAAGGTTGGATATTAGGAAAAGTTTTCTCACTAGGAGGATGGTGAAGTATTGGAATGGGTTACCTAGGGAGGTGGTGGAATCTCTGTCTTTGGAAACATTCAAGGCCCAGTTAGACGAATTCTGGCTGGGATGATTTAGTGGGAGTGGTCCTGCTTTTAGCAGGGTGTTGGACTAGATGATGTCATGAGGTCCCTTCCAGCCCTATGATTCTGTGGTTCTATGGATAATTAAATAAAAGTTATTGCTACTGACAAGAATAACTTTCTGATCCCCAAAGTAAACTCTCAGCTATATAATGAAAGTTAAACAAGCCAATTCAAAGATTTAAAGAGCTAAAAGCACCACCTATCATGGCCCAGGGATCTCAAAAGATAAATAAGATTTACCAGAACATGAGAAGGAACTTCAGAAGGACCAAAATACTCCTAAAGATTTGCTAGAATCCGTTTCCTCAGTGTTATTTCTCCAATAAAGTGAAATTCTGGAAATGCTGGAGGCTTATGCAACACATATCTTTCACAAAAAATTTCCCCTAGGAATTCTGAAACAGTACCAGAGGACCAGAACAGCAGCAGAAGAAATAGCTTCCTCTCAGCCTTACCCTTTTACTGTTTCCCATGGAAAAAACAGCACATTGGTCTCCCCAGGGAACAGCATCCGTGGTCAAATTCTGTGATGAGTTTGTATAACTTTCTAATGCCTATTGTCAAGGAACATGGACTCTATTCATTATTATACACAAGAGATCTAATTACATTTGTCTAAATCAGGAGTAGTTCTGTACCAATAAATGGAATTTTATTGGTGTATAAGCAGTCTAAGTACTGGCAAGAGGAGACTTAAACCATATAGCAGCATGAACTGAACATGGCAGATATCCATTTCTTTATTAAACCATTCTACACTGAATTAATTTACAATGAATAAAGCTATTGAGAAAGCCTGTCTCCCAATCTGGGCTGCAATGATTTTTCTCATTGCAAACGTGAAAAGCTAGAAAGCAATTCTAAACAAAAGTTTCCCTTCTGCAATGCCTGTGGAGGTTCCATTAGGTGCCAAAGGATGGTGGTTATTGTGCATTCGATGCCAGAGGTTCTGATGCATAGACTTTCCTATTTTGTGGTACATTTGCATTCGCCTTGCATGCATGCCTCGCTTCCTGCAAAAGGGAATGAAATGACAAACCCAGCCATTATTTCTTTTATGCCAACAACCAGGATTCAAAACTTATATAAAACTATCAGTCCTGTTCAGTGCCAGAACACATCAGGGACATTTTGATCTTGTGTTTCTTATTCCCTCATAAAATTATATCTCTTTGAGTTAGGAGAACCAGAATCATCATATATTTTGATTCACAAGTACTCTGAAGTGTTGTTGCATTAGACAGAGGAGAATTCCTGGTATGAATATATAGTTAAAATAATGCCACCACCTAAACACTAAATATCATAATCTACTAACAAATAGCAAAAAGTCTCCCTCAAACAGGACACCAGGGTCCTACAACCAATCAGATAACTGCTAAGAGTTAGATGGTGTCTTTACCAATCCTTGTGTGCGTAGAGTTGCATTGCACCAGCTGCAGGAGGTCAGAGCCAAGCAGAAGAAGGGAGCCCATACACTATCAGCAACTACTACACCCTTTTTATCAGTGCTGTCCCCAGATCTCCAACCAATGCCAGCAGGAGCAAAGAGATCTACAGCCATTCACACATTCTCTTAAAATGCCTAGTAGTCCTCTAACTGCCATCACCTCACACCCCAGGAGCATAGGCACCAAGAATCCTGCTTCTTCAAGGGGAAAGGAGATCTCTCCACCTTCCCTTGCCTTTATTTACTCATACACCTGTTTTCCCTGCACCTGTTTTCTCCTGCGAGTTACTATGATATCTCCAGTTTATAGGTGTTACTATGTAGTTTATTTCTAATGCTTTTCAGTACAGCTATGTTCACATGTAAACTGTTATTTCAAAATAAGTTAATTTGAATTAAGAAAATGTTAATTCGAATTAAGGGAAAGCCTGCTATCGAAACGGCTGTTATTTCAAAATGGTTATTTCGAAATAAGGCTGTTTGGACATGTTGTTTCGAAACAGTTGTTTCGAAACAATGGTTTTGTTTTGAAACAACGTGTCCGAACGGCCTTTTTTCAAAACAGCTGTTTCGAAACAACAGCTATTTCGATTTCAAGTGAGGTTTACTGTTTCGAAATAACAGCCGTTATTTTGAAACAACGGGTCCCGTTGTTTTGAAATAACAGAATGTTGTGTGGACATAAGAAATTTTATTTCGAAACAACGGCTGTTGTTTTGAAATAAAACTGTCTGAACACAGCCTACTAGTTTTACATGCCAGTGCAGCAATGCAACATATAGTGATGTTTGGTTTTCCACAGCAGGATAGGAAAGAGATCTCTCCACTGAGACCTCTCTCTCTCTCTCTCTCACTTCCTTCCTGTGTACTCATTAGATCTTTAGCTCTCGTCAACCAAGGGTGATATGCTAATTAGCCATGCCTTTCCTCCATCAGGCCACCATAAAGGGAACTATTTGGAGTTAGTGGGACCTGTGTGATGGCTCTGCTGCTGGTCCTCAGCAATTTGCCACAAGGAGCCTGCATGCCCAAACCAGATGGCATATTTTTGGTGTATTATCCTGTATAGAGTGGTTTTCCACTGGGCAGGGTGTGAGTCAAGCATATACTCTGTCCACAAGCCTTTCCAATATGTACACAGAATCTATTATGAAACAAGCCCTGGAAGGTTTTGATTAACTGGAAGGAGCTGGGATTTCTATGAGTGGAAACCTCTTCACTGACTTCAGGTACACTAATGACATAATGCTTTTTGCTACAGTTACCAATGAAAAGCAGCAAGCGTCAGGGTCTATAAGAAGAGTAACTGAGCAATATGGACTTCTCCTGAAAGAGGTGACAATGAATGCATGCACATGGGCAGATGTGACAAGATGACAAAATTCAGATGTAGGCAGAAATCATGGTTAACAGTCAAGTTGCAGGTGCAGTAGATGAATTCAGTTATCAGGGATCATATATATCAAACCAAGAAGGCTGTTCCAAAGAAATCAGAAGACATCTAAGGATAGTTTGCTCATCTATGGCCTCTAGAAATCTTGAAATGGGCAAAGGTTTGACTGGGGAAAACTTATTTTTTCCATATGAATATAAACTGTGGGAAAGTAACGCTTTTGACAAGGAGAAATTTGAAACCTTTACCATGTGCTGTTGGAGAAGACTCTTGTATACATCCTGGATGGAAAGAAAACCAATGCTTACTTTAGAAATATTATTGGAGAGAAAGTTCCAAAGGAATAGCTGTGTTAGTTTAGTCCAGCAAAACAAACAAGAAAGTTCCCCATCTTCAAGCATCTGATGAAGTGGAATTTTCTCCCATGAAAGCTCATGCCATATATACATTTGTTAGTCTGTAGAAGTACCACTAGTCTCCTTACTGGATAGAAATAGAGCTGGCTACAGGGCCATAACTATGGTGGGGCAAGCAGGGCTTTGCCCCTGGCGTGTTGGAGCGGCTCCATTGAAGGCTGCGTTCCACCCCACTTGCCCCAGGTGCCAACCATTGTAAGAGACGCAGTAAACTTTAGTTATGGCTCGCTGGCTGTCAGAACTCAACTGGTGCAAAGTTATGTTCTTTGGTCACATCAGGCTTAGTGATGGACATAACCTTGAGTTTTCATGAATGAATGGTGGAGGGCCATAGTAGTTTGGGATGACCAGCAAGGACGTGCACATACAGAGCATGGTAGCTCACGGGGAGATCTAACTGCTGCATGTGCAACTTTAGTGTTGGATCAAGAAGGCTTTCAAAAAAAATTCTACTATGATGTCATCAATATTCAGGTGAGATTAAATAGATTTTCATTGTTTACTAATCTCATTTGGAGTGACCCTAGCAACAAATTCTCTCAAAAATACTGCTTGTCTGTTGTGTGCCTTGTATCTCATGGAATAATTTGTCCCCATTTATGTGCACAACACAGATTTGCGGTTAACAGTAACTGACAAAGAAATTTCACCTCTGTATTCATTACAGCTGGAGAGAGACTTGCTGGGTGTCAGATTACTATTTGGAGTGAACCACCTCAGAGCACATGCTATGTTCTGTGAAAAGAGGATCATCTTCCCCTTTTAAAGAGCCCTCACTCTCAGGTTTCCTAGCTTGAAACTATCAGCTAATTTGAATCAATTATTTGAATTTGATAGAACACCCCAGATAGAAAATTACAGTCATCAGGCCAAATTTTGTTGTCATTTACATTTGTGCAAATCCAAAGTAATTCCACTGAAGTTAAGGAGGGTATTCTGAATTTACACCTAGGTAATATGGACCTAAAACTGGCCTCATGTCTGCATCTTTCAGTGGGTGGGTATACAGTTACTTACTGTGGCTTTTTTTAAAGCTATATGTTTTAGTTTCACTTCCACTATGCAGCTTCTCTGGCAGTTAACTGGGAAAAATTATAGATTTGTTTCATTCATTACATATGACAGGCAAGAAACCCATTAAATACCCTTAAGATAGTTGTCACTTGCAAAAACGGGAGCGGGGGGGGGTTAGGTTCATTTATATCACACATGCACACACAGTGCCCTTTAGCTCTCTCTGTTGTTTCCTATTTCAGAACTCCTCACTGAGGTAAAACTGGAGAGGACACACTTTGGTGCCATTCAAAACGTTTTTTCCACTTTATCCATGTGGTTATTTTTACTCTGTCTAAATCTCCTGTTATTACACATACTTTAAGTATTTTCTTTAAGTAGTATGAAAAAAGTTAAACATATGTTGGAAATTTTTTCTCTTACTTAGGGGGGAAAGGGGAGCTTTTTATGTCTCTTTTGTGCACTGCAGAAAAATCTCTGTTAAAGAAAGGGTCTTTTATATGTGCTTCCAAATGATCTCACATGAAGATTAGTGGGGTAGCTGTAAAAAGAGTTGAGATTTGTTTCTAAGAGAAGCCAAACTGAAGAGAAATCAGGAGAATATTTTTTATTAGAAATCAAGAATCAAATTCACCATTATAGTTAGCAGCTACAATTCCCACTGAAACCAAATGCAAAACACCCACTTATGCCAACAAAAAATTTCTCCTCAAAGTGCTCAGGTCATGGTGGTGACTTTAATCGTCATAAATGGACCTGAATTTATGGCAAAGGTCCTGGAAGGTCAAAATACATTCATTATTAATCATATCTGCTGGCATCACAATGAACATTCTAATAAAGACGCTCCTTTCTTACACCAGGATTCAAGACACTTTTACCTTTCATGATTAATTGGACAAAGAAAAACTGTTCCACAAATATTAGTGAATAAAAAAACCCCAAATTCCAGTGAAGTACATCAGCAGGATTTATTTGAAAGAATAGTCCCAAATACTGCTTTGCTGTACTTATCTAGTTTTGTAATGCAGTATGTAGAATAAAATCTTACTTAGATGTAGAAACAATGAAATCTTTGGCAATTTAGTAGAAATGGAAAAGAATGGGTGTTTATTAGTTTGCATCCTCTACCTAAGTACTTCTTTTTTCAATTCCCTTCAAATATAACCTGGAATCAAGGAACTAGATCATGAAAGGCATTCTTTAATATATTCCATATAGAATAGTGCCAGAAGATCTTGCTCTTTGGTAAAATGTATCCAGCTACTAACACTACAGATGTAAAATGGTGACCCAATTTAATTTCTGCAAACATAAGATGTCTTATGAAACCTCACAATGGACTGCATTAAGATAGTCAAGGGATGTTGTAAAGAGACACATTAATGACACTGCATGTCTTCATAACAGGTGCTGATTGCTGTTTTGACAGTAACATCTGATGTTCTTGATGTAATGGCGAAAAGCAATACCAGTCTTATGAGCTCTCCTTCCACAAAAATCAGGTTTTCTGAGTCACCTAACTTGATTCAGCCATCTCCCAATACTTAATACATTTTTTGTTTCACTAAATCATTGCCTTGGCGTTTTATCCTATTCCCTGCTTTTTTGTGCCTATGCATAAAACAACATGATTCAAATTTATCTGAATAGTTTTAATGTAGTGCATCTGCAGGGAACATCACCCAAAAATCTCTTAAAAACATTCAGACACAATGAACCTAGTTAAAAAATGAAGAATCAGTGGCTTTGGGGGGAACACTCAGACATGGCTTTGAATGTTCCTACCCTTGGGCCTCATACTCTTGCCACGGGAGGTTTTACCACTGACATACAAAGAAACAAGAACAAATACCATCCTCACTGCTGATATGTACATGTGCGCACACAAACCTCCACCCCACCCCTTCCCTGTCCCCTGTCTACATGATCCTAGTTTGCTTGTTCCAGATACTCTTTGGGCACGTCAGACTGTACTCGCACACTCTCATATGCCAGTCTGGTTGTAGTCCAAGCTTGTGATGTCAATGGCTGTGTTAGCAAGTTTCCAGAGGACCAATGGCTACACCTTATTGTCAAGGAATATTTACAGTTTTTCTTTTCAATTAAAAATAAATGTACATAACCATGAGATCTGCATCCAACTGCACCACTGATGTGGGAGAACAGAAATTGCTTCTTTGGATTAGCTAGTAACAAAACCTACAACTGATCAGTTTGGTCCTCGTGATGCAGTTACATGGTGAAAGCAGGGGAACGAGTGCTCATTTTATGATACCCCAGGCTGAATCTGTGTTATGTTGTGCAATGGCTTTAAAAAGAAACCATTAACAAGAGTAAATGTGGCTTTTTAGCCTCTTGTGTATTCTGCAACTTACGGACTGAAGAATCATGACACATACACATTGGGGGTTTTTTACTTTACTTTTATTTAAAGACAAACAAAGATTTTTAAATAGCAGTCTAACAAACTTAGACACCAACATTGTTCTTACTAGGAGCTCTGAAGCTGCCCTTCTGTCCAGTTCTAAATGCAGGTGCAAGCTCGAATGGTAGATGAAACAACTTGGCATCTTTTGCTGTTCCCAAGTTCTTTTGGCCAAGAAAAGTGCAGCAGTTCAAATGTATTTCATGTTAGCCAATGTGCAGTCCACCTGAGTAATGGCTATCTAGGACCACAGCCTTTGAGTGTCTTGGTCCCTGACTCTCAAGACTAGAAGAGGTAGGGATTGCTTGAGAGGAATCAGGAACAGAACAAAGGAGCGTACCTTATACTGCTCCACAGTCATCCCTCTGCCTAATTAAGGAATGACCCAGGCCAGGTTATGACTATGTTTGGCAGAATCTGATTTTTTTTTTTATAATTTCGACAGATAATATTGATATTTATTTCTGAGCATTTTTTTCTATTATCCCTTTAAAATTTCACAGTTACACAAAGTTATGTATGTTAAGCATTTTTAATTATTTTTATTTAAATGTTAACAATTGTAGTAAATTATGGAAAGTCAGACAATAATTATTGAATGATAGAGGACATTCAGATTCACAAAATTAAAGCTTTAAAACTGTTAAAATGTCGATTAGCAACATCATATGTCAAAATATACAAAGTAAATACACTTAAATCAAACTCTAAGAAGTTCTCAAGCAGCATTTTTCTTACTTTGCCTATCCATAAATTTGGATTATGATGGATAGATATGTATTTTCATTGACGTGTTTGTGTGTATATGGTGAAATTGACGCTTACCACATTTACTGAAAAAAATCTAACCCTTCCAAGCCTAACAATCAGTAAAGGAAATTCCATCCTGCTTTCTTCAGCAAGCGGGCTGGTGAGTCTAACATATGGCATCCAAGCAGAGGAGAGAACTGAAGCAAGATTCTCTTGGATGAAGACCTGAGATATAGAGGAACCCTGGAAAAAAGAAAACACAATTTTAAAATCCAAGGTAGGACTCCCTTCTAGACTTCAAATAGCTGGAAGTATGATAAAAGGCTGGGAACGTAATTAACTGAGGCACAATTCCTGGTCTCTTAAAAGCGAGTCTCCCATTGTCTTCAATAAAACTAAGATTTGGCCATATACACACTCATTTTATATGCATCAGCACATAGTTTCAATTTGCTTTCCAGGACAGAGTTCATAGCAGATATTTATCTTGGTTTTTCTAAGTGCTTCAGTACAACACTGAGTCTGTATTATACCATACTTGAATTTAAGACCAGAGGTTTATAGAAGCTCATTATGGGCCAAATAAGATTGAGCATGTAATTAAAGCTATGCTTAGGGACTTGACATTTGAAAACATAAGGGAAAATAATCTTGTAAGCACCAGAAGAGGCTACTACGGATGTTATCTGCCAAGGTTTACTCAGTCTTAGGGGCTTTTATGAAAAGAAAAGATATTTTTAAAAGAAACCTTCGTTAAGTTGTTAATAGTTCAAATAAACTGCTAGCCACATTTAGGAAAATAAAGGCTTGGCATTTTAAAATTAAAGTCCCCTGAACACTCTGAAGAATTCAGAAAATAAATAAATTATATCAAGGATGTTCCTCATATAGCAAGGATGTTCTGTTGCTTACTCTCACTTCAATTTCACTCCACATTCTGTCTGAAAAGTTCAGAGGACATATTCATTACATTACAGCTGTAAAATTCCCTTGCATCAGACTTTTTTGTCCTTTTGTTGACAGTGGTGGCTGTGATTGTGTAGTATCATTTGTAAGATTCAATTTTTATCCACAGAATGACATCCACAGCAATAGCTTTTTCATGTATATTTCTGGCAGTTATTATGTTTAACCTTATCAAATTTGAGGAACCATAACGATTTGTAACTCAAAATCATTCCAAGTGAATATACACACCAGAACTGCTAAAAAACATAGCTGTTATTTATTATTATTATTAATTATGACATTAGAAAATTTGACAAAGTGCAATACACTGTGGAAATGATCAGAAAAGTCGATAAAATTGTATAAGTATCGTAGTATGAATAGATAGATTTTGAATGTACTTCTTTGTACAGAGTAAACTGATATGTTTAACAGAAAAGTAAATAACTTCCTTCACAAATAACAGCTCCAAAAATCAAACCAAACCCAAGAAGTCTGCAGATTGCAGAGAAACAGAACATTGTCCCCAGTCTCTTGTCATCATTTATATTCTGGAATGATATATTCTGTGTAAAAACGCATTTTCAAACCAAGATAGAAAATCGATCCCCTGCAGATCGCTATAAGCCAGTACCAGCACTGCCTTTGGGACTAATAACATTATGACATTTGGTTGAACATTTCTCTGATATTCACCACAGACTATCATGAGTCCTTTCACCGCCTGATATGTAATACTGAGTGTGGGTTGAGTACCTCGGTCACAGGGTATTGTTTCTGTTTCATGACCGGATGACTCCCAAAATGTAGCTGAAGTGAATTTGTGCTCATGTAGTATATTGTTATCAGTTATTTAACCCTTATTTAGTGATTGTGATGGGCTTACTGTTGTACAAGATGCAACGTAAAGACATTCTTTCCCTGCCCTGAAGACATTCAGGTTTAAAGAATGTGCATAGTGAAGACGGAAAACACAGAAACATCAAGCTTAAGGGATCATTTTGGGCAGAGTGGTTGTTTAAGAGGTGAACTCACATATTGTAAACAGTGTGGTAGAGGTATGTGTTCTCATAGGGATCTGAGTCAGAGGGTAATGAGTTGAGGATGTGGGAATGGGGAGCTGTTCCTCAGGTAAAAGGTCAACATGAAACAAGGGTGGAAGATGGAAGCATAATGAGGAAATGAATGGGGTCTTGTGGCTTGCGTCACTGATAAAGTGGAAAGAAGCAGAAGTAAAGGATAAGACACAAGAGAAATTCCAAAGGGGAAGAGAGGTTAGTCTAGTCCAGCAAAAGAAGCAAGGAGTCCTGTGGCACTTAAAGACTAACAAATTTATTTATTGCATGAGCTTTTGTGGGAGAAAATCCCACTTTGTCAGATGAGAGTGACAGAATCTGCAAGGTTTTGAAGACCTGGATATGTTGAAATGAGGAGTCCTGTGGCACTAGAAGACTAAAAATTTATTTATCTCAGGAGCTTTCATGGGAGAAAATCTCACTTCGTCCAATGGTGCGTGGTGTGCCAGTGGAGTGGAGGGACACAAAGAGCAAGGTGACAAAGCAACGGGAGAAGAATTTTAGAAGCCACATTTTGGATGGGCGACAGGGCATGCACTTATTTGAACAAACATTCATGGATTTTATTTTTGGTAGCATTTGCCGAGGTCTAATCAACTATGTATCTTTTTTTAGGAGTTGATGTCAATCTCTTATAGTTCCGGCTCAGCGGAGCACTTAAGTTTGTGCTTAGCCTTGAGCACGTGCCTAAGACATGTAGAAATTAATGTTTAAATTTAAGCACGTTTATATGCTTCGCTGAACTGGAGATCTTCTCAGTGGGATGCTTAAGAAAGAATTAAAACACTAGAACAAATTCCTCAGTGTGCATCCCACATTACTGGGAACTCCATGGAAACAAATGGTGGGCAATCATGGATTCGTAAACCTCCAAGGTCTATTGCCAGAAGTTGACTATCTGGAAGATCAATTACCGCTGCTCTGTTTATACACATCTCTGCTAGTTTATAATCTCTGCTATGGAGTGCACATTAGCGCGTATCTTGGAAAAGTCTCTGATCCTCTTGAGAACAGAAAAGCAATATTTATAAAGACACATGATATTTCAGTACCATGTATTTGTGATTAGAATCTGTCTGTAAGGATGCCTCCAGCTGCTGACAGAAGAAAAGAGAAAGACAGAAACAGGAGTCACCATGGCTTTTTTACTATAGGAAACAGTATTTATTGCCTATGACTTCCAAAGTATACATTAAAATGATTAAAGAGACTATTTTGAATGGCATCACTTGTTATGATTAACCCATGGGAGCAATATAACGGAGGAGCTGTATTCTCAAAATATAGTTAAGATTAACTGAATTTGGATCTTACTGTTTTTGTTGTCAAGTAAAAGATAGCAATATTTTATTTTGGTTTCTATTCTGAAATGCAATTTAAAATTTCTCTGTCAGGCAAAGCTGCTCTTAGCTGAAAACATCTTTCTAATTAAAAGAATAGTAATCATATGGTATAAATTCTGCCGCATTAGAAAATCTTTCTAAAATGCTAAAGAAGTTTTCTTTGCTAACAAGTTTTCAGGCATGCAGCGATGTATGAAAGTTACATATTAGAACTAAAAATGTGTTAGTATCAAATTTATAACTTCAGCTTTGTATAAATCTATGACATTATATCAGATATAGACATAAAAGATAAAAGTATTAGATGCCTAATTGAGTGCAGGTGATTTGTAAATCTGAAGTATTAGCCATAAGCTGTAAGTCTTTTTTTTTAATGCAAAATAATCTTGGCAGAACCAATGGCGGCTTGAACAAAATTAAATCTTCCAAGGGCTGGCTGGAGAGTGTGCAGTAAAGCCTGTGTTTTAGGCTTTACCTGCTTGCTTTAACAGATTAATCAAGAGTATTAACAGATCATTTTCAAGGTAAATAAAAAGCATGGGGTTCTCTGGGTATAAATATAAAATTGAGTTTAAAATTAAGTTAGTTATTCAGCACTTAAAGTCAATGATTATTTGTTCTACTCTCTGATGATGAGAGCACATTACATACCATCAAAAATTTGTTAAAAACAATAGAATTACAAAACCCACAAATGGTTTGAGTCAGTCTGACAGATTGAAGTTCTCCAAATCCATTGAAAAAACTACGCTAACATATTAATTTGACTTAAGCCTCCAAAATGTTCCTGATTATATCATCCCAGTTGTGCTGTATTTTTGTTTTATTTTTCACTCAAGGAAATTAAAAGGGTTTGGTTGATCCTTGTCCAAGTTTTTGAAACGTATGGCAATGCTACGGAAATAAAAGATTACTTGAAATACTTTTTAATAATATGTCATCTCAGCAGAGATAAAAGTTTATATTTAATGCCCTCATCAGTCTTCTCTCAGTATTGATAAAAGAACAAAAGGTCAATCTTGTGCTCACTGATAGAAGGACCTGTGGTTCACCTTGCTGTAAAATCACGAGTTTATGTCATAAATATGACCATATTCACTAAATTGCTTTAATTTGGTTTGTTTTAGGGAGAAATAAAGGGTCAGTAGCCCCGCTGAAATTAATGGAAGTGTGCCCATCGAGGCAGATCTTCAGTGTAACAGAAATCAGTGCAGCTGTGACAATTTACACTGGCAAAGGATCTGCCCTGTCAACTTTAATGAGCTAGGATTTCAAATCTAGACTTCAAAACTGTATCAACACTAGGGGATTAAGAATTTCAAAAGGGTCTAAAGGATTTAGGTACCCAGCTCTCACTACAAATGACTCCTTTGGGTTCCTTTCAAAACCCCAGACTATATTATGGGAAACTGTATAAAAAGTAGCTGAGGACTCTACAGGTTCAGTTCCTACTGAAGTCGATGGGAAATGACAATCCCAGAATAAGAAATAAACCAAATAAAGGAATCCCCCATTTCTCCCCCTCCAAAAAGTTCTGATAAGAATATAGAGCTTTTCATCCCTAGATCTCATGGTACTTTGCAATTGAAAATAAGAACATTGTCCGCACGATACAGATGGGAAAATGGAGGCACATAAACCCATCAGAAAAAAATTATCAAGTAGACAGTTGAGCAGTATGTGTTGAAAAGCTTCAGGTGAAGATTCTTCATGAAACCTCACTTTTTTTTTCGATTCCTGCAACTTATTTAGAGCCCAACCAAACTCCCAGTAATATCAAATTATTTCAATGGGAGCTGGATTGAGCCTTTAAAGCCAACATTTCCACACTTAAAAGCCTTATTTTTAAAACCTAAATCTACATTCAGGTACCTAACTAAAAGTAACCTGTTACAGGTGATGAGTTCCCCAAAACTAATTCTGATGTAAATGGGAACTGTGAGTGCTTAGCCCTCATAGACATCTGGCCACTTGTATTCAGGTATGCACGTGTGGATTTAGAAGACTAATTTTAGACACCTAGGTCTGAGAACGTTGCCCTGTCTGTCTCACTCATGATTTTTTGGCACATATGCTTATGGACTTTTATAACTTGATTAGCTATTATAGGCTCAGTGAGGTATGGTCAGCTTGTTTGTTGGATAATAAAAATGGATTTATTTAAAACAAATTAGCAGCTATTTAAACAATAGGAAATCTATCTGAAGTTGAATAAAGAATTTCTTCTGTATGCCCAATTTAAAAAAAAAGCAGCATGATACTGCAGCATGTAAAACATACCATATTATCAAAATGGGAATAATAATCTTTCATAGAAACTTAAATGTTTCCTATACATTTTTAGATCTCAAACTCTACTATGGATTTCAATCTGCTGCCAATAAAGTCAATCAGAGCATCAGCATATTTGGATGCTAATGACAGAAACATAGGGCTGGAAGGTCTTCAAGAGGTCATCAGGCATGACCAAGAAAACATAAACTATTCCAGTCTTTATTGGATTTCCTTTTATTGATTTCAGACTAATTTGAGCTCAATTTGTGTTCTTGCTGCCAAAAAGGCCAATGGCATACTGGGCTGCATCAGAAGAAGCGTTGCCAGCAGATCGAGATGTGATCGTTCCTCTCTATTCGGCACTGGTGAGGCCGCATCTGGAATGCTGTGTCCAGTTTTGGGCTCCCCGCTACAAAAAGGACGTGGACAAATTAGAAAGAGTCCAGCGCAGGGCAACAAAAATGATCAAGGGGCTGGAGCACAAGCCCTGTGAAGAAAGAGTGAAGGAACTAGGCTTATTTAGCCTGCAGAAGAGAAGACTGAGGGGGGATTTGATAGCAACCTTCAACTACCTGAAGGGATGCTCCAAGGAGGATGGAGCTTGGATGTTCTCAGTAGTAACAGAGGACAGAACAAGGAGCAATAGTTTCAAGTCGCAGCTGGCCAGGTTGAGGTTGGATATTAGGAAAACCTTTCTTGCTAGGAGAGTGGTGAAGCATTGGAATGGGCTACCTAGGGAAGTGGTGGAATCTCCATCTTTGGAGCTATTTAAGGCTTGGTTAGACAAAACCCTGGCTGAGATAATTTAGTGAGAGTGGTCCTGCTTTTTTGGCTGGGGGTTGAACTAGATGACCTCATGAGTTCCCTTCCAACCCTATGATTTTATGATTCTATAGTTCTGAAATTTTTCCTAATTCCTAATCTAAATCTCCCTTGCTGCAGGCAAAACTGATTACTTCTTGCCTTCAGTGAACATGGAGAACAACTGACCACCAAACCCTTTTTAAAAGCCCTTAATATATGTAAAGACTGTTATCAGCTCTCCCCTTGGTCTTTTTTCCAAAGCTAAACATGTCCAACTTTTTGTTAACCTTTCCTCCGAGATCAGGTTTGCTATACCTTTTGTCATTTTTTGTTGCTCTTATCTGGATTCACTCAAATTTATCCACATCTTTCTTAAAATGTTGCGCCCAGAACTGGACACAGTACTTCAACTGAGGCCTCACTGCTGCCAACTACAGCAGGACAATTTCCTCCTGTGTTTTACTTACCACACTCCCGTTTATCTGACCCCGAATGATTTTTGCCTTTTTCACAACTCCATTGTATTGCTGGCTCACATTCAATTTGTGATCCACTTTAATCCACAGTTCCTTTTTAGCAATTCTACTGACTAGTCAGTTATTCCCCATTTGGTAATTATGCCTTTGATTTTTCCTTCCCAAGTGAAGTACTTTGCACTTATCTTTATTTGATTTCATTTTATTGATTTCAGACCAATTCTCTGACTTCTCAAGGGTGAATCTGAATTCTAATTCTGTCTTTCAAAGTGTTTGCAGCCCCTTCCAGCTTGGTGTTAGCTGCAAATTTTATATGCATACTCTCCAAGCCATTTTCCAAGTCATTAATGAAAATGTTAACAAGCACTATTCTGAGTAAGGTCACCTGTGCGCCCCTACTGGATATATCCTCCCAATTTGATAGCAAACCATGGATAACTCATCTCTGAGTATAGTCTTTCAACGAGTTATGTACCCGCTTTATAGTAATTCCATCTAAACCACATTTCCCTGCTTTGCTTAAGGGAATGCCATGTGAGAGTGTGTCAAAAGTCTTACTAAAAATCATGATGTATCACCTCTCTACTTAGTTTTCACCTTATTCACAACATGAGTTATCCCATCAAAATAGGAAATTACTTTGATTTGCTAAGATTTGTTCTTGACAAATGCTGGATTCTTTATTACCTTATCATCTCCTGGCGCTTACAAATTAATTGTTTAAAAACTTGTGCCGGTATCTTTCCAAATATTGAAACTAGGCAGACTGACCTGTAATTTCCCAGGTTATCCTTGTTCCCCTTTTTAAAGATGGGTACTGAGGTTGCCCTGCTCCAGTTTTCTGAGACCTCACCAGTCCTCCATGAGTTCTTGAAGACAACTGCCAACAGTTCTGAGATTGCATCAGTGCCTTAAGTACCTAGGATGAATTTCATCAGGCCTTGTCCATTTGAATACCCATAAGTTATCTAATATTGTTCAACCGGTTCTTACCCAATTTTTGGCTTGCCTTCTTCCCCCATGTTTGTTAATATCAATTGTGTTGAATATCTGGTCACTATTAACTTTTTAAATGAAGACTAAAGCTAAATAGGCATTAAATACCTCCGCTTGCTTCACATCACCATTAGCTTTCCTTCCCTGCTATGCAGAGGTCCACTTTTCTTCATCTTTTCTTATTACCTTTTATGTCCCTTCACGTGTGTAACCTGTTTTGTGCCATAGCCCTTCTAATTTTGCCTCCACGTGCTTACTCTATTCTTTTATATTCCCCCTTAGTGATTCATCTATGTTTCCATTTGTTATAGGATCCCTTTTTGATTTTCAGGTCATGAAAGATTATGAAGATATATTGCCATCTTGCTATTCTTTCTGCCTTAGCAAACATTAAAATAAATTCTGAAATTTAAAGCACTGAAATAAAATAAATGACTCATCAGGATTACAAATTTTTTTTGAATAGGTGACCAACTAGTAGTAAGTGAAAAACAGGGACAGGAGACGGGGGATGCTCATCACCTGTATAAGAAAAAAGTCCCAGATGTCAGGACTGTTCTTATAATACCAGGACATCTGGTAATTCTAGCTTGAAAATGTAACATAAAGGAAAGGTGAGATAAGATTTAGCACAAAAGAAGTTCCCTTTTCCCCCAAAATATCACCAGCAAACAGTGCACAGAAAGGACATTCTTGCATCCTACATCTTACACATGCTGTCATCTTTGTTGACCAGTCTACTTCATTCTCTCATTGGTTTTTTCATTAAAAACTGTATCTGTTCTATTCAGATCTTGTTCCATACTAGTAGTTTTAAATAGATAAAATGTGCTTTCATTTAAAAACAAAGGATTTATCATCATTGCAATGGTCAGAATGCCAACTGATTTAGGGCCTAATTGACTTCAGTGAATTAACCTGAGTAAAGAGAGTAAAGTTTTGAATTCTATGTTCATAATAACAGTTACCCTCCATTTGTTAAGTTCCAAAAGGGCAGCCGTGTTAGTCTTGTTCAGCAAAAGGAGGAAGGAGTCGTGTGGCACTTAAAAGCTAACAGATTTATTTATTGCATGAGCTTTTGTGGAAGAAAATCTGTTGGTCTGTAAGTGCCACAGGACCCCTTCCTCCTTTTGTAATAATGCAATTTTCTCCCATGCAAGCTCATGCGAAAAATAAATCTGTTAGTCTTACAGTGCCACATGACTCCTTGGTTTGTTTTTTTTTAAGCCACCTTCAGTCTCCTTGGGAAGGAAGGACTGTAACATAAAAGACGTATTTCTGTACATCCATTTAAGCTAGCAAATGCATTTAAAATTCAACCAAAACACTATTAAACTCCACTTCGTTTTCTGAATAAGTCACAACCATCTATCACAGCTTTCCTGGATTAAGCTGGAATCTATAGTCCCTTGCAGGCATGATATTGCACAAGAAAAGCAGGGGCAATTCTCCCTGTAGATTGGAACACCATACAAATGTATGAAAATGTGCAATATGGTAGTTCCAAATGTGAGCTCTGAGCTTTCATTCCTGATTTAGGCAAACTTGTCAGTGATTTTGAGGTATCTAATTCTCACTGAAATTAATAGGAATTAGGTGCCTAAATATTTTTGAGCAGAGCCTTCCTGCCTAGAAGTACTCCCAAGACAGGATACTGCAGTCAGTATTGTAATGAGATATAAAGAAACAGCAACAATACATCATAAACTATTGATGGAAATTGATTGTTTTACCCCTGCATCACACTCACTTTTTCACACACTCATGGGCTACTAATATTAGGTTCCAAGTTTATTTGCCTGTGCCTCAGGTGGTGTGCCCTTGAAAGATGATCATACACAGCTTCCCTCTGAGCCCTAGCTCAGTAAAGTCCCATGAACTTCATTAGGTGGGCCACAGTGGACTTCTGTGTTTACTGTGCATTCTCCTCTCTGTTTGATTTTTATGTTGTTTTGAAATTATTTCCTAGGATGGACAGGGCATCTCAGATATTCCCTCTTCTCATCATCCTCTTGCCCAATTCATATTCAATCTAATATCCAAGTGAGATACAGCTGTGGAATACTGTACCACTTCATATTAAGAGGAAAAAATCTAGACAATAAGCAAATCTAGAATTCTCTTAATAAATGGGTGTGTATTTATCATCTCAGAATTTTACTGTATATAATTATTATGTAAAGGTATACCTACAGTAAAGTCTCCAGTATGTAAAACCATATCACGTCTCTGTGTATGTGTGTGTCTGTGCACATTTGCATATACAGTCAGGTTATGTTTATGAGAACCATAACCGAAGTGTATGTGAAACCCAATTATATCAGAGACAGAGGAGAAAAGAAGTGAAAGGAGATACCTTTTCACAAAAGCCCTTTCTTCTGCCATCTTAGATTCAGTTCGCTGCCTGTCAAATGACAGAAAGCACAGACCAAATCAACAGCCAGAGATTTTTAATTGCACCTTTAACTATTTAGCCAGAACTTCAATGTAAAAGAATCTGATTGATTTCAACCTCCGGTCTAGTTCTTACCTCATGAGAGCAGGCAATGGGTGACAACATGAAATGTTCTCCCATCAGCAATGGAAAGGATCTCCTAAAATAACCCCAGGACTTCTGCTATTTCCATGGGCTGAGGAACATAAAACAAAACTTCAGCCTTCCTTTGTCTGCAGTCTCTAGGCCCCTCAGCACTACCTGAGATTATTACCAGAATTCAGGTACCAGGATTGTCTTGGTGCCGTCAGAGCCAATAACCACACCAAGAGTGAAAAGGTATTTCCTTTATTGCATTTGTAATCACAAATGGGCCTCCTGCACTAGTGGCAGAGAGACCCTGATTACATCAAATGGTCAGTTTATATACCCCTGGTATCTTGTTAGTCCTGCTATGCCTTATATGGTTACAAATAAAACAGTGATACATAATTGGTTGAAAATGATCTCAGGTGTGGGAGGTTGGGGTTTTTGGAGACAGGGAAGTTAGGGGATTTTGAAAGGAGAAGTAAGGGGATTTCTGAACTGGTATCTAGATGATAAACAACAAAATGGCTTTGCTAAGGCTAAGGCAACCGCTATAGTTATTGAATGCAACTGTTAACTGTTAGCTATGCTTAGTGCCTGCTTACAAGATGGTCACACACAGTTTTGATTTCCCTTTCTAATATTTTGGCTGGTAAAACTTTTGATGTTTCATGCTCTAGATTTGATCCTGCTTCTCTTGTCCATCCACTTCGCTGTTCCTCCTCGGAGTCACTGAATAGAGCGATGGTTGGTTTCTCTCCAAAGCCATCTCTGCCCTTCTTTTTCCTGGTAAGAAAGGAATAGCTGTCTCCTTTAAGGGGGAGTTCAGCTATCTAATTGCTTCTGTATGTTTTGAGATATTACAGGTATTGAGGAAACCTCCTTCCTGCCACAGAAATGGCTTCTGCTGGGCTTGCAATCTCCCCCTGAACACAAAGACAACCAGAAATTGTAGATGATGTTATGAATGGTACAAATAAAAAAATGGAGCTCATTCAAATCACAAACCTGCAGTCAAGCCAGGGAGCTGCTGGGAAGTCTGCAGAGCTTCCAGGGCCCCACTAAAGTAATTGCCTCTGAGTTCCTGTTGTTCAAGCTGTTTGCCTTCACTGATTCCTTCTTCTGTCTCCTGCCTTGTTAAACCAGGCCTGGAAAAGGAGTTTGGAGGACAAGGGAGCCCTAAGGAGGGAGGGCGCTGGGCTGGAAATAGGTTGGTCCTACCCTAGAGGTGAACTTTTGGGGAGCTCCTCTCATGTCACCTTCCCACCCATCCGGACAGACACAGACCCCTGCCTGGCCCCCCACACCTGTGGCCAGGAGCCTGCGGGTGGGGCAGGAGTCTCAGCCCAAATCCTTCCCCTCTGCTTCATGCGCGGCCAGAGTCCCTTCACTCCGGAGCCGCTCCAGAGTGACTCCGGTGTAACAGAGGCAAGCAGCTGGCCTGTTTCATTTACAATTATTGCCTTTGGTGGGACACGTTTTGAACAAGCCTTGCTGCAAACACCCCCCCTCCCACCTCAGGCTCCGAGCTTGCCTAGAATGAATCAGCCACTCTACGTCCACACGTGGCTAAGATACAGATTTCTGGTGGGGGGCGAATTAGGTGGAGCAAGTTGACAAGAAGGGGTGAGATCTGTCTCCTGGCCTTGCTGACAGGCCCCCCTCCAAACATTGTTAGCTGAGAGCCCCCTGGGTAAAGCCCTGCTCACTTTCAGGCCATGTCAACACCTGGGGTGCCACAAACCAGTTCCACTCCCGACTCCCTGGCCACGGAAGGGAAGGCGCCTGTGTCTCCTAGCTCCAGAGTGGCACCTGGCCGGAGACTTAGGGTTTGATCTGCATCCATGGAAACGCAAATCGATGTTCCCCATCCCAGCCCAGTTCTGGTCTCTTAGCCTGCAGAGCCACGGTTTAAATTCAGTGTTTACATTAAAGCCTAAAGCGAAGCGCGGAGACCTGTTTCTACACATCGGACACAGGGCACCAGGGGGGTGCAGACTTTGGGTCTGCACTAAATTTTGACTTTTGGGGACTTGAATGAGGGGAGGCTGGCTGAAGAAAGGAAAGATGCGAGGTGCATGTGTGATTCTCAGCAAAGGGGCTGAAATTGGAGCAAACGACGGCAAGGTAATAAAACATCTGCCACCAGTGACCATGGAGCTATGTGAGACATAGTCTGTCTGTCTGTCCGCCTCACACCCCTTCTAATCTCTCAGTGAGCTGCAACTTGAATTTGCCCAGAAGATGTGGGCTGAATCTGGTGCAAGTGGCCGCGGGTTAAGGGGTAGGGTCTGGTGGTGATGGGGAAGGTCAGGGCAGGCGGTTCCCTGTGGATTGAAGCTGATGCAAACCCCAGGGTGGCTCTGAAATATAACCGGCCCCCGGCACCTGCAGCACTGAGCCCTGGGGGGAGTCTGGTTTACACAGAGCCTGATCCAGAGCACAGCGCTCACTCCTGGGGCCAGCCACGTCTGTCCCCAGGTCTGCCAGATTTCAGCACCTGAGTCCCTTGCACCGCCTCTGGCTGGCGGTCAGCTCCCCTCAGGGTGTGAATTCACTCCCCTGGCTTGGCCCTAGCGGGGAGGGACGCACGAAGTGGTTGAGTCACAGCTGTGATGAGTGGAGCGTTCTCAGCCCCCGTCCTTCCACCTGTAGCCACAAGACCTGCCAATTCACAGCCCCCACGTGGGGCAGAGGGAGGGAGCTGGACCCGGGATGATTCTCCCAGCTCAGTTAAGCGGATTAATTCTCACCCGGTGCTTTGCAATGCCCCACAGATCAGGCCCTAAAAGTTTGCAGGGCAGGTGGGCTCTCTGCTCCCCCTGCGTGCCCATGTTTCACTGCCAGGCTGCTCCTGTGTTTGTGGGGACTTGCAGCCTCCCTAACTGCAGGGTGGGTTCTGTCTGTGACTCATAGCAGTTACCTTGATGGCCGCCCCTCCAGGGCCATCACTAAAGTACATAGAACGTGTGAAGTGAACAATGGCTCCTTCACCTTTACTAGATGACCCCCTTGAACTCAACTAGATGGCCGTTACCACCCTGGGGGCCCATTGTTTTGCAGGGCTTGGTGTAGGTGGGCTCTGCCTAACTGCAAGGTCCTGCAAGGCATGACTCATGCCCCCATTGTTCCCCACATTCCCTGTCATCAGGGAAAGGCGGGAAATAGTCTTTAAAAGCTGAGGTTCTGGGGTGCTCTGGCAGGACGGTTTTCAACATCTCTCCTGGCCTGATCAACCAGAAGCTGCCTCCTCCGCTCACGAGTTCCCCCTAGAGAGTATCCACGAGTTACCCCCACGAGTACAACTGCCGGCCGATTACGAGTCTCCTCCGGTCTGTAATGCTGTTACCCTTGCTGCTAGGAGTGGTAAGAGTCTGCCCTGCAACCTTTCTCTAAGAAAAAAGTTATTCTATTTCTTTACCACTGCTGCAAAACTACTTTCCCCAGCTCTACAGGCTTGTGTGTGTGTCTTTGAGTTTATATCCCACTTCAGTGTGTATGTTAGGAGCTCCCCCTGTCTGTAATTGCCTCTTGCTACTTTGTTTCACTCAGTGTATCCCTTTTCCTTCTGGGTTGTTTGAACTTGCTTTAAGAGTATCATTGTGTTTTGCAACATTGTATAAAGTTAATTGGTAGCCTTAGAAGTCTTAAGTTAGCTGTTAAGATTGTTTCCTTTAGTTCGTAGCCTTTAGAATTGTTTGGTTAAGTTGCCTTTGCCCTCCCCTCTGTAACCTCCCCAACTTAAATAAACCTTTTTCCCTTTAACTTTACTTGTTCCCTCTTCATTTCTGGGATCCCCGGTGCACCTCAACTTTCCTTCTCTCCCTGTGGTTCCCAGCTCCGGAGCCGCTCCTGCGGTTGCTGCCAGTTCCCCCGATCCCCGCCGGACTCTAGCGGCCCCGCTGCTTTTTCCCCGGCTCCCGCAGCAGCCCGCCAGCCCTCCCCGTCCTCCGCCGCTTCCTGCGGCTCCAGGCTCCCGAGCCGCTCCTACGGCCGCCCTTCCTGCCCCGGCTGCCAGCCGTTCTTCCCCACCTCCTGCCCCCGGCTCCTGAGCCGCTCCCGTATCTGCCGCGTTCCTGCGGCTCCTGGCTCCCGAGCCGCTCCAGCTCTCCTGCGGCTTCCCGTGGGCTCCCCGCCCTTGCTGCGGCTCCTCCTCCGCTTTCCGCGGCACCCCAGGTCCCTGCCGCTTTTCTGTGGCTTGCCGGGCTCTCCAGCGGCGCCCCCGCTTTCTTTGAGGCTCCCGAGCCGCTCCCGTGGCCACCGCCACTTCCCCCGAACTTCTGCCTTCCCCGCCAGCTGCTTCCCCGAACCCCTTCTGCCATCCCTACCATTTTGCCCTCCTCTGCCTCCCCCACAAACCCCTGAATCCCCTTTCAGCCCCTCCTGCTTCTCCCCATTGCCCGCACTCCCACGCACCTACAGCCCCTCTCCTGCCTCTGTCCCCTTACCCCAACCCCCAAGCACCTCCTCACCCCGCTGCCTTTCGACACCCCCCCCACTTGCCTTTACTCCTCTTCAGGCCCCAGCTTCCCTGTTACTTATCTTCTCTGCCACTGTGGCACACTAATTTGCATTGTACCCCCCCCCTTCCTATAGTGTATTAAAGTAGCCTTTAGGTTATAGTGAGTAGGGCTATAGTGTTAGTAGGTTAGTTGAAGAACCCCATTGTTCCCCAACCTGTCCCCACTCCCGAAAGTTAGGTACCCCCCAACACTTTACAGAAACCACTGTGACAAACACGACATACACCGACCACCGCTCACCTTACCCTATACTCATTTTAATAAAGTTCACCCCAAATCTACCCCATACCCCAGGGGTGCAGTGATTGCCCCCCAAGGTCCTCAAATTTTCAAACCTGCTGGCAGGGTCAGGTTCATCACCTTTTGTGCTCCTGGGTTCAGCTCCAAAGTTTGGGGTTCAGCTGCCCTTCCAGTGGGGGGGGTGGGGGTGGGAAGGCCCCTAGCCCTGCTGACACCATGCCGCACCACCTCCTCCAGCTTCCCTTCCCCAGGCCATGGGCTGGAGCTGCTAGGGGAGACCTGGCAGGGCTGACCTTGATTTTCTAGGCCCAGTTCACTCCTCTTCTGTGTTTCCCCATTCAGACCCATCCCCATCCATCCCTTCACCTCCTGGGCCCATTCCTGCCGTGCAAAACTGCAAGGGGCTCACCAGCAGCCAGTCAGAAAAGAAATCAAGCCGTTTTTCACCTTCAAAAGAGTATTTGCCACCCTCTTGCTCATTAAAATGCAGTGATGCAGACCTCTACCTGGTCTGCTAGGCCATATCCAGCCGGGGCAGGAGGAGGATGCAAGGACATGCCAGAAAATTAACATTTCATTAAACTACAAGAAGAGGAAACTAAATACAGCAAGCAACACCACAGAAATAATGGTACTCATTGGGCTGGCAGGATTCAGTAGTACTAAAGGTGTATGTGGGTACCAAGAGTGTCCAGGATTATGAGTAAATTGAACAAGAGCTTTGGCAAGCACATCATTTTCCTGCTTCAGAGCTGAAGACTACCTCCAGCTATTTGAGGGCAGAAGGAAATTTTCACTAGGGAGCAATTATGCCATAACTGCCCCCTGTAGAAATTATTCCTTTAGGTTATCTGCCTCTGGCCTTTGTGGGAGACAGAGTATCGACTGAGATGATCCATTGCTTCAGTCCTGCTTGGCAATCTTGTAGGTTGCTATATTTCTAAAATTTTACAAAAATATCATTGTAAATGAAAGGATCTGTTAATTGGGGTGCAGGGTGTGGGTGGGTGGGTGTGACTCCATGATGACTGGCCAAATTTGTATCTGAGTCTTACAGAAATAAAAGAGAAAAATTGCTCAGATATCACACATGCAGAATGATCATCAGAACAGTGAATTTGCTGTACATTGTTTCATTCCAGAGCTATATATTATGAAAGCTGTGCTCCAGTTTATTCTTATGTGACCAAGGGATAAATATGTGATTTACTTTATAGAAATGCTGAGCATTTCAGAAGGTGCACAATAATTTCAAAGGTTTCCAGGGGACTGTGGCCTACTGCCTGATAAAGGTTTGTTCCTGTATAGAAATAGTAGAAATTAATTTTTCACCTGTGGGATTATTTTTGTAAATAATTTATTCCAGTGGGGATAACTGTATTTATTATTTTTAAAGTGTCCCATTTCCCAGGGGAGTGTTTAGCATACTGTACGAAAAGGTGGGCCAACTAAAGTGTGCAAAAGAAATTCAAAAAGAAGAGTTTGTGACAGGAAGGAGGCAAAAATGGCCAGTGACTTACTAACCCAATTAGAAAAGCCTTGAAAGCAGCCATTGAAGGACTCATGCTCCTGAACCAAGAAGGCCCTGCCGTCAGTCTGACCCATGCAGGATCTGAGGATAGACAGTAAGGAAAACTCATCTGATTTCATGTGACCTGGAAAAACATAATGTGGGAGGGGTGATAGCTGAGTTAGCATATACCCTGGTTCTGAAGGGTTTCTGTATGATCAGCGTGACTTTCAACTGATTCCACTGACATAGTCATAACTAGCATAGGCCCACCCTATCCAGGGTTGACAAGAAGGTAAAGACATTAAGGCTGTGAAGCAGTCAGAGGTCTACTGATGAAATGTGCTTTGCAAGAAAAACATGTAGAAAAAGAGAAAGAAAGAAAGATAATCTAGTGTAGGCCTGGCAACTAGCTAGATGGCAACCAGTGCAGATAATTAAAATTTACACCTTCAATATGCAGTTCCTTTAGTATCTTACTCCACATTTTCTAGTACTTGAAGTTATTTGATCTGATTCTATTCTCACTGACTCATATTTATTAGTGAAATTCCCTCAATTTCCATGGAGTCACTCCTGTTTTACACTGGGGTAAGTAAAAAGTTGAATAGATCCATTATGCCGTTATATTTTAGAAAAAAAGATTAGAATATTCTTTGAAATGCATTGTGAAATTAACATTGATCGTGTACTTAATAATACCTCCTGGGTAGCTAATTTGAAGTTTCCCTTCGTCTACGTTCTAATTTCAAACCAATCTGAAATTTTCCTGTTCCTTCCTCTCTCCCAATTACAGCCAACAGTAATTCTTTCATAGCCTAATCATGCACAGTATTCTCATTAACTCAAATGGGAATTCCATGTGTGGAGTACTTACAGTAACAGGGTTGCATACTGTAAAGAACTCAAGCAAAAATAATAACTGCAATCTAAACCAGACATATTTGGTGTCAGGAAAAGAACCAAGGACTTTCAGGTCCTAAACCACAAATCTCTGGCACCTGAGTATAAGAAAGTCTCTCATCTTCTCCATATGGTGCAGCCAGACCATGATAGGGTCTCAAAGCACTCCCTGATACATTAAAATCTAAAATTTAACCTTCAGTAGGATCTACCATAGCAAGCATTAATAATCTCACATCCCTTCTGGCAGAAAAAGTCCTGCCACACAGGAGATCTAGGGATCCATGCTTTGAACAGACCTGGCTAAATAACTGATTTTTGTTTAGGTGTTGAACTGACAAAATTGGTTTGAACCACACCTGGTTTTTTTTCATTACTTCTCACAATAATGAAATAAAAACAAAAAACAAAAAACAAAAGATTTAGGCTCAACTAAATGGTTCCTTTGACTTGAAATTAATTCTTCCAGTTTTTCATTTTATCTTCAGTCATTTTTCATGTGTTTTTTTTACCCTTTTTATAGCTAAATTTTTAGATGAAACACGGTTGCAAAACAAAAAGTAAAAATGAAATAGTCAAAACATATTTTCACATTTTTCAAATAATATTTTCCTCATTTATTTACTGCCAAGTGTATTCACCAAATCTGCAAATAGTTTTGGTGCCCTCCAAAATGCATTTTCAAGCAGATTTACTTCTCTCTAGATATTCCATAAGCACCTTCCCACCAAAGCATTTAATGCAACAATTAGAAACCTGATGATTAATTCATTATAGCTGCTGTTCATTGGTGTAGTGTGACTGAGCAGGGGATGGCAGAGGTGCACTCTCCTCAAGTTGAGAGGGCTGCATGAGGCTGGGCGATTCTGCCCTCTGCCTTTCAGCTGCTAGGAGTCCATTCCTAGCTGGAGAAATGTCAGCTCAGTACAGTTGTGAATTCACATTAGTTACCAGATAATATTTTTCATAGTTCAGTTGTTTTTTTTTATTGAAACCCTGCAAGCTGATATTTGTCATTGTGAGGACACCAGTTTGTTGAACAGTCACAAGGAAATTCTCTCTTCTGGTTCTAGTCATTAAGAAAGCATTGTTGAAATTTTGTTTTTATTGGGCAGGTAATAGTTGGGCAGGAGGGACTATCTCCTCTAACTTATTCGGCTGAGAGATAAGGAAGTCTTCACTTAACAGGCAACTTGTGAAACCCTCTGGTGAAGACAATGCCCTTTAGGCTCTTTAGTGGGACAGATACTTTTAGAACAGTGGATTCACCTGGATTGCACTTTATTTGATTCAAGAGGCTTCTTTCCCTTGTGGCTTCTGAATGTTTAAGACCTCCTAGCCCCTTGGTGTGTTGTATACACTGTTCTGCTTGTACCCTTCACACCATTTCTCTGCCTAAACGTGTCATGTTCCCTTCAAGCCACAACTCATATTCCATTATATGTTGTGAGCTAGAGTTTATTTGGTAACACAGAAGTAGCAAAGCCACATGCTCAGCCACCACTGAAGAAGTAGAATGACAAGGCTCATTCTGCACAAATGGTATTCTGCTTACAGCAGAACATATCATATATCTTGTTTTCTATACATAGATATTCTCTATCTTGTCCTGTAATTTAGAATTCCACTTTGGTATCTGGCTTTGTAAGGACTGGAATCACAAGCTGCCGCCCATTCTCTTGAACAAAAAATGTTCCCAATTTGGATGAGGCTCCTCCACATCTTGCAAAGGATTCAGACAGCCCTGAAGTCTCTTTGCTGTTGAACCAATGACAGATGCTACAAATTTATCCCAAAAGACAGCCTAAAGCTGACAGTGATGTTAGACTCGGATGTCTAAAATGCTAGAGACAAAGATTAAAAAGCTTATGATAACAAAATTAGTTTCTTACGCCTTTGTAGTCCATGAAGTCCCTTCTACTGTTTTAAGAGTGATGCTAAAGAGATAATGTGGAGAGTTGGTGGTTATGTAAGAAGGGAATTACCCAGCTTTGGGTAAATTGCTTAAGCTTTTATATGCCTCAGTTTGCCCAGCTACAAGATGGGTAGTTTCAGGCTTGCTATACAATGTGGTTATGCAGCCTCTGCAATGGCTGTGAATGTTACCTTTTATACAGGCTGCAGCATAAATCCTTGTCTGTGGCACCTGAATGCACACATATGCTACGTACCTCTGCTTTTGCAGTTTCTTGCATGGCCTTTTGGCCTTCTTGCTCATTCCCTGCCTGTCTCTTTCTTTGCTTTGTGGTTTCCCCAGCAGGGTAATGGGATGGATTTCCTGTGCCGGTTCTGCTGTCCTTAAAAATACAGAGTGAGAAGCACTGAAGCAGCAAGAAGCTCTTTCCAGAGTGAAGGCATCAATAAAGTCAAAAATCCCTGCCAGCCTGCCCAGGCCTTTTTTCAGGGAAAGCAGATTGTCCACTCTGAGCTTTCCCATCTGGGGAAGGAGAGGCACTGAGTTTATAATCTGCCCCTCTTCAGTGGGTCTTATGAGCCCTGCAGTAGCAGAGACTCTGAGGCTAGCTGAAGGAGTAGGGTAGCAAAGGCAGTAGCGACAGTACGGACTGCAGGACTTGAGCAAATGTCAGAATGCCCCAGAGGCAGTTGCTGCTTGTGGATCCAGTTGCCTTTGCTCCCATAAACAGCTGCGCAATTCCCCTTGGTTGCACAATTAGCTACAGTTTGCCTCATAAACTCTGTACTGTGCATGTGCATGCGAGCGGGTGCCTCATTTAGCCCTAAGCTGCTATGGGGCCTTGAATATAGGGTGAAACCCTCAAATTAGCACTGACTCACTCTAAGGCCTGTGTCAGCACAGGGCTTCTGGGGTGGGAAGGTTGCCCTAGCGCAGGGGTCTGCAACCTGTGGCTCTGGAGCCACATGTCGCTCTTTGGCTGCCCCCTTACAGCTCTGCCCCCCCTCTACCACCAGGAGACTATGCAAGGTGGCGGCATTCCTGGTTTCAGGCTCCCCACCCCGCTGCCAGGGGACCCTGCAGTAGGCATGCTAGCACAGCTCTCCCCACCCATAATGGGTCTCAAAACACTTGGTTATTGAAGAAATTTTTTAAAAATATCTCTTCTTAGCTTTCAGGCTGCCAACCCCTGTCCTGGTGCCCAGAGTCAGGCAGCAACAGCTTCAAAACTTGGGAGGGGGTCTGGCCAAATTACCAGTGGCTGCTGATTCAGTGCCATCTCTCCAGGCAGTCTCCTGGGAAGGCCTCCCCACATGACTGAGCAGGCCTTCTGCAGCAGACCCCAAGGAGGGCAAAATTATAAATTCTGCCTCCGTGAGTGCTGTAGAAAGAGAGCAGTTTGCTGAATCAAGCCAACTGATTTCCATTTGAGGGATCAGCAAGAGCAGCTTTCCTGAGTTAGATACAGTGAAGAAGCTGGGGAAAAATATTTGTGACAAGGGCTATGTCTACACGACACTTTTATTTCGAAATAACACTCGTTATTTCGAAATAAAAGAAATTTAGTCTACACGACGTTTTCTTATTTTGAAAGGACAGATTCTGTCCTTTCGAAATAAGAATCGTTGTTTCGAAACAGTTAAACCTGGATGTTTTCGAAATGGCTGTTATTTCGAAATGATGCCATTTGGACATGTTGTTTCGGAACAAATGGATTCCGAAACAACATGAGTTGAACTTCCTCCCAGGGTGCTAAGAGCCACCCCCTCAGCACCCTGGCCAGGGTGCTGAGGGGGGACAAGCCGCAGGGCATGGGGAGCTGCCCCCAAGACCAGCGGGGAGCCCTGCAGAGGGGTGCCGATGCCCCGCTCTCCCCGCCGCTGGGGCTGCTCAGAAGCCAGGTGGCAGGGTGCAGGGGCTCCCCGCTCTCCCCACGCTGGGGCTGCTCCCCACCCCACCATGGGGTCCGGGGGCGCCCGGCTCTCCCTGCCGCCAGGGCTGGTGGCAAACCCTGCGGCAGGTGCTGGGGCCCAGCTTTTCCCCGCCGCGGGGGCTGCAGCCACGGGGAGCCGGGTCCCACCGGCGCCTCAGGCCCTGGGCTCAGCGGCGGTAGCGGCTGCGAGCCCCGCGGCTCACCAGGCACCAGCTCGGGGACCTGCAGCAGGGGTGGGGTGGCCGCAGCGCCCCCAGCAGGGCGTGGCGTGTGCCGCCCTGGTTGTGACCACCCCACTGGGGGCTGCAGCCCCGCAACAGGGCGCGGGGTGAGTGCGGCCACCCCGCCCTGGCCGCAGGCCCCCGAGCTGGTGCCGGCTCCCCGTGGCAGTGGCCGCTCAGTCGCTGGGGAGCCGGGTCGGGACCGGTTCCCTGGCTGCAGCCCCTGCGGCGGGGAAAAGCCAGGGCCCCGGCACCCTGCCCTGGGCTTTGCTGCCGGCCCTGGCGGCGGGGAGAGCCGGGCGCCCCCGGACCCCACTGTGGGGTTTGGGAGCAGCCCCGGCAGCGAGCAGAGTGGGGAGCCCCTGCACCCTGCCGCAGGGCATCTGAGGACCCCCAGCGCGGGGAGAACGGGACATCGGCACCCCTGTTGAGGCAGTCAAGAGGCAGAGATTTTCACAGCCTCCCATCAGAGGTGAATAGCTTGTTTCACTGAATTCAGCTGCCATCAGGCAAGAGGCATTTATGGTGGGACTCGATCCTGGCTACCATGGGCACCACCTATGTTTGTGACAGTTGAGATCAGCTGAAATAGTCTTGCTAAATGCTCCAAGATTTGAGCATCTTGGAGCAATGTAAGTTGTCCTGGCTGGGGGACCCAGACCTGGCACTCCCTTCTCCCACTGGGTTGGAGGACCTAGACTCTCTGGACACCGGGGCGTGGTGTGGTGTTGGAGTGACTTTGCCCTGATGGGCTGAGTGGCACCCACAGGATGCCACTGTTACGCCTTTTGCCCTGCACTCATTGATAGTGATCGAGAAGGGGCTGCCCCATGGATTCTGCCCTCTCCTCTCCCCAAATTGCCTGTGCACATGTTAATTTCCTCTCCCCAAGTGTTTGGGGGGGGGCTGATCCTAGGGCTGAAAATATGTTGAAAATAGGTGGTGGTAGGATTTTGCATCTTGCCAGGTCCCAAAAGGGCAACTATGTTAGTGGAGACCAGCAAAACAAAAACAAAAAAAGAAAGAAAGAAAGAAAGAAAACAACCCCCCCCAAACCAAACAAAACAAACCAAAAAAAACCCCCCCACCAAAACAATGAGTCCTGTGGCACGTACTCTTTGGCTGTGTTCACACACAGGCATTTATTTCGATACAACTTGTGTCGAAACAACTTGCAGCGAAATAACACCTTATTCAGAAATAATTTAATTCGAATTAAGTTTGTTAATTCGAATTAAGGCAAAAAAGCTCAAAGCGAAATAGCAGTTTCTGGCAACAGTTATTTCAAAACAAGTCACTGTTGTTTCGAAACAACATGTTCGGACTGCATTGTTTCGAAACAACTGTTTCGAAACAACGTTGTTTCGCCCCAAATTGGGTTTAAGTTGTTTTGAAACAAAGGATGCCGTTGTTTCGAAACAACCCTGCGTCATGTGAACTGGGTATTTCTTATTTCGAAACAACCTGTGTGAACACAGCCTTTAAGCACCACAGGTTTCTTGGCTATGTCTAGACAGCACTTTTATTTTGAAATAACACATTATTTCGAAATAAAAGAAATTACATGATGTTTTCTTATTTTGAAAGGACGGACCTCGGCCTTTTGAAATAAGAATCATAATTTCGAAAAAGTAAAACCTACCCCCCTCGAAACGGCTGTTATTTCGGAAGAGATATTTCGAAATAAAGCTCTTCTTTCGAAACAACACTGTGTAGACCTGTTGTTTCGAAAGAGCTGCTTCGAAAGAACAGGTCCAAAAGGCTTTATTTCGAAATATCCCTTCCGAAATAACAGCTATTGGGATTGCAGGCTTCCCCTTAATTCGAATTAACTTAACCATTGGTGGTGTGTGTGTGTGTGCCCTGCGGATTGGTATGTAGAGATTCAGGACAGATGTGATGGGCGCATCCAAAGTACCCGATAAATATTCAACCTGAGCGCCTGAAATCGCTCTGGGGAGGATCTCCAGGGACCTTAAAAGACAGCAAAGCCCTGAGCCATCCTCAGGGTTTCCTACCAATCGAGGCAGCAGGGTTTTAACCTTTCCCATTTGGGACTCAGGTTTCCACATTAAGGGGCATAAGGCGCTTTGAGACCCCGCATCCTAAGCGCTCTTGTGTGGCAGAAATTGGCTTTATACGGCCAAAACCATTGGGACTCAGCAGACCAGCCATCCTGCGGCTCGGTTCGGGTTTGGTTTTGTTAGGGGAGGTGCTTTCTGCATCGGCTGGCTCGTTTTGTGCAGTGTTGCTTTTATCTGAACCCCCCCTGGCTGAAACGGAAAAAGGAGCAGCCGGTAGCCGCTTCCCGTAGCTGTATAAAAATCCTCAGGACACGACACAACATTTTGAGGCTGGGAAAGGCCACAGGAGGCCTCCACATTTTCGGCAGCCCCCAGTGAGGAGCGGATCCTGGTTATCCCCGGGCTGGTGGGATAAATATTCCCGATCGGGGACAGGGCAGAGTCGTTTTCAGGCGCTTTTCAATCACATTTCCACGCAGGAAGAAGGTGTTTGTAATTTATGAAAACTTCCCAAGGGGCAGCCCCGGTAGTCTAGTCCAGCAAAGCAAGCAAGGAGTGCTGTGGCACTTTTAGGGGCTGCCAAATTCATTTCTCGCACACCAGGTGATATTTATCCATATGTCGCCCCAGCTATGGCTGAGATAATTTCCAAAGCAAGGGAGCAGCCCACCCAAAGGCCGGGTTTGCGAGGCTGGGATTAGTTTTCTGCCCCTCGCTCCATGGGAGGAAGCTCTGTTTGGAGAATTGGTAACTAAATCGTTGTAGTTTGATTGTTTCAAATCACTGTAGCCTTCTCTGTGTCTCCACGGACGCCCGCAACGGCGCGAAGCAATTCGAATTAGCTTTGAATCGATTCATGGGACTCAAATGGTGGGAATCCCCCCATCTGCCGCAGACTCCTGTAAATGTTACATCCTTGCTCCTGGGAAAAAATAAAATCCCCCTATTTGCTTTTTGCCTCCCGTATCGAGGAGTCGCTGCAGCTAGGGGTGACTCCAAACCCAAAGAGCCTTTGGGCCGTTTCTACGAGAAGCGAAGCGGTAAGTGAATCCCCCAAAGCGGGGCTCAGATGGGGAGCAGAAACCCAGAGAGACTTTTGCTGGCTGTGGGCGTGCACGTCTGCCTCCTTCCTTCGGCTTTGACACCTGAATCCGGAGCAGAGCCCGCTCCTCTTTGCCTCGCTCCCCCTTTCCTTCACCCCAGCAGCTGCCACTCAACATTTGCTGCCCCCGGCCCCCACCCAAACCCCAGCGGCGCTGCACCCCCTCTGGCCTCAGCTGGATGCAACAGGATCCCCCGGGCGGCGACTCCCCCTCCGGAGCCGCTCCGCTTGCCAGTGGGGCAGGTCTGTTCCCTGCAAAGTCCACCCCTTGCCAAACCCGCGGAGCCGGCCGGGGGGATAAATCGGGCCCCAAATGCACCATGCGGCAGGGAGCTGGGGGGGTCCCGGTCCCCGCCCCCGCCCCCGCCCCGCTTTGAGCCGCCGGGGCTCGGCGCTGCAGGCTGCGGGATGGCGCTGAGCTCCCGGGCCCACGCCTTCTCGGTTGAAGCCTTGGTGGGGAAGCCCGCAAAGAGGAAAGTGCGGGACGAGGAGCCGCCGCCGGAGGAGGAGGAGGCCGGGAGGAGCCGGCAGCCCGGTCCCTATCCCCCGTTCCCCGGGCTGGGCTCCGCCAAGCTCCCCGCAGCCGTGCGGGGCTCGACGGCTTGCAGCCCGGAGGGGAGCGGGGCGAGGTTTGGGGTGTCCCCACGCACGCCCAGCCCGCGGGGGGCAGATTGCAGCGTCTCCCGTCTGTCCCCGCCAGAAACCGGAGCCAAAGCGGAGCCGTCGGGTCCCGGCTCCGGGGCAGCCGGGGCGCAGATCCACGTGGAGCTGCAAGGGGCCGAGCTGTGGAAACGGTTTCACGAGATCGGCACCGAGATGATCATCACCAAGGCCGGCAGGTAGGGACTGAAGCTGCCTCCGGGCCGTGTAAACGGGCCGCCTGGCGCTGGTGCGGCTTTGCTTTTGGGGGCTTTAATCCACTGGGTGCTGGCCAGAGCTGCGAGCACACAGCAAAGGCGGCTTCCCCATGCAGAGCTGGATGTTTTCCGCAGGAGCAAGGAGGCCTGGGGCAGGTTTAAAGATTAACCCACTTTTGATCCCCTGCAGCACTTCCAAGGAGAGTCCTCAAAAACTAACCGATTTCTTGGGCATCGGCTTGCCAGGGCTGCAGCCCACTCCCCGGATGGTGAGGGGTTTGCAGCCCCCCAAAGCTGGAGCCTGGAGAAATGTGTCGGTCTCTAAAGTCCACAGGCAGGGCCAGGTGAAGACATGCTGCGGCCCGAAGCTGTGGCAAGAGTCAGAGGCCCCATAGCATAAAAACTGAAGAGGAGAAAGGGGATTGTGTTTGTTATAACGGAACGGGCGATGAAAAAGAAATGAGAAACACTCCCATGGTCTCCTCTGGAGGTGTGGGGAGCTTGCCCGGGGGCTGGGGAAATGGCCCAGAGCCCTGGAAGGGATGTTGATGGGACTGGCCAGGGGTGGGATGGGGGTCTGAAGGGTGGCCCTGGATTTTCTGGGAAAGGTTATTTAAGCCAAAGTAATTTTAATCGTGATCCGAAATCCAGCCCTGGACTCTGCCTGGTTTTGTCTGTGGAGCTGGTGGGAAACCGGCCAAAGGGGAAAAGGCCCCAGCTGCCCCCCACATGCGGCTTTTCACGGGGCCTTTTCCCTTGTCTGGCCCCCGGCCTGGAGCGGGGGTGTCGCTTCTGCTGTTCCCTCCAGCCCCCCAAATCCCGTCCTCCCAGGGGTCTGTGCCCCCCTCCGAAAGGGTCCAAAGGGGCAGCCCTGTTAGTCTGGTTCAGCAAACCAAAGCAGGAGTCCTGTGGCACTTGTAAGGACTAAATAAAATAAAGCTGTCAGCCTTTCAAAGTGCCCCAGGCTAGAGCCCTGCATGGCTACAAATAGCTGGCTCCCTATCCGACCTGCGGCCGGGAGAAATGGTCGGGGAATATAGCCTTGTGTCTGCCGTGGGGATATAATGCGGAGTTGGGCGGATATCCACATATTTGCGGGGCTCTAGCTCTGTGCAAATAAAAATACCTGGCTCCCTATCCGACCTGCAGCTGCAAGAACTGGTAGGCGGATGGTCTTGTATCTGCGGGTGGGATATAATGCGGATTTGGGCAAATATCCGCAGATTTGAAGGGCTCCAACTCTGTGCAGATAAAAATACTTAGCTCCCTATCCGACCTGCAGCCCAAGAAATGGTGCCCAGATAGTCTTGAATCTGGGGTGCGGATATAAGGTTGATTTGGGCCGATATCGCCATATTTGCAGGGCTCCAGCTCTGTGCAGATAAAATTACCTGGCTCCGGATCAGGCCTACAGGGGCAAGAATTGGTGGGCGGATAGCCTTGTATCTGTGGGTGCCAATATAATGGAGATTTGGGCAGATATCTGCAGACTTGCAAGGCTCTAGCTTTGTGCAAATAAAAAAAAAAAACCCTGGCTCCCTATCCGACACGCAGTGGCAAGAAATGGTGGGCGGATAGTCTTGCATCTGCCGGTGTGGATATAATGCGGATTTGGGCGGATATCCGCATGTTTGCAGGGTTCCAGCTCTGGCTGATAAAAATACCTCGCTCCCTATCCACCCGGCATGGGGAAGAAATGGGCGGCGGATATCCCTGCTGTATCTGCCCATGCGGATATAAGGCGGCTGTGTGCGGCTTTGCCGGCCCTAGCCCGGATTCCTGGTTTGGTTTTCGGGGACGGGGCCGAGGTGAAGTGGCGCGGCTGTCCCTGCAGGAGGATGTTCCCGTCTGTGCGGGTGAAAGTGAAGGGGCTGGACCCGGCCAGGCAGTACTACATCGCCATCGACGTGGTCCCGGTGGACTCCAAGCGCTACAGGTAACGGGCCGGAGCCGGCGGGGAGCGGGTCACCTCCGCGATGGCCGGCCGCCGCCCGCCCCGTCCAGCCCCCGGGGCTCTGCAGGGCCGGGCCGCACCGCGGAGGGTGGGAAGCGGCGGGGGGCCCCGTCGGGGCGGGGAAAGTCTCCGCCGCTGGGCCAAGGAGAAGCTGCCCAGACGGGGGCTCAGCCCCGGCGTGGCTCGGGGGCTCCCCGCGCCCCCCTCGCTGCTTTACTTCTCCTGGGGGCGGTGGGGTGAGCCTGCCCTCCCCGCAGGTACGTCTACCACAGCTCGCAGTGGATGGTGGCGGGCAACACGGACCACTCGTGCATCGCGCCCCGGCTCTACGTGCACCCCGACTCCCCCTGCTCCGGCGACACCTGGGCCCGGCAGATCATCAGCTTCGACCGGGTGAAGCTCACCAACAACGAGCTGGACGACAAGGGCCATGTAGGTGGGACTCTTGGCCGACGGGGGGGCGTCTCTGGCCCCTGGGGGCCCCTGCCAGGCGGCGCCAGAGGCTGCCTATGCGGGGCGCGGCCGTCCAAGGCGCCTTGCGAGCCCCCCAACCCCGATCTGTCCCTTTCCTCCCCACCCGGCTCCTGGCCGGCCCTCCTCCCGTGGGGCGGGAGTTTTCCCCCAAAAGGGTCGGGGAGCGCCGTCGGGGAGGCAGCGCTGCGCTTTGTGCAATGCAGCAAGCAGCGAGGGAGCCGAGCCATTGAGTATGCGGGCAGGATGCAGGGGGGCTGTTTAGTTGCGTGGTTTTGGCTTTGGGGCCAAGGGGAGCTGGCATTTGCAAAAGAAACCGGATCAAAGCCGCCCCCCATCTCTCCCCCGGCCGAGCTCCGATCCGGATTCACTCGCCCCGCGGTTCAGACGGGGCCGCAGGAGCGACGCAGGGGGGCGGCCCCGGGCTTTGTGGGCTGAGAGGAGAGCGGCTCCCCCCTTTTCTCTTCTCCTTCGCAGATTATCCTGCAGTCCATGCACAAGTACAAACCGAGGGTGCACGTTATCCTTCAGGATCCCAGATTTGACCTGGCCCAGATCCAGTCTCTGCCAGCCGAAGGGGTTCAAACGTTTTCCTTTAAAGAAACCGAATTCACCACTGTAACCGCCTATCAAAACCAGCAGGTAACGCAGCCGAGGGAGGAGAAGAAGGAAAGCCCAGAGACACAAGGGCTGCAGGACTCCCAGCTTTTGAACTCCCTGTTTTTCATTTAATTTTGAGCATTATTAGGGCCTCTTGTTTTCCCTAGGTGCCCTCTGCAGCCTTGCTCTCATCAGGGCTCACAAATAAAAATAATGGGTTTAGAAAAGGCCTGATGCGGAGTCCTTACTCCTCTTGACTTCAGCACCTTGTAGGAGCCGGCCCTGCTCTCTCTCAGCCTGCCAGGTGACTTTACACAACTGCTGCCAGATCAGCTAAAGAGAAGGCCATCTTGTTAGGAAAAATGAGAGGGAAAGGAACTTCATCTGCCTGGGGTAATAAGAAGAATCATGAGAATTAATTAACAGGCCTTATTTTGTAGTGCCTAGGAGGGATGAATATTTACAAAGGAAACAATTGTCATATTTGGGCCAAATTTTGCCCTGAGGTTCACTGACTGCAACAGGGCTACCCGTAGGATTCAGGAGATCAGCTTTGAATCTAAACAATATAATTCGATATCACAATCAGCAGAAGTGAGGAAAAGGATACATCCGTTATATAATTTTATTCCTATTTTCACCTGGCTTGATTTACTCACTACAATTATTTGATTATTGCAATTTTTTAATCTGTAGATTACCAAACTGAAAATAGACAGGAATCCCTTTGCTAAAGGATTTAGAGACCCTGGGAGAAACAGGTAATTTTTATAAATGGTCAGCCACAAATTCTGTACTCACTCATGTGTGTAAAAAGATTTGTGTTCTACTTATTACTACTTATACTAATTTAATTTACTATTATAACTTTAGACTTGAAATGAATTTATTAACTAATAAGAAAGAAAAAGAAAAGAAAATAACCTTAGAATATTTATGTAATATTTCTTTACAAAAGCTATCTAATAATGCTATATGGAAGGAAACCTACAGCTGTAATTCTCTGCAGGAGCCATATTCATTAAATCATTGAATTCCAAGGTCTGCTTTACAGGGGAGTACTGGATGGACTTTTGGAAACATATCCATGGAGACCACCGCTTACTCTGGATTTTAAAACCTTTGGTGCAGAAACCCAAGGTGAGTTTTGAATCTTCATGTGATTTTTCAGACAAACACAAAATAGGAAGCATAAAACAGAAATAATGTAACTGCTGTGCGTGTGAGGAATGATGAGACGTTAGCAGGATGCCATTCTAGGTGATGATGATATGAGGAAGAAATTCTAATTCAAATTTACCTGCTTTATAGTTCTTTGAGGTTTATATTTATTTAAAACTACCTAATTGATTGTTTCCATTAGTGAGACACTTGTTTATTAATTTGCAAATGAAATAACGCTGAAGAATAAACAACAGAAGAAAAATGGACAGAAAAGTAAATATAATAAGGCAATATGAGTCAGTCAGACAACTGGTTTGGGGATACCAATCTGAGGCCTGATTTTGGGAAGAGCTCTGTACAGGAGAACTCTTTCAGTGGAGCTCCATATAGGTGCAGAAGTCATCCACCCGCTTGGAACTCATTGTACCTTGAAGCCTTAAAGACCATCTAGCTCCTTGTGTTTTATCTTGTGACTAAATTTCCAGAGGTGACTAAAGGCCATCTTGAGATGTTGATGAGTAAATGCCATCAAATTTGAACATCTGGTGGCAGGGTGTTTTCAGTGAGAGACCCCTTTATCTAAAATTCATTCCCTTCACTGGACTAATGGAGGCTGAGTCCCATGTTTGGGGTGTGAAGTTGGTATTCTTTCCGTATGTCAAGTAGTTATTTAATGATATAAGGTATTTTAGTGTTGTATATACAGAGGTTTTGATAAATGCATTTATTAAATTAAAAATATGAATAAATACAAGAAAAAAAATTACACAGAGGAAATAAGTAGATACCAGACTTATTATACTGTGTATCTTATTCCACATACTTCATGTAAGAAAGATTTCTGTAGAAATCGATTTAAGAAGAATGAAACTGACTCCATGACCATGTTAGTAATGCTTTGTGCACTATCTGTTCGACCAAGACTGAGAGCACCGAACCAGGATTCACATCTGTAAGCTGTATGGGGGGAAAAACATATTTAGATATTTAGAATAGGAGGATATTTAGAACAGGTTTGTTATTTTTCTATCTTGTGACAAAACCCATGCACTTCTGATTGTCCTTTCTGTTCTAGAAAACTATCTTGAAATAAAATCATGGTATGAATCTATTTCTATCTTGTATAGCATGCTACTTTTCTCTTTTGGATAAATAAAATCAGATGTTTAAATAATAGAAAGATGATACAATATCTAGAAATTATCCAAAATAGAGCATATTTAATTGCTACAAAATTGCAAATAAGTGTTGCAAGGCTTTTCAAATAAAAATGATAACTGAAAAATTATTTGTTTGGAGCCCAATCCTGCAACTCTAAAATAGACAAAATTGTCCATTTGGAGTTTTGCTCAAAGAATGATAGCTCCTTGAGCCAGATGAAAAATTGTGACTCTTCCACTGGAAAAGTTTTGTTTAAAAGGCTATGCTTGCCAATTTAACACACTCATCTACCTTATGAAAAATTTGAAGGCTTCTGTATTCTGGCATAGGCACTCACAATATCTCAGAAGATAAATAGCTCCTGATTTACAAGATCAAAAACTCAAGATACATAGACATGGAGACTACACACATAAATACTGTATACGATTAATGATGGAATGGGCAGGTATAAAGTTTTATCAGCATGAGGTTTGAATGGCAATATGCCTTATGGCTCTATGCAAAAGACAGCTAAAGCTGTTCAGTTGTTTGTAATGCTAGAAGGAGCCCTAGAGGAGATGGATTAGCAGGCAGAGTGCAGGCAAGATGGTAAAAGGTGCATGATAAATGCTGTTTATCATCCAGATTTCACAGCATTACCAACTTTCATGGCTTTTACTGCTAGTCTCATGGTCATTCAGTTTTTTTCTTAAAGCCTAATTTCCTGGACTTACATGTACATTTCAGAATCTCAGCTATCATTTAAACTAAAATAAGTTTCTAGACATTATGGCAGTAGAGAAAAGCTTGGCAACACAAAGCCTAAAGGCTCAAAACCTAGAAGGTAAATTATTTCTTTTTCAAAATCTCACAGTTTTTAAAGACAATCTCATGATTTTTTAGGTCCAACTTTTGAACACTTGGGCTAACCATCCTGATATTATCTTCACTGATACAATACAAGCACACACCTATACATTATGATACATGTATGTATGGCTTGGTCTAAATGCCAACTAAATTCAAGGGGAGTAAGATGAGTCCTAAATATTTGTACTGTAAAGAAAGCTATGTGAACCTATGAAACCTTTTTCAGTGACTTGTTGAAATGATTCGCTATGTTCTATTTAATTTCGTAAACCACTGACAATCCATCCATTAGTTGCTCCTAAACTAGACAATTTTTTTTTGTTAACAATTTAAAACATTTTCAGAACATGACAAGGCCATTACAAATCTCTGAATGGTTTTAGTTATTTCTTGCATAAGTCCGTTAGTATATGTCTGCATATATTCATCTGAACTGTATAACAGCTTAGGGATGAGCAAGAGTTTTCAAATTCCAAAAATTAAAACAGACCTGTCAAGGAATGGGCACAAACTGATAGCGACACTCAGAGAATTTAGACAAAATGAATACTACAGATGATGAAAAACTCAGAAATAATCTATTTACAGTACATAATAAAATGCTGAAACTGATCTGTAGTACAGCATTATTTTATTCCCTCTCCTCTCCACAACATCCAAAGCTCTATTGTAAACCACTTTCTGTACATTTTAAGGAACATTTTAAATATCTATTATTAATATTCTGTATACTGTTCCCTAGTAAGCTGCAAGTGGACTACTTGTACAAGTTTAAATAATGATCTTGCCATTACAAATGTGATCTTACATTGTTTACATTGACACTAAAAACTTTAATGAGAATTAGGGAGATAAAAGAGAACAGGTCCGTGGTCTGGTCCACTCCTTTCCCATTGAAATTAATATTAAAACACTAATTAGCATCCGAGCAAAAAAGATGAAGGCCTTATGTGTAAAATATACCATCATTCCTGCAAATACATTCATGCTGCTGCTGTCTGTAGTTAACCTGAAAACAAGGATTTCTATATTGCATCACTTCTTAACCCTTCATATTATAGCTATCTGACATACTGACAAAGTATAGACTATTAAGACTCCTTATAGACTATTATACATAAAACCTGACCAGATCATATCTTGAGTACGACTTTGAATTATAGTGAAAATGAAGAAATATCCTAAACGTCTCATAACCATTTGATAAAAAACAACTTAGGATTTTTTTCCCATGGTGGAATTAATACATATAAATAAAGGAGAAAAAATAGATTCAAATTTTTGTGATATAAAGCACAACAGAACTGTGCTAGTGCATCTGTAGGAGAAGAATGAGGTTCTTAAATGATGCCAGCTTAAAAGAGTGTCAGTTTAGTAACAGGAATACTATTCTATTTTATTCCTCTGCAACATCTCATGGCCAGTGCAACCTTCTCTTTTACTCTTGAACTTAGGAGGAGCTAAAACTTGTGCTGCTCAATGGTGTTACATAGCAGTAACCTAATAAGAACATAAATATGTAAAGTAAGTGGATTTTTAAAAATAAATTTATGAAAGTACTCATTGATCCATGTCAGAAAATGGGATGGCAAACTGAAAAGTACATTTACAGCTATTTGAGGGACAGAAATTAAGGCTGGAGTGAAAGCTAAATAAAATGAGTCAATTCCTGTGATCAGGGTGCATGGCAAATTCTACAGCCATGCTGAATAAGAAGTATTTCTTTTGCTATATGCAAGGAAAATCCCCAGAAGTCGTGAGGAAAGTAGAACACCTAAAAGATTTACATTGTTTTTAAAGAGAAGAGGGGAATCAATTATACAGTAAAAACCCTGGTTCAACAGGATGTTTAAGCATGTGTGGGTATGTCTACACTGGAGGCTCTTTAAAGTTGACTTAACAAGGTGAACTTTAAGTCAATTTTAAGTTGACCTTGCTAAATCGATTTAGAGTGTCCACGTTCCAAACTCCCGTAGACTGCTCACATCTACACTGGCAGCTGCTAGGTCAACTTAACATTTAAGTCAACCTTATTAAGTTGACTTGAGGGCTATGCCCCAACTACACTGACTTAGGTTGACTTAATAAAGTCCCAGTGTGGATGCAGCTTTCCTTAGGGCGACTTAAGGAAGGTTAAGTTGACCTAAGGCTCCAGTGTAGACATACCCTGTGTGAGTTTCATCACTTAAGTAATTCCAATCAGTTTACTGGAGTGAAAAAGAGAAATGTTAATGGTATGACAAGGTATGGTCACTATACAGAATGTGACTTAATGTTGTTAATTCTGTACTAAAATCTGTACTTATACATGTCATGATAATGTAAATGTAAGCCTTACTGTAAATGACCTAACTATCAATACAAGAGATCTTTTTCCTTTCCCATCCCAAAAGAGTTAATGGGAGTACTCACATGTTTACACAAACATGTATGACTACTTTGCTGAATTAGGGCCTAAATAACAAAGATAATTTATGGACAGATCTTGCCATGGTCCTGCATGCAGAAATTCCTCTGGAGTCATTAGGTGGTTAGATGAAAACTCATAACAGGCTATATTGACTTTGGTGTGGTCAGTATACTACCCGTAATTTTTATTCATTGACATCAAATAGCATAATTTTGATAATATTTCCTTTCGTTTTTAGAAGGGAGCTCTGGTTCTTCACCTGCGACTTCTAGTGGTGGGACGCCATCTCCACTGAACTCCTTGCTTTCTCCTTCTTGCTCACCTCCTACATTTCACTTGTCAGCAAGCAACATTGGAGTGTCGTGCCCTGAAACATGCCTACATAATCTCAACTTGCCTCTTTACTACAAGATTTGTCCTACAAGCCTTTTGAGACAACAGTCACTTGCATTTCCAAGCCATGAAAAACTGGGAGGCACCAATCCACATGTTTTACACCACTTCATGGTGGATGGGCCTATGCTATCTTCCTTTGGCATAACAAATCTGAAAAATGGTAAATCTGAAGATTTAACTGGGCAGTGTGTACAAGTACCCAATTCTGCTAATCAAATGTTGTATGGATTACATGCATCTGGAAACATTTTCCCATCAAGTCCCATTGCTCGGGAAGCACTTAATTGTTCTTTACATTCTCCATATGGCTTGTATGGTTATAACTTCTCTATGCCATCTAGACTGATGAACGCAGCAAGCCATTTCAAAATGAATGACAGCATTCCGACTTCTTTTAGAGATGGCAGATGTAATCCTTCTAACTGGCACTCAGCAATTAACCATTGCCTCTAATGGAACTGTATAACATTTCTAACAGAGTGACATGTAAGCAAGTCTTTTCTTCAGTCATTCCCAAAGATTTGCTGATTATTGTATATAAACTGCTTCATAATACAGGAGTGACCTGTCTAGATATTTAACATTTCGTATGCAACTGTGTCATAGAAAATGTTCTGAACACATGGGATGACAAAACGACCAACAACAAAGCTTTGTCTTTCGGTAAGCATTATTTATGTAATGTTCATAGGACAAGAGCAAACTTTACATTCACCCTTATAATATTTGCACTCTTCTGCAAGAAGAAACCTCAGTGTTAAGAAGCAACCAATGCATTACTTTTAAAAGTTATTTTCGTGAAATTCTTTGTCTAGCTTCCCTGTTAGTTACCTTGAAGATGGAGGACTATTTTCTGCTCACCGTACTTACTTAAGTTGTCCCACTGAGGTTAATGGGATTATGCACGGCTCTGATTCAGCAAACCATCCCCATTCAGTTGTGTGCTTAATCGTAGGCTTAAGTCCTGACTTTATAGGGTCTACTTAGAGCCAAGCAAGCTGTTTGCTGAATCAGGAGTAGGGTTTGGTCCTAAATCTAAATGGTTGATGTTGAAGGAAACAAAGACTGACCAAAAGGCCAAGGGTTTGATTCTTCTTGATCTGGGATGGTGTGCATCTGATGAGAGGAGAATGCAAGTGCCTCTTGTCTATGTGTGCCACCTATATGTCACATTCTGTTTTTTGTGCCTTCCTAAGGACTCTACTAGGTAGTGCTAAATGTGGCACTAACGTATGCAAAGTGGGCAGGGAAGACAGAGCTGGGCCATATTTCTCTTCACACTGGCCAGCTGGTTCCACATATCGGGAGCTCAGGAAACAGATCTCAGAGCTCCAGGAAGCACTGAGCCTATGTGAAACAAAATTCTTTCTGAAGCACTTGTGGAGGCAGTGCTCTGCATCTGCTCCAACCCCTGGGGGCATGTAAGAAAACAGGAATTGCCAGACTGGATCAGACCCATAGTCTGTCTAGTCCATTATCTTGTCTCTAACAGGGACCAGCACCACATGCTACAGAGAAAGGTATAAGAAACCCACAGCAGGCAGATACGGTGTAATCTGCCTCCCATGGAGCTCTCATGCTGATCCCTAAGGGCTAGCGATTGACTTAACTCTAAAGCATGAGGTTTTAATTCTCTCCCCAAAATTTTGTTAGCATTAACTGTTCTAACTCTGGACAGTCTTATTACCCACATAAATAACCTCCAGCCCCCGAGGGCACAATAAAACACTAACAGTAATCCACAACTGGACGTATGATATTTATTTTTCTTTATTTGATCTATGATCAGGGCCTGCCTGAAGTCAGTTGATTTGTACATCTAACTTAATATTTAATAGACATCACCAGATAATATTTGACTGGACTCAGCCAAGTTTATGAGATTAAAAAGAGAAAGAAAATCCTGAATTTATAAATATAAAAATGATACCTCCCTTCAATTACACACAGATTTAAGAATAGAAAGTTTCTGGCAAAATTCTATTTTTAATCTCATTCATAACTTGCAGCGAAATTAGAGTCGAACAGAAAAAATAAGAGCAAAAGCTGTTTAAATAACACAGTTTAAAGATTTACTTTCAGATGACTTTCCTAAAATGCAATTGAATTCCTGAGTTTAGTAGCCTTAACATTTTCTTCTGGCAGGGTTGTCTGTGTCTTATTCACACAACTCCAATATACGTTAATAAGAGACGAATGCTTAGGGCATACACAGCTCTATTGAATTAATATTGAAACAGTTTGTAATATTGGAAAAAGAGTATATGTGCTTTCTAATGTTATTTTTAGCAGTGTCGCTGGCTTTAATTAATTAAGTAATTTTTAAAATTGGCCCTAAGCCTGAATCTTGACTATATTATTGAATGAGCAGGAGGAGGCTCTTCTAGAACAATCATTTCCTTCTGAGTGGGTGCAAATAGAAAATCCCAAATTCCATGATAATATAATGATTAAATAAAGTATTACAATCCTGATAGCTTTGAATTTTGTGAAACAAAATTAGGATTTGTCCACTTAATCTAATTGAAACCTAAGCTGTGCATTTTTGACAGAGAAGTCTTTATGAAAAAATATATAATATCAGTCTGGGTCAAACATTTTTATTTCCTAGCACCAAGCAAACAACTTATTTGACAAAATCACCCTCTTTTTCCATTCACACAATGCATGCAAACAGAATACAATTTTCTTAAATAGATTTGTTATCTGATTAACTTTTCTCCATTTTTTAAATTTTTGAAATGAAAAGTTTGACATTTGAATTGTATTGTTTTGTCATGACTCTTATAAGGCATGTTATATTGTTTATCATTCCTGATTGGATGTGGATGATTCAGATTCCTGCTTCAAATACTAACAGAAAACCAATTTAAAGTGGAGTTTTTGTGGGTACATAAGCAGACAAGCATAGCTTTTTGTGTTCCTTGAGCATTCCAGGAAAACCTAACCATCCAATTTTTTGCAGAGAGCCAAAAAAAAAAAAAAAAAAAAATGCAAACACCTCTGAATCAAAGATTTAAGATGAATAGAGGATATTTTTTATTGTGTTCATGCAGCTCTAATATGATGGTATGATTGCTAGAGAACTCTCAGTGACTATAAGATAGTTCCAGTAAATTCATATGTGAATTCACTGTGAATTGCGAGACCCTAGTATAAGCCAAAGCCCATTCACCTTCTTCCTTCCTAGAGTGACTTCAGTAGGAGGAATCTGGCCAACAGAGTGAATATTCAGCACAGAATTTCATTCTCAGCTGCTAAAGCTGAACTCCACTGGATTTACCCTCCAGGTCCCAACTGAAGAAGAAAGTAGATTTGTTAGATGTATCAAGGACAGAATAAGAATAAACTCTGTATCAAAAGGCAAGTAATAAAAAGGCAAGATTTTAGGATCTAGATGATGTGAATTTATTTAAACTGTTTGTTCCCTTCTTTTGCCCTTAACTCCTAATGTTATCATTCCAAACACCAGCCCTGCTCCCGTTGAACTCAAAGAGGGGTTTAGCAGTAATTTCAATGGGAACAGGCTCAGTCATGAGACCTCCTGAAGGTCCTGAAACCATCTGTTTGCTGTGGTGGTAGTAGTTCTGTGGAACATGGAAGGATCCAGACCAGGGCTGATTTGGTTCTCACTGAAGACAATGGAAAAGCCTTAGGCTATGTCTACCCTAGCAAATTAGTCCAGATTAAGAAGGCTACATCTGGACTAATATGGTCCCTGTCTACATTAGGCTTTGCCTAGTTAGTTTGAACAGTAAATTCAAACTAAGCACTTAGTTTGAACTAGCATGATGTAGCCATGCTAGTTCAAACTAAATAAGTTCGAACTAAGCGGTTAGTTCAAACTAACGGTGGCTTTTTAGTTCAAACTAACTTTTAGTTCGAACTAGCCGCGCTTTTTTAGTTCGAACTAAAAAGTTAGTTCAAACTAAAAAGTCACAGATAGTTCGAATTAACCAGGCGCTGCTTGGTTTGGACTAAACAAGTCCAAACCAAGCTTGCTAATGTAGACATAGCCACATTGACCTCAGTGGGAGGCCTGTGAATCGGCTTCACTGGTGCCAGTTCACTGGGCCACAGGCAGGGTGCACTTTTGGAAGCAGACATTGGCATGAACAGTCTCTTAGCCACAAAGAAATCCACACTTTGAATCAGTACATACAGAGAATATTATGTACTTTCCAAATATTAAAAAATGAAGGAGAAAAGGCTTCTGACTGGCATGATACGGAACTAAGGATTCCAGAGCCACACATAGTCCATTTTAACATATGTCCGTTGAGCTGTCTCTAAATGTAATTCTGCTGTTGTCACTGGCCCACCAAAAAGTTTTGCGGGAGTTTGCAGGTCTTGACTCTGCTGCTGAAGTCTGGGCAAATGATTAATTGGAAGTACATGGACAAGGCACAGAGCGTGGGAGAAGCAACATTTTGACCCTTATGTAGCAGACATTATGTAGGCGGAGAAGCCTTCCTAAAACCTAAGAGTTAACCAGGATGAAATAAGTCATGGATAACTTATTTAGGTCTGATTTTCTTCTTTCTTTCACTAGTTATACAGAACTGGCTTGAATTGAATTGCTCTTCATTTACAGTAGTATAAACCAGATGAGAATCAGATGCTTTGATCTGAGAATATATAAAATATATTTTCCATTTCATTGAACAGCATCACAGCCACATTTTTTTCCATATTCCACTTTTTTTCTCCAGTTCCATAATGCTTCTTTTCAAAGAGTCACCAGTTTCTGACAACTGCCTTGGGAATTTTGGCCTCATATCAGTGTGAAAGTGCTCAGTGAAGTCTACTAGTATGACACATGATAGATTTAATCTGTACAGTAGAGCTATTGGAAAGGATGTGATTTGATCCTCCCTCTGAAACATTGGAGAGTGGTTCACATTTTACAATCTGTGGCATCTATGCAGGTCAGAAAACCAGAATTTCAAGACTGTGAATAACTACTCAAGGAGACAATACCTGGATGAGAAAGGTCCAGGTTTTGATGAATTGGTTGAATGCTAACAGATACACATTTGTAATACATGTGATGGTATTTTTGCTAGAATTTTTAACACCACTGTATACATGGCTTTGTTTATAGGAGCAGAATAAATGATCAGTGATGACTTATATGTTACCATTTAGTACTAGTTTTTAAACTGTTGTTAGTGATAACTGAGTGGCAGAACATGAGAAAATGAATCATCCCCATTATTTCAAATATTCATAATGTTAAAGCTTTTTTAAAAAATGTGCAAATGGGATGAACGCAAGGCAGTTTCAAAAACACCAGCTTTCCCTAACGTGCAGGCTTTTTTTATATACTAAACCAATGAAGTTCTTTTTTTTTAATATTATGTGGAAATGCCTGAGAAGTGCAAAACTTCCAACTTTCTAGCCTTAGCCAGTGGAATGAAAATTGAAAAAGAAAAAAAAAAGACATAAAAGTTGTGTGTGTGAGAATTTAAGCCATGCTATTTTGTTAAAATAGAGAGAGGAGGTAAATAAATTATTCAAAAGCTCCAACTTATTCCACAGTTAAAAATATTAAGAATTCAGTATCACATAGGAAAAGTAGATTGAAAGCTTTTCAGAAATATTTGATTATATTTACAGTACTTTGTGAATTGAATTGACAATACTTAACCATTGTTTTTGTCTTTCACTTTGGTAATGTGCTACATTTATATTTAAAAAACTCTTCTTCAAAGAGACAACGTAATAACAGTCTTTGTGAATCCAACTGTAGTTTACCAGTTGGTTTCACCGGAATGTAATATGCTTATTGGCTATGTTTAAAAGAAGTCAAATGCATAGTTTGAATATTGGTGGTAGTTGCTTTGATACAAGTGCCTTTGTTTATATTTAATCTTCTAAGGTTTGATCTACAATTAGATGAAAATTTGTATCAAAATTATGTATACAAACCTGGACTGAATGGCAATATAAACAAAACAAATAAATATATAGAACATTTGAAACATACCCAGTATTCAAAGTATTTACATGTGTGGTTTGGGCTATTTCAGACATGCCGTTCTAATAAAGTTCCAGAAAGGAAAAGGGCTAATATCACTTCCTCCAAAAGTTTCAAATGTTCATGTTTACAAATTTGTACTGCACATTAATATGTAAACATACTTTATTGAGACCAGATGGATATACAATATTTACATGTTCTTTCTTCCTAGTTCTTATATATAAGCTGATTTTGTCTCTTAAAGGACCTGAAAGATGTACTTACTATTTAAGAAAATACGGATGCAAAATCAGCCAAATCATATCACATTAAATTGTTATTTTAATTCTTGTGCTGTATTGCAGTCATTTATTTGTCTAAGATATGGAATCATGTTTTATTTTTATTCAGTACTGTTTGATAATAGTGTATACTGACAAATAGAGTGATAAATACAGATGCTTTTCCCTGAAAAGAAACAAATCCTGCATGTGTTTGATATGTTTAATGAGGGGGAATGGTGCTCTTACTCAAACACGCTGAAAAAGACATACATAAAACAAAATATTAGTATTAGTTCACTTTTAAAACAAAATGACATTTCTGACACTTAAATACACAGGTACTGTATATTGTTTAAATTATTAGTAATTATTTGTGCTGCAGAAGCCTGAAGGAGTCAGAGTTATGAACCCAGCTATGCTAAGTGCTGTACAAACACAGAATAAAAGATCATTCCTGCCCCAAAGAGCTCAAAATATATGTAAAGACAACAGACATCAGGTGGATACAAACAAGTAGATGGGGAGCACCAGGGAACAAGTAAGACAATATTGAGCCGCACAACAGACAGTCGTCTCAGTAGATGAGCTGCCTAATCATTGCCAAGTTTTTTTGTGGACATAACTGCAAAGGGGAGTTTTAAGGAGGGATTTGAAGAAGAACAATGATGTAACTTAGCAGATGTTCATGGATAGCCCATATGTGAGGGGCAGCAACAAGGGGAAAAAGCACAAAGGTGCTTGTTTGTGTATTTAACAGGAGGCCCATAAAAGTTGGCATCACTGGCTGAGCAAAGTGCGGCCTGACATCTTACTAGTGTACAAGATTTTTTTGAAGCATTTTAGATTGCTTTGTCTCTTTCAAAAACAAGGGTTTGTTTGTTTGTTTGTTTTAAAGCCTAGAGCTTTGATTCGTTCCATTTATCTCTGTATGGTGGATCACTTTTTATCCCTGTGAAATGGACATAACGATGACTAGCAGATGTTCCTCCTTGGTTGGCAAGAGATGGGACTTCTGACAAAACTTACTCAGGGAGGAACCTCAGCTCTTGAACTGGCACCTTACTTGATCTGAACCAGCCTGTAGAAGGCATGCTGCAAAGCCCATTTCCCCTTGGCTTTTCAGAGTGGGAGCAGTTTAATAAAGACTGGCACGTATGAGAAGGATGTGTTTTGTTTAGTTTATACTTAAGTTCTGGCTGGAGATGAGTGGAGGCTCCTGGTTTACCTGCTGCCTTTAAATGACTGCACTGTGGGTATTTGCAGGAAATTCTTAGATCTTTGGACAGGCATTTCTATTGTTTTGTGTAAATTAAAAATATATAAGCTATCAAATAAATTCTATAGGATATGAATATTAATGTGCATAGCACATAGGACTTAGGTACTCAGCACCCTACTGATAGGTTGGGGAGAAGAAATCAGGCAACCGAAGCTCCTATGCACACAGTTTATTTAGTCAGTCTGTGTGCATGTATTGAGCCTAGTGGGCTTTTTTTCTTTTGATAGGGGTCGCACAAGTTTAGAGCTGTCCAGAAGATCTAGCTCTTAATCCAAGCTTGCACGTGTATGCCAGTTTTCTTTTGTGGCAGCTGAAGGGCTAGCCAGGTATTTCACAGCAAATAAAATGTGTGAATGAATAGAAATCAGTTCCTTAAATGACAAGTAAAATGGAGTTTAATTGATTTCAAAGTGATGAAGATTTAAGATCTTGTCGGCTCCTTTTGTGAAGAAACCATTTCAACATACTGTATAATTCCAGGTAAACCTCTTCTTTTCAGAAGCACCCTTAATATTTGAAGTACCTCTCAGCACAATCATGGGCTAATCGTTCGGTTTTGAAGAAATAAGTTCAAATCCTGATTTACCAGTAGTTCATACATGAAGATGAATTTGATTATTTCATTTTATTCCTGATTTACTCATGTCATAAAAACTCTGACCAAGTGACAATCTTTGCTCAAGAAAGGCCCAAGACCTGAACTTGAGGGATTTTGCAGCTCATGACTGTGGTATATTGTCAGAGCAGTGAAGAAAACCTCTATAGCTTCAGCTCCCAGTATGCCTGCTACCTCCCACCTCTGAAAGTTACTACCAGATTCCCTCCCCAAACTTAAGTGTAGTAGAAAAGCATTGGTGGAGTTGAGAATGAAGCACAGTTGGGAGATCTGAGCTTGGGTCCTACTTTAACATTTTAATAATGCTCTTTTTACTACCACTCCCCCAATGATGTTAAGGTTATATCTAGGAACTGTTAAAAGCCCAACTGCCTAAATAACTTTCGGAACTAAGGTCTTGTAGGTATTTGCAAAAAGTACTAACATATGAAAACCAAGTCCAGTCCCCAAAAGATGTCCTTGTCTGTGACTAAATATAAACATGGACCTTGATTCTTCTCCTATCAGTTTCCACTTACGTAACTACTCCACTGACTTCAAGTTGCTCCTGATTTACACCACTGAAGCTGCCAGTAGAATAAAAAGTCTCAGAAAGACTGAATTAAAGCCTGGGAAAGTCTCTTTGCTTGATTTTTGTGAACCAGCTTGGTGATACCTAAGGGCAAGGTAACATCACAGGGTTGCCCCCATCCTTGCATGCCAGTCTGACCCCTGTGGATAATCCCGCATTACTCTCACCTTCCTCAGAATTATACAGTGCATTGTAGGATTACCAAAATCTCCATGAGTCACTGGACACAGTCACATAATGACTGACCAATATTAATTAGATCAATGAATGGAAGACGGTATCTGCGCGTAAGGTTTTGACTTGGCTAATGGAGTGGGTCTAGTAAATAATTAGCAGGGCCAAAAGTGGTATTCCCAAAATGCCTCATCTCACTGACCTCTCAGCCATTTCTAGAGCTGATATATTATCTTTTCCTCCTTTGTCCAGCAGTTATGACATACCAGTTCACAACCCTCCTCCTACTGCAGCAGCCTTGTCACACAACTTTGCTACTTTGGCAACAGCCAGGTTACAGTCTTTCTGCAATCACAGAGTAAAAAGAATTTTTTTTTTGTCCACAGTTTGTTATAATAAGATAAACATGAATAGGAAAACTTCTTTGTGATTTGGATCAAGGATCTTAAGAAGTGTTTTATTAGCAAAGAATCTCACTTTTTCTCCCTTTGTTGGTACTGTTTCATGATTAAACTGTGAGCCCAGGTCTTTCCTTACTTACACCTACTTCACCAAATCATGAATAATTCCACTGAACTAAATGAAGTGAAAAGTGTTATAAGTGAGATTGGATCCAGTCGTATGTATTCTTGAGGATAACACCAGCTGGTAGGATTTTTACAGATCTTGGTTCCTTAGTTTTCTGCTCATGCTTCGGACAGCTTATTTTTCATTGTGCCTGAGTAGCATCTCATCTTTTTAGCTATGTATTAACCCATCCTTTGCCACATCTCTCTGGTGACACTTGCAGGAAGGAGCTACCATCTATCCCATACCAGAGTCCCTTTCCTTGAAGTAAAGTTCACATTCTAAAGAGCTAAGTAAAATTTCAAGTTTTAAATTATCATTCCAGTTTAGCAAAATAAGTGTTCCCTATTTTATATAAAAGACCCTTTACATTTATAAATTATAAAGCACAAAGTGGCAAATAAAATTTAAGACCTTCGCATGAACTTGAAGATAGATACTCCCCAGCAACAGCAAAATCCCCAGAACAGCAATATTGGATGTCTAAAACAGATAGCTTGTTAATAACAGACCCTGATGTCTATTCTGAAGAACATTTCCAACTGTATGCAGCATATTAGATTCTTAAGGGGAGGTACTCACATAGTTTCTCAGATTTTAAAAACCTTTTTCTTTAAAATTTCAATAGAATGACTTCTCACAGAGCAATTCTATTTTTTTTTTTCCTTTCTGGTGTTTGATCCAAATCTCATCTTTTAGCAGGGCATGATGGCCAACAATTTCCTCAGTGCCTAGCTTTACAGCTGTTAGCTCTTAACAGCTAATCAGCTCAATTCAGCTCACCTGTGAGAGTGATCTTTGACAGATCCATCTGCTTTGAGTCTGGTTTGTGAATAAAAGGGGCTTAGACTCAAAAAGGAAGAAAATAATAATGGACTTGCAAGATTACTTGCAGTTATTCTTACTATTACCCTCACCTCTGTTTCAAAGATCGTCATTGTACCTTTGCTTTGACTGCTATGTCCATTAGAGTATTGCTACCATATTAACCCAACAACAAGAAAGTGGCATTTCTTATACTAGAACCTACAGAGATAACATTTTATTTAAGAAACTGAAGGTGATTCAGGAGATCAGTTGAATTTTCCTCATGTTTTTAGTGACTATTTAGAGAAACAAGACCAAAAAGGAGTCGAATAACGTCAATAAACATAATGCAGAGAAACTATGAACTAGGCCTGTATCACAGAGCCGGATTCTCTGATGGCAGTATCTATCCATCCAGGGACAATTTATTAACTGTAAACCTACTGCTTATTTCAGAAGGCCATATGGTTGCATCAGTTTTCAGCAAAACACCTACTGAAATGCATGTGGCCATTTATTTTGGTGAGAAAGAAGCAGAGAAAAAATTCCATTGTATCTAAATTGAATATACCTCATTTCTCATCACAGGCCTTTAGGAAGCCTTTCTCCTTTAACACAGTGAAGCACCTGAAATGGCTAGGAATTCATGAACAGGACTACCTCTTGTTCCACTATTTCTGGGACAACTTTATTTTGCTAGCATATATTGATTTGTCATGGACTCAGCACTGAACCTCTATAGTTTCATTAAGGTATGATGCCAAGCATCAGCCTTTTTCCCTTCCTTCCCTGTAGGCACTAGGTGAAGGGCTTTCAGTGGATGATGAGTGGGAAGGGAAGCAGAGGCATGCCTTGAAGCCAGCAGAGTCCGCATATACTACCATGCTCCAAATCTGCTTTCTGCCAATGACATCTTCATTGGGATTCAGCATCTACTACCCTCTGTTTATGGCAGTGGAAGTGAGTTCCTGCGCTGGAACTAGGTATTTTGGCACCCAGGGCGTGCGGTAGCAAGCATCATGGAATGTGCACCCCTCCATCGAGTGGTGAAATGGCACCACTCAATATGGCGCCCAAGGCAAAGCTGCGTTTGCCATGCCCTAGTTACGGCCTTGGTGAGTTCTTTCTTTGCCCTTGTTACGGGTTGAAGTAGAAATAAAACCTCACTGAAAGAAAAAGAGATATGTCAAGTAAAGTAGCCTTCTGCAGTATGGCAGTGCCTATTTAAATCAGGGGCTAGTTCACTCACTGACTTTTTTCTAAGACATAATAACAGCAGAAAGAAACTGTTGTCATACCAGTCATATTAAAACGCAAGACAGACTGCAATCTCACACGAAAACAATACTTTTAACTATCCACAAACAAGAACCATAGAGATTAAAAGACAACAGACTTTGATGTAACATTGCTCAACAAGACAAGACAGTTACCCCAGCAGCTGTAGTCATTGTAAGTCTTACTCCATTCAAAGATAGGAGCAGAAAGATTTTATGGATGAGAAGGTACTTAGATACCATGACAATTGTGGCATAAATTCCCAGACAGAGATTGGCAGCTATTAATTTTTTACTAATGTATTTACACCTAGCAAATGTATGTGTGACCATAGATGACAACTGGCAAGAGGACACAAGAATACCCTGATCTGTGTACATCCATCCTGCTTCACCAATGAATGTCATAAGAAGCATGAAAGAAAAGCTAGTGTTACAATACTTGTGAACATGATAAAATGCATCAAATACTCCTATGTAAGGACTTATGAATATAAAAAGAAAATACATTCTTATAGTTTGAATCAAGATGTTGATCCTCAGTGTAGGTGAAAAATTGGTTTTCTGACACACTGCAGATGTTTATACATCTGTCTGTTGAAATGTATATTGAGTGTTGCCTTGTTCACACAAGCCACTGGCTATGTCTACACTGCCAGAGATATTTTGAAATAGTTATTCTGAAGTAATTATTTTGAAATTATTTCAAAATAATTATTTTGAAATTATTTCAAAATAATTATTTTGAAATAGGAGTGTACTGAAAATTCTCTTTCAAAATAAAGAAGGAATTATTATTTCAAAATAGAGAGTATTCATTAGTATTCATTTGATTCTCTAGTTTGAAATACAGGCAGGCAGGGAAAAGTATAGGGCCATTATTTTAAAAAAGCCAATTCCGTGGCTTGGAATGGCTTTTTTCAAAATAACTATTTTGAAAGAATTGCTTTTTTGAAATAAAAGCAGGTTTAGTTATTTTGTAATAACGCTTTGTTTTTTCAAAATAACAAAGCGAAGCGCTTATTTTGAAACAACAAAATGCCTGCATGGACAGGTAAAAATTTTTTTTGAAATAAGCCTCCTTATTTCGAAAAAACTTTTCAGTGTAGACATATCCAGTCTGAGTTAAATGCAGAATGGCTGTCACGTTTAACAGGAAGGGAAGAGCAGCAAGGAGAAAAGAGCCGTATCATGGGTGCACTTTGAAAGGTTTACTGGACTGTAACCATGGGATAAGGAAAGTACTCTGTTATAGTGCCCTGAGGAAGGAAATAGCCAGTGAGCTCACATTCATGAAAATGGGACCACAGTCCGCTTTGGTTGGAAGGGCTATGAAAGGCTTTCGGTGAAATAAGATTGCTTTAGACAAGAGGTTAATGTGTTAAATTTAGTCTCTGAAAACAAAGTATGTATTGCTTTTGTTTTATTTGTAACCCTTCTGCCTTATTCACTCTCTCTTGAATCTTCATTTTTGATGATACACTTAAGATTGTTTTAACTATAAATACATGTCAGCGCTATGGTGGTGCACAAGGAGCTAATCCTGAGCTGAATCATTTAAGCTGATGTGCACACTGTTCCTTTGGTAACAACTGATCTGGTATTTCTATGAATGGACAAGGGGCTGGGTACTGCAGCGTAATGCTGCAGAGCAGCTCAGGGTGTGGGGTGAACGTGTTGTTAACCTGCAAGACCAAAGTAAAGGCTGGCATAGTGCAAAGGAGATTGTTTGGGCAGCTAACAGGCTGGTGGTGTCAAGGAACTGGCACCTAATTAAACACAAACAAGTTTCCCTCCCATAGTGTAAGTTATTTTTCAATGTAAATTTTCTACACTTTCTGACATCTGATGAAATGGGATTTTGCCCACCAAAGCTCATGAGAAAAATAAATTTGTTAATCTTTAAAAGTGCCACCAAACTCACTGGTTGTTTTGCTGAACTAGACTAATATGACTACCCCTTTGGAACTTATTTCTCTTTCTGGAGAGTGGGGGGCAGCAGAGGTAACAAATTCACAATCCTGGTCACCCTGAGAAGCAGCACAATATTTAATTACTTTTTTGTTTCAATTACAAAATCATTTACCTGTAAGGCTAAGGAAATTCTGTGCATATTCTTTGTGATTTTTGCTGTAGCATAGGAAGCAACTACTAGACATTTCTGAATTACAGCAAGGCATATTACAAATAAGCTTGAACATTCAGATCTTTTCTCCACAAGTTCATGCATTAAAAATGAGTGCCAAAATTGTTTTGGGGAAGTTGCCTCTCCACAGTTATAAAGAAAAGATCTCATTTACACCTTGCATATACAAGTGATTAATAGCTATTATTGGCCGAATTTTGTTTCAGCTAAAACTGGTGATGAAGAAAGTTCAATTGACTTCAGTGGAAGCATGAGCTCAAGAACTGAAGAAGTGGATATTGTCAGGGTTTAGCATGTGTGTATGCGTTTCTGCTTTTGAGTCTCTTTTCTTGCTTCAGTGACACACTGTGGCCTGAATAATATGAAATCTTGTTTTCTGCACTATTTCAGTTCCTCCATGTTGAAAACACCAAAATAAAATATTCCATGTTATTCTAGCCCTTCAAATTGCTCCCAGTGGCATTTAAAAACATGGGGAAGCTATGAATACAACCGCACATGCAGAAATATATGACTTTCTTCAGGTATCTTTAGATCTGATTTCATTTGGTTAACCAGAGTGCAGAGATCTACTAAAATACTAATTATATTGACATGGAAATTGAAACTATAAATGACTGGACAACAAGTTTTTTAATTTTGCTCCACTGGACAAAAATCATTTAAAAATGTTTAACAGTACAAATGTACAGATTTCTGCTCTATGTTCCTTTCTCTCTTTTTCTTTTCAGGTAGTTAGTCAGAAATGTTACATATAGCCATGTGAATTTGCATTTTTTCTTTCTTTTTTTTTCATTTAAAATCTTATAATTTTGACTGAAGCTGATAATATAGTAAAGACAAAGCAGGAAATTACTTACCTATCTTATCAATCAAAAATGAAATTGAAACAGGAAAAACATCCAGCATACAGGCCAGATCCTTCTGGCATTCAGGTGAATGAGAATTCAACCCTTGAATTTATCAGGAGCCTGGGACAGGCTATTTCTGACCAGACAGTAGCTGGCCTCACGCTGGGCCAAGATTTTAAACAATGGCTGCTTCCAAAGGGTCTCATAAATCCACAGCAAATGTAGTGAGCTACCAGCAACTTCCTCTAACCTCAATAACATCCATGGGGCACCTAACACCCCATGAGAATCAAGGCCCTCATTTTGGCACCTATACATTTTGCCCAGAGAAACTAGCCAAAAATTTGGGGTTCCGTAGGTTTTGCCATGTAGGAAGAGAACTTGGTGACCGTCAGATATGTTTCTGAAGGAGTCTGGTTTATTTACATGCAAAAAGTCCTGCTTCCCTGAGTACATGAGGGAGCAAGCAGAAGAAGACTCTCTTTGCTCACTGTTTCAGGCTTCCTTCAGCCAGAACTCAGCATCCCAAAACCTTTCTCCGTTACCTGTCTCTCAGAGTCACATGACCAGCTTCTGCTACTGTCTGCTGGTTTTTCCCTCACTGCCCCTGTCTCTGTGGGGCTTCAGACCACGTTCTGTCTCTCACATACACATATATACAGACCAAAACCCTAGTCCTTGCAACTGAAACTGCTTGGACCACATGATTCAGCTTTTACTCAGCTTTTTCATGTGCCCAAGGCCAGATTTACATCTTACACACCCCTAGCACAGCATCTTGAGTGCCCCCCTCCAACTATAGTTGACCTTCGTGTTTGCTGGAGTGGGGTCATGGGGAAAAGAGACGTTAGCTGGGCCAGCTCTGTGTGGGGGACAGAAGAGAAAGAGAGGCCTGGGGCAATCGATCTTCTCAGTCAGCTCCAAGGCAGGGGGAACATGCTCACTCCTGGGCTCTGGCTTCTGTCCTGGACAGGAGGAAGGGCCTCAGGGGGAAGACAAGGAGCAGGGTGGCAGGGCCAGAGATCCAGTACTCATTCAGGGCCACCAGACTGGCTGGGGCCCCATTGGCCCATGCCATAATCTGCTACTGTTTAGGTACCCCTAAAATGCTGCCACCTTTAGGCATGTGCCTCCTGTGTCTATCTGGAAATCTGGCCCTGCATATCTTTGTTTGGGTGCTACTGCTGCTGTTCCAGTCACTTGATTATAACAGCTTTGCTACTGAAAGCAACAAGGTTTAATTCAATCTGCAACATTACAGGTTTAGATATCTAACTTTAGGCTCCTATTTCTGTAAGCCTGAGCCTTGAGCACACTGTCCTCTGCTCCACTGAAGATCAGCAATTTGGTCCGGCCGTGGGTGAACAGAGCTACTTAATACAGAAACTTTCTGCACCAGCATATTCAACAGGTGTGCTGCTCTTCTGGAATATAAAGATCTGGAGCTTTTGGGGGGGGACCCCCACTCCTCTAGCCATTCCCAACCTATTTTGAAGCACCGTTGGTTTCAGCAACACAGCCCCACGGAATCTGCTAAGACCAGGATGCTGTCTTTGTCTTCTTCTCCTGATTGCCCAGCTTTCCCAGCCTGGCTTCTTCCACTTTGGGCTCTTTTCCTTGCACTGTTTCTGATAAAATCAATGAAAACCTTTGGCCCTCCAGTTTTCCCTTGCATTCTCTCTTCTTACAGAATCAGAGGGAAAAATCCTTGCAGTCTATTAGCATGGAGATTAACTCCTGAGCACAACTGGGCTTGAAACATTTTTCTTGATAGGCAGAAGAGGTTCAGTAATAATGATTCATTTTCTAATCACAGGAAAGAAATTTGGAGGCCTCATGACCAGGAGGTTGAAAATGGATTCGCCTTGAAGCAGGTGAAAACATGAAAGAATGATTTTAAAGCAATTTGTACTTAAAAAAGAAAAATCCAAACATACATGGAGTGAAAGTAAAGCACTTTGCCTGCTTTATTTCCAGTAATTGTACTTGATCAGTTTCAATCTAATAGGTTTTACTTTGACAGCCATATGCCAACATTAAATGCCTGTCCAGCCTATAGATTTTAATCCCTTGCTTATTTTCTTAAAATAGAATACACCTGTATGAAAGGCACTTTTCCTAAAGATGTTCATAATCTGGACTATATTAAACAGATATTTTTGTTTTGTATTTTGATTATTTGCTCCAGTGATTATGCAATGACATGATAATTTGCCTGTGACTGATTACAGTATTTCTTTTGATCAGTGTAGTGAACCTTAAAACAGTTATTTATTAGTGGACAAATCTTCAAGCAAAAGAGGTTTGGGTTGTTGTTGAGTCTGCTTTTGCTCAGATTTTTTAATTCATTTTTGGAGACTGTGAAAAAATTTCAGTTTCCATTGGTATCTCTCCCTTGCCATTGCAGTACTATAACAAAATTACAGGACCAGGTCATATTAACCTCACAGTCTGGGTTACCAACACCCTAGCCTCAAAACTACCAAGGAGAAAGATTTCATTGATTAAATATGAGGTCACCCAGTAATGAACCCATGGGAGTAGATCATCATGTGATCTAAATTAGCTTTCGATTGGAGCTGTCAGTTTACACCAGTTGACAGTTTGGCCCATTGACTTTAATAGGTACAGATTCAGGCCCAACATGATTAGTAGCACAAATATATGTAATGATCTGACTAAAAGGAAGTCCTTCTAAATATCTTTGACAAAGTTCTTTAAAATTAGCCAGGAGCAGCACTAAGAAAGAAAAATGTTATCATCTAACTCTCGCGTAAAAGCTACACTTACACACAACCAGTTGAAAAAGGATGAACATTAATTGTTTGCTTTCAATATGCCACGTTTATTGTATGTCATAAAACTTTTTTTTAGTATCCCAGCACAGACTTTTATCCCAACATTTTGACATTAATGAATTTTTTATAACCAGATTTAATTGTACACAGATTACAAACTATTATTTTCCAGAAATATATTCCTATTGAACTTTTCAAAACACTGCACATTTAAAACATTGCTACGTTTAAGATATGTAAGATGGTCTATTAGTTTTATAATTTGACGCCAATAGGATCTTGTTACAAAACTGGCAGTCTTTGAATACAAATTTGTTATTCTGGTTTAGTCTCTGTTACCAAAAAGGCTTTTAAATATATAGATTTTAATTGCATGAATATTTTTTAATAAAATCCTATAATTAACTGTTGGCAAGATTTTAAGGGAAAACAATAATAACTGGCTCCATGTATTTGACAGCATAATTCTTTAGGATACATTCAGCACATTCACACAGCTGTGACCAATAACTGTGCTGTCTTTATTATTCTCCTATGATATGAAATTAAAATGAACTGGAAATGTTTATGCTGTAAATGGCATGCAACACATTAAACAGATAATGCAAGCTAAGGTTTTACTTTAAAACATACAGTTTCTTATCCAGCAGAGCTGAACTGTAACTTAATCCAAGTTTTTCCCAGTCAGCAAAGCTTGCTGTTCTGTCGAAAACCTCAGACACACAACGATATCTTCATTAAAGGGGAATTACTTCCATCTCACCATTCCCAGGTGCCACTGGACATGAAGCTTTGTTTCATGTGGCCAGTTTCAATCACGATGTTTACAACAGCAAATTCTTTTTCTCTGTGGAATTTTTTGGAGAAATCTATTTTGGTTCTTGTTTGCTTCCTTTTTGAGTTTTCCCTGCAGCGTGTTTATAAGCTGCATATTAATTCTTTGGTCATGCTTTTGGTATTTTTCATTGCTTTAAAAAAGATCCCATCACATTTAATCATCTCAACGCAACATTCTTTTTGCTTGTTTGCACCAATTGATAAATTGAACTAAATCAAATTATCTAAGGTTGTTAATTCTGCAGCCTGCAAGTGCCCTCTTTCCAACATGTGCACCTGACATATATTTTCCTTGAAATAGGATACCTCTCCTTCAACAGACACATGCCAATCAACACAGCTACATGAGGAAATACCATAACTGCATCAAGACGACTTGCTGACATGTGTCTGCAAATTGATCTTCAAGATGTACTAAGTCTCTTGGGGGAAGCCATATGGGAAAAAGAACAAGAATAACAGGAGTTAAAATTCGTTAAATTTTATTTCAGACAACTCTAACATCACTATAGCACAGCCTGTGTACTATTATTCTAGTTACAGGGTCAGGAGTGCAAAGAAGTAACTTCTCTTGAATGCATTAGATGTGGTAAATTTACAAGTATTAATAAACTACACCCTCAGCTGGTGTAGATCAGCATGACACCATTGGCTTGAGTGGATTTCTATTCTATTGAAAATGTGAATTAGAGAAATTAACACTTGGTTGTTCTGAAGTGTTCAAGTTCCAAAGGGGCAACCCCATTAGCCTAGTTCGGCAGAACAAACAAGGTGTCCTGTAGCACTTTGAGATACTAACAAATTTATTTATCACATGAGCATTCATGGGAGACAATCCCACACGTTCTGAGTATATTTCCAGCATTAACTAGTCTTGCACTGCCATATTCAAATAGATAATGTACTACGCCCATTTTGGTAGAGGAGAATTTTTACTATACTGCACTCCACTCTCAGTAAACTGAACTTTTGCCTGAATAGCCCAATGGGCTTTCTGGTTCTTTACTGCAGTTTGCCATTGTTATGCGATTTTTACCACATGCTGTTCTTTGATTGTCACCATTAGTACTTGAAAAAACCCTCTCCTTTTTGTCCCTTTCCATTTGGCAAACACTGTGTTTCCTTTCCCCTGTTCTGGTGTCTGATAAAGCTGGAGACTTTGCACACTAGTGTGATTCAAAATACATTAGCAGGACTTAGAGCAGTGCTAGTTATGCAGGTGATTCAGAATAACCAGTCATGGTCTTAAATAACAGTTTGTGCAAAACTGCCAAAAATAGACCAATGCTCTCATCTCTGAACAGGACCACAGAACACAGGCTGGAGGAACAGAAACCCTGCTCCCAGACCCTTCCTCCAACAGACGCCTGCTCTTTCATTACTATTTGTAGTACAATTGCGTCTAGAAGCCCAGCCAGGTCTGGCCTCCATTGTGCTGTGTGATGTTCATACACACAATGAGAGACAGTTCTTTAATCACTCCAAACCATCAGAGTTGGAAGGGAATTAGAGGGCCTGGTTCTCCACTATTTTACACCTTTCCTAGTTATTTACAACTGTGTGGACAGAGTGCAACACTTAGAGGAAAGAGTCAGGAAGCAATATTAACCAGACAATGTGGATTAGAAGAAAAGGGGACTCTACTTTGAAACTAAGCCACAAAAGAGGGTAGAAGAGTTAAATCATTTTTACAATCTTCTGCTGACTGTGTCATATATCCCATGCATAGATAAATGGCTAGTGGAATTGCACGTTACAGACAAAAAAAGCTTGGGTCACAGGAAACATCATTCCACATGCTGTAAGAGTGCCTTCAGATTATGTTTTCAGGGGATAAAGTAGGTCTCTTTTCCTGATAATGGGAGCTGCATATTCATAGCTAAAAGCAGAATTTTGGCCTCAAAAATCCCAACAGATTTCTCTAAAGAATGGCTGCAGGACCTGCTAAAAACAGCTGTGTATCAGAGACTCAGCTATAGGAAGATAAGTTGGAAAAAATGTAGCTTCATTTGGGAACTCTTAAAAAAAAATACCCCCAAACTACACTCATCTAGCATGAAACACACTCCCCATTAGTGGCAGGTGAACAACTTGTCAGCCTGACTCAGGAGACTATCCCAATCTTAAAACAATATGTTTTTTGTTCCCTACAGAAAGCTAACCTCTCATAGACCTTTTACTAAATTTCTCATGGCAGTGGGGGAGGAAGCATAAGAGGAAGGAGAAGAAGAAGACATGTAAAAGAGAAAACAAGAAACTCTGTTTAAAAAAAACAACTAGCTAGTTTTCTGGCTACCTGCATCTAAATCCCCCTAACCCATCAGAAAGAGCAAATTACAGGCAGCCTGGAAAAAAAACTGCTTTTTATACAACTACACAAGCCTCACCTAATTCCTAGCCCCTTAAAGTAACCAGTCCACAGCTGGAGGTGTTGGTGTAAATTCTTCTCAGGGCTCTCCCCATTCCCTCATAAATCTCAATCAAGTGGGTGGAATAAAACCACTAGTGAAAGCACTTTACACATCTGAGAAATGTAATGAACCAATGGGGAACACTGGCTGTGGCAGAGGCAGCTGATCCCCACTCCTGAAAAGAACTGAAAATACAGCAATATTTCAGAAATACTGAAATATATATGGTTTTATGAGGCACCTAGCTTGAAGGCTATGAAACTTAGCGCCTTTGAAGAGTACTTCTTGAAATTGACTTTTGTGCTATTTGCAGAATTTTGTCTAATACTAATATTATAAAATACATTAAATGTTTCTGGTTGCATAGCTAACCTCTACTGGGTTTTTCAGCTGGTTGGTTGGTTGGTTTTTTGCCAACATTTCCTTCAACAGGAGATATACATCTGCCATTTTAATTAAATTCATGTAAAACTAGAAAAAAATAGCATTGAGAACCAGAATATACATCTTTTTTCCCCCTTATTGGTGGGTAACTTATGAGTCCTATTGAAATTGGTGGTCCCTGTATGAATAATAAGTTTACAATTGTGATCCCTTGGTATATGAATATCTACTATATTTTAATCTTATGAATCAAATACATATTTTTGTTCATAAGTGCTTTTTAAAAACTAAATTAGGCATTTGTTATTACAGTTTCTCTGATAGTAAATTATCATTAGCTATCAGATAACAGTGACTGACAATAAGTATGATGCCATCTAACTCTATATCTGAAAAGATATCAAACAGAAAACTGATGTGTTAAGAGTTTAATCTGGATCTCAATGTTTAACTATTTTGCTTGTCTTAAATAAAAAGCTTGACATGGAAGTATCTTTATTTAGCTTTAAAATGTTGGCTTTTGCAGGATTGTCACTTCTCATGATACAAAAAACCAAAGATACATATTTCTCTGATTTTGAATGCTTTTCAAATTCAGATCTTGAAGCAGTTCATAAGAAACATGATAGTCTTAAATTATAATTGTGGTGAAATAAGGATTGCTTGATGCAGACATGTAATAAGGTTGAAACTTACATCAGTGGATTAATCTTTCTGTGTTTTTCACAGCTTGTATTTTGGGATATTAGGTTATGAAACACCAGGAAAAAATTAGTATCAGATGTGAAAGTAATAAAAAAAATAGTGAAAGATTAGTGTCTTTTTCTGATAGGACTTCCATTATTTTTAATAATGTAGCTTGTGTATGATTAGAAAGGGGACTTTTCTGCACTGTCTTGATTAAGTCATTGTTGTGTATAGCTTTTATATCTGGAATTGAGATTTAAGCAAGAAACCAGGGTTGCCACCTGCCTGTTCAGCTTTTAACCAAACAGTGTAGGTTTCAGGGCTGCTCATTTGGAGGTCAATGACCTACAGTAAAGGGTTGCCATTTGTTCAGTTTGTTTTTCCAGTGACCTATAGGTACTGATAACTGGGAATCTCATTTTAAAAATGGTATTGAACATTTCCAGTACAAAAATTTCATTGTCTCTCCTTTTTTTTATTCTGGCAACAGGATACAGTTCTGCTGCAAAAGAAGCAATTAGGGGATAAGATCAATAATGAAGTCGACATCTGAAGGAGGATGATCAAAATTATTCTAATAAATTATGGCACCTTTATAGTTTTGAACTAGCCATGGACAATGCAGAGGATTCAATCTGAGCCTGTCACCCAAACGTGGATACATTTCCAATAATCTTACATCACCAGCACTGGAATAACAGCTTGGCATTCAGAATCACCACTAAATGTCCAGAAGTGACTCTTTAGGTTTGCTGTTTCAACTCTCCTGCTAAAGTAAGGGTTGAATAACTAGATGAATAGTAACTACCCTTTACATTTTGTGCTACATTTATACATGGAAGGTAGGGCCCAGGGCCATTATTAATTAGCGTCTGCAGTAAGCTAAGGCTAATCTTGTAAGAATCTTTAATGCACAGTATGATAGAGTCCTTGTTTCAGAGCCATGGAGGACAAAGTTCCCAGACAGGACAATTGCTTGATACGCTATGTCAGGTGTGTAACTGAAAATGTTCACAACTATCTGAAATAGCTTTAATAATGTGGACATGACAGGCTTTCTCCTTGTCTTCCTTCTTTCCACTAGCCTGGATGGTAAACAGCACCTAGCACAACAGGTCTGCAATCTGACTGGCTCATAGGCAGTCCTCTATTACAAATGGTAAATAATTTCTTCCACAGATAGGATGCTTCAGCACTTTCTCCTACTCTTCCTGAATCCAAGGCGTGCAATCTCACTATGTCCCCGGTGTTTCCTTCAGTCATGATAGAGAAAAGGGGAAATATATATTGGTTTTAACACAAAAACATACATCATTACTCTTCTCTACAACAGGTTGCTAGAACCAAGGCCCTTTATGCTTGATTCTCTACAGGTCTCCTCCATGTGTCATAAAGTGTTGTTTCACCAGAAGGAGTAAAGTTGCCACAAAGGCTGCAGGCCACTTTGCAGATTCACATTTTCTGGTGACTTTCAAAGAGGTGGGAAGCAGTTGCAGAGACTGAGAATACAGCCAGGCTAGGTTACAGCTTCAGTACTGCACCTATTTTAGCAGGTATTGTTCACAGTTACATAGACCATCCCCAAACCTCCCTCAGTCCTCAATGAAATACTCTGCTCCACATCTGTGGAAGAGCTGGCGTTAGCTGTAAGTAGAAAGTCAGGCATAACTCCCATGAAAGTTTATTGTTTCTTTTTATATTTGAACCACCCTTCTTCTATTTCAGCTGCTTTTTTAGACTGGTGCTCATTACAAGTTTCCAAAAGATGTCCTGCTTGTTAATATCTCAAAAGAAATGTCCCTAGAACTCAGATATATCATCACAAAGTCAGGGAAACCCCTGCTGTGTTAGGTATATAGCTCCTATATAGTGAACATCCACTGATGACTTTGGGGTTTTTCGAGCTACGAATAAATAGTCTTCTACCTAGAACAGTATACACACACATGCACTTTTAGGAGAGCTCATCAGCATGCTCTTTTTCTCTCTCACTCACCATTCCAGCTTTCAGCTGCTTCTCATAGATAAAGAGGCCAAGTTTATAACAAGAAAACAAAACCCATTACCTTTGGAGAGTAACCTTTTGGGTTAATGTGTATGGAGAGCTGAAATAGATTAAAAAAAAAAAAAAGTAACAATTGCCCCAATTTGTCTCTGAGAAACCCAGGCCTTGTGGAACAGAGAGAACTTTCCATGGCTTTAGAGATATAACAGACCTGATTTTCAACTCTGCCCTGTTCCCATTTCACGCAGATTGCTTGGGAAACAATCAGGCAACAGGTACCTGTTCAAAACCATGTCTAAATACTGTATTGACAGCAGCAAAAAAGCAGGTTGTCCTTTCTGATGGGGCTCAGTGGGGGGTTAACTTAGTGATGCATACATGGAAGCTTCAACTTTAAGCATGTAAGCTACAGAAACAGAACTGAGGCCAGATTTCTTTCTATAAGGAAAACCTAGCATGAGTTTTGTTAGTTAAATTCCTGCTTTCTCCTGTGAATGAATTAAGATTAAACTTAATAAGGCTACCATAGCGAGTAGATGAGATCCCTATTATGAACTTAAGTCTGTCAAGTGCTGCGCACCTGCAACAGATTTCGCTCAACCCTTCTCTTCTCTTTTCTTTTTAAAAGATATTTATGTTCATTTTCCGGGCAGTGAAGGCCTGAAAAAAAATTGTTGACACTCCACATGAGACTCAGTATGCCAACTGAATTTTGGGAGTATTAGCATTTCAGTAGAATATTGTTAAATAGACATCCTCATCCCCTGACACTTTGCAGCAGAAGTCTCAAGGGCTTTATCTCTTAGCTGGGCTACTCTTTTACTGGGTTAAACAGGAACATGGCTGATCAATGAACCACTTTTTTTTTTCCAAATGCTAGAAGTGCACCAGAGGCTAAGTTGTGCATTTGGCTAACAATTTTATAATTTTCTTAGTTCTGTTTTCTACAGTAGTAAGGATTGAGTTGGTGGCTTATTTTTATATAGTTTAGATATCTTTTGTAGCTGGCATTGTTTAATTTACAGTTGAAATACATCCTAAACCTGAAATGATAGGTGAACAATGCAAAGTGAATTCTCTGCCATCTTAAATACAAATGATCTACGATTGGTTTGGAGAACATTATTGCTTTGTTTTGTCTAGCTTGCAACAGGATATAATGATCAGGCACAAACCCTCCTGGCCTAATAGGCTATTGTAACACTTGACTAAGACCAGCCCAGAGTAAAAGTTCTCATTTGTTAGCTGCCTGAAATATCAGATGAAACTTGTAAGATGTAGTCAGTTTGAGGCAGACAAGATCTCCTAAATGGAATCCACATTCAGCCTGTTGGTAATACTCTGCCCCTTTGAGATCTGTTGAAAATTGGCTAACAAATGAATGGTCTGAAAGGTTAAGTGACAGTTTGGCAAACATGTGTCAGGGAGGGGAGGCACATGGCCAAGGAATGCCCTGCTGACACACGGCCTGCGGGAGGCAGTTAGGGCAGCATCAAATTGCAGGCTTTGGGGCCAGTTCAAGTAACCAAAAGAAAAGCGCTTAACATGTGGTAGACTGAGATCTACAGGCAGGGAAACAGCTAATAAAAAGTCTGTAGTGAATCAGCTGAAATGTCTTTTCTGGTCAGATCTAGAGATGGTTACACTAATAAACAAATTCTGTACATGGTTTGCTGCTCATGCTGCTTGAATCGCTGATGAAATATAGACTTGTTTGAGGAAAATCATTATGGAAGAAGTTATTAGGAATAAAGTTTGATTTCCAAAAAGTGCTTCCTGGAAAAGATTTCCTCTTAAATTTCCTGTTGGAAATTGCTCAGCTTCCATCTGTGCTTAGCCATGATGCCCCCTGGCAAAGGTGGAATATGCAGGGTGCTCACAACTCAGAAGATATTTGATTTCCTGATTAAATGAAGACATCATTCCCATGCCATCCTTTTTTAAAAAGAACTATATCTAAAGCATTTATATTGATTTATATAAAGATTTTGGAAGACTAAGCTTACTGAATAGAATATATGAACAAACAGAGGGGTCAGGTGATGACAGCATGTTTTCCTGATGTAAAGAGTGCAGAATTTGATCTAACCATAATATTGAGCCCGATCCTGTTCCCATTGAAGTGAATGGCAAAACTCCCAATGACTTCAGTGAAAAAATGGGATTTGCTTGGCCTCGTCCTGCTTTAAGTGAAACACAGTGGAATTGAATACAAAATACAATTTACTTTAAGCTATTTAATATGAAAACCATATTGAATTTCATGGTTTGGGGCAAAGAAAACCATAGTAATTATCCAGCTTGAGCTTTGGGAACATCCGCCCTTTTTATGGGGATGCAGGAAAATGCTGTTATCACTTAATCGGGTAAAAGCAGGACAATTTCCCAAAGCCATTTTCGCTAACGATTTTCATATTTTATTATTGGAAACACTCTATCCAATAATTTTATCTAAAACCCTGGAAACGGACAAGACTAAAACCATAATAGGAGTCTTGAAAGGCTCTGATCTTCCTTACTTCCTCTTCCTCTAAATTGGAGGCCATTCAAAGGCCTGAACCAAAAGGTTCCAATCTGAGTTAGAGCAAATGGGTTCCTTCTGAAACTGGAAAGAGCTCCATAAAGCCTGCCAAATGTCCACAGCCAGTTTTGAAGGCAAATTATGTCTTGGCCACCTTCCATTTTAGGAGCTAGCAGTAGGACTGAACTTTACCAAGGAGTAGATGTATTCACTTCAGAGGCATGTCTAGACATAAAGAGGTGGAGTGATGAAAGCTGGCTGTCGCTGTTTGAATCCTTATCTTCTTTCAGTCTGATATTCATTTTGTAACTTCTTTTGTCTCAGGAAGAGAGAGAGGAAAAGCTGACCCACCCATGAGGAAAGTCTTTTACACTGTTCTACGCTGGGATTTAAGTTACAGGTATTCATAGCATTTGGTTGATTTTATTGCTGCAGAATCTGCTTTTGTTTTAAAATAGAAACACACTTGTTTTGATCTTGGTGTTCAGTAAAGATGTTTGACTGATAGCATTGATGTTCTCCATTAATTCACTGTTAAGGTAGCAGCAGTGCCGATTTCCCTCATGTTGTGCCACCACTGGTCCTCGACCCTGACCGGGAAACATCCCTGCTGGAGGTGCAGTGAGACACCACTTATTATCTATGCATGTTCTGTTCTTGGTTTCTTTGCTCTGCCAGAAAGGATGCCACTAGGGATGGCAGTCTTTTTATGATGAAAACCTTGGTCCACTAGAATGTAAACTGAACCAAGCCCAGTGACGCATATCACATTGCAAGTGGTAATGATGGCTTTCAATTACCATCACCTTGGATCAAAATTAAAGCAGTCTCCTGGTGGTGAGAGCTTTTACTCCCTGTTGTCAATCACCTTCTCTGCAATATTTGCTTCAAGTTTTTGTTAAGCAAAATTGTGACCTGGACTTCCTGTTTTTCTCTGCCCAGTAAAATTTACATTCTAATTTGAATCCTAATAATCATCAAAGACACAACTGCTATACAACATAATAACAAAGTTTGGGCTTTTTTTTTTTTTTAAATGCTTAAAGTAGTGGAAAATGTTTTCACCCCTGTCCCAGAAAGTAATCCTTTGAGGAGTAAGCTAAAGTGAACAAAGACCATTGTACTTCTGATTGAGAGCATCCACACAAGGATTTGATGTGATTTAACTTCACACATTTAGTTAGTTTGTCTTGACTCTCCTGGGTGTTCCCATGTGCAAGCTTCAGTGTGACTGAGAAAAAGGCCCACAGCCTACTGGGCCATGTGGCTACCCTTTCATGAAACTAAGCAGAGAAACTAATTAAATTCAGTATAAATACCATCCTTTGAAAATTTCTGCTGAATGAAGATGCAGGAATGGAGTAGCCGTTTAGCTGACAATCTACCTACCAGCAATGTCTCTAAGCTGTTTCACACATTCAGGGTCAGATGTTTGCTGTTGTAATTTGCTGTAAAATGATCTTTGCTGATGTAAATTAGCACCGCCCTATTGAAATCAGCTGAAGTGAACCAACCGCCAGCAATCTGCTAAGGATATGGCCCTACGTTCTTCCACAAGATAATATGTTAAAATAATAAAAGCATCCAACAAAGTGATTTTTCTTTACCAGGAGAAAGTTAAGCAAACATACAATTTAAATTAAAAACATAGCTCACCTACCTGCCCGTACCCAACAGAGCCACATATTAATTTGTACATTTTTTTTGGCATCATCCAATTTTTAGAGGAGCCTTGAACCTATTCCAGGCTTTCCCCATGACTCATTGGTGACCCTATGAATATATATTCTGTAAAAACTAAATCCAAAACTTGACATTAGCCACTTTTCTACTATCATTTTATTTAAGACATTTTCCTTATCCCCCCCACCTTTTCCCTGCACTTTGTAATTTCATTTAAAATGGCAGCTAAGACCGTCACTTGTTGTTATTTGGCCAAGCAGGAATGGTGCAAGAGTTGGAGATGTTACTAGCAGCTTTCTAATATCTCTTCTCTGGGTCTACCAATGGACTCAGAAATGATCTTGAACTTTCTTCTAAAAAGTGCTATTTGCTGGTAAGAGCCCACTGGCAGTCAAACTTACAGTGTTTTGTATAAACGTTGTTATAGTATTTCAAAGTGTTGTGAATGACGTCAACTAAGGCAGAGGTTTTTGTAATAGTTACACCCCCTAGTTAACTCCTATCAAATAAAGGTTATGTTTGATAATACAACTTGCAGGATTTTTTCCAGGGCAATTTAAATGAGTATCCCACAAAGAAATCTTTAATTAGCACCTTCAGAACTGCAGCATAAATCTCACTAGTGTGAGAAGGAAGCGAACTGTAGAGTAAGCTGTCAGCAGCTCACTATGATCTGACAGAGCCCAACAAATGCTTTCCACATTCTGACCCTGGCCGTCAATCAATGTGCAGTAAGAAAACACACTTCTTACACAACTGTCATCTGTTCTGCAGACATCAACATTTGGCTATAATTTTTACTAGCTGTCATTTATCATTATTTTGGAAATAAGAGACTGTGAGGCATGCTTCATACAGAACATTTTGCTGCATCCTGAATATTAGTCTTGCACGATAAAGCAGAATGTAAGATGATAGGAGCAGCTCTTCAAAGGCACAAAATGCGAGTAAAATTCTTAGCTTATTGTACTATACTAAACATTCTAAGGCTTCAATTGGTCCAGATATACCCAGGCACTCACCTGAATTCAAGGTGTAATACTACGTATTAGTAACTGTATGAAACTGTATTAAATAAAACTGTGTAGAATCCTACTTTTATTGTTTAGAAATAATTTCAATTGTACATGGTAACAAACATCTTTCAGTGTATTTAGTAACTAAACACAAAAATGCCCCTGTATAAATACAACTTGTCTGTAGTGTGATTGATCCAATTATATAATTATATGTGACAAAAAATTCCATAGCACTGAAACTATAGACTGAAGTGATCTATCTCATGTCAAGTACACCCACAACAGCGTAAAACATGCTTTTCCCCCGTTGAACAAGCGTACTTTCTGGTTTATGAATTCTTGCAACTGCCAAAAAAAAGTCTGTCATGTACCAATTAAAACCTTTCTATCCAAATTAGGGCTGTAGTTCTCTTAAAATGGCTTTAGCATTAGATCACAACAGCCTAGATGATTTCATTATCTATTGAGAAAGGCACTAGTAAGTAAGTGCAGTAATGCTGTGCTACAAAGAAATGTCTGTATTTAAAGCAGTGTTTGAGATACATCCAACTCCACCAAATTAGTTTAAATAGTCACTGCTCTAGCATGTTTCTCCAGCGGTAAGCCAATAAATGTAAAGTACACCAACAATGCAATTTAAAAAAATATATGCTTCTTAAAACACCTCTGCTTTGCAATGTGAACCTGATCCAGAAAAACACTTAAGCATATGAGTAAAGTTAAGCAGATGAATCATCCTATTGACTGCAATGGGACAATCTCCCACTTCACGCTACACACTTACGTACTTTGTTGGAGCCAAGGCTCAAGGGCAAATCCTAGTGGCTGAGATCATGTGACTTTGCTGGAGTTACTTCCTCTTGCACCAAGACTTAATAACTGACATAGAGATCTCTCATCCTGAAGGATTTCTAAATGTTTTCCAAATACATAAACAGGAATCCTTCCCTTGTCACTGAAGTCTAATCCCCTTATGAGGTGCAAGATAGGAATCCTATAATACCACCGTACAACAGTTTTTAGGAGAGAAAGTGTAGTATAATTGCTATCTAATTAAAAGTGCAGGAGAAGTTTTAAATCAGTGTGCCTCATTAGAAATTGCTACATTATACTATAGCAATTGCCCACAACACAGCAATATCACTATGATAGGGAAACAAACAAGGAGTCCTGTAGCACTTTTAAAGACTAACAAATATATTTACCCCATGAGTTTTCATGGTAGAAAATCCCACTTCGTCAGATGCTCGCAGCTACCCCTTTGTGACTTGCCGACATGCAAGGCAGTGCTTTGGATGGTTAATGTAGAATCTGAAAAACAGCATCTCCAGCAGCCTGTAAGAGAGCACTGGGTAATACTAGCTCAGAAAAAACAGTCACCCACGTTACAGTTTACAACATATGGATTTTCTTAAAAGACCCATCAATAAGTTTATGAGCTCTGACTTGACAAGATCACTGGATACTTATATATTTCTTATGTGGCTTGTTACACAATTGTGCCAAATTCTACAAAAAGGGCTGTGATGAAAGAGACAAACAGTCAGTTAAGCTCACTCTACTTTTGGAGCATGCATCTGCTACCAGTTTGGTTGGTGATATGTCATATCTGAAAGGTGATTAATTGTTTGTATGAATGGCTGGGTGGATATTTTATTACCATTGTTAGGATAGGAAATTTAGACTATGGGTCAGTGTAATGATCACTTGTGACTAAGGGAGCTTTTTGATTCACATGATTGAGTTCCCATACTTATAAATTATTCCATTGGTTGTTCTATGACGACCATTTCAGTTTGTTTAGTACTGTAAAGCAGAAATCAGTGCAGCCTGCGAGGAAAAGGAATCTAAAAAGTAGCTTATTTGTTTTCAATTTTATAGAACCACACCCTTTCTTATGCCATCTGGTCCATAAGTCAAATGTACTAAGGAACTTAAAACACATTAAAGGATGAATATTCAGGATATACTCAGGGGTTTGTTATTTGATAGGGTCTAGGAAGATTTGCTCATAGACTTCAAGACCAGAAGAAACCACTACAATCATCTTGCCTGGAACCTTGCATGTCTCAGGTCACAGAACCTCACCTGCCCACTCCTACTTTATTTACTTTGTTCCTGGAAATTCAATGTTGTTTAATAATACATAATATTGTATTTATTTCTCATTTATATGATGGTAGAGTCAACACCTTGGTGTCCCATTATGGCAGGCACCATAGAGTACTTGACAGCTCTTCCCCCAAAGAGTTTTCAGTCAAGTGCTGTTGGCACATATAGCAGACATGATGATGCTGAAGGATGATGTTTTGGCAGTCCCACTTTCTCTGTCTACAAGCCTTCTCCAGTTGGCTGGGAAAACTGTCATTGACTTCAGTTGACATTAGTTCAAGTAATATAGGCCTAACTAGGTTGACTCCTTTTAGCTCAATGAGTGAGATCTAGTTAGAATTGGCACATTCATTAGGAATGTCAAAAATAATGAAAATAGCTGATCACAGATAACCAATACAATCCTATCAGTGTAATTTCTCACACATTTTCTTTATGAATTTTTCTGTCTGCTAAAGGTAAGCAGAAATTATGAACAACCAAAAACCCCCAGCACAACTTACAAAAATCAGCTTCTCATAAGTCAGGTACCATCACTTAAAACACAGAATCTTTAACATGGGATTGGTCCTATCACTTGACTATTCCTATCTAAAAGGAAGAAAATTATCAAAAACACAAAAAATGAGTAAAGAAGAGTTAAATAGCGTTGTTGATCTTAGTGACCCTTTGAACATAGAAGTGTTTGGATCCCATTAGGGTGAGATTAAGACTAAGCATAACTCTAACCAATACAAAATAAAAGGTCTTGAGCAGAAACAGGAGTAATGCTGAGGACAAATAATTAGGGATCTCATCTTCCAAGCACAGGATCCAGATTTTCCAATCTGTTCAGTCTTTCTTTAATCTACCAGGGGATGCTCTGGGGATAGATAGGTCCCTCCACTAATCACATACTAATTTGCCACCTGCCCACGAAGGGTGGTTCACTTATAGCCCTTAGCCAACAGGCAATGAAAGGCAATCTGAGGAAGGACCCTTTTCTACAATGACAGATATTTTCCTTTGCTGCAGAGTGCAGAAGTTCATTCCTCATGTTACTTGATCACCCTTAATTAGCTTCTGAAGTAAAATTTGTTGGTGCCTCAATTTTTCAAACACAACATTCATTTTTATCAGTGATGTTTACTTAATTTCAGCTGATTGGCACAGACCCTAACAAGTGCCTTAGACTAACAGCGTGTCACTGCTGAAGCATTCTATAGCTAGCAAGAAAACACAGCATAGTGCACATATTGCTTTGTCTGCATTAATCTATTTACATTGTAAGTTTTCGACTAATCTTAATGGCTGATTCATCTGGAAACAACTAGTTGTGCAAATTAAAGCCACATTTCTCACTTATGTGTGCTGGAGGGGCTGCGGTTGGTGTGTCCATCCCCCTGCCCCACCCAGACTGAGCTCTTGAAAAATACATGGAATCTTACTGAAGGACCCAATTCTGATTTTTTGTGACTGTGTTCCCTTATAGCCTTCCTTTAAACCAGGCGTCTCAAACTCAAATCACCACAAGCGCCACATGAGGTCTAGGATGTTGGCCCGAGGGCTGCATTACTGAAACCTTTTCATACAGCAGGGCCACCAGTTTATTTAATTAAAATTCAATTAAAATTAATTGAATTCAAAGTGAGTGTAAATAGAATTAATTAGTTGGGTTTAATTAATTGAATTTGTATGAATTTTTAATTGAAATTAATTTTTAGAAAGCTTTT
>ML681991.1:27308835-27360026 GCA_007922195.1 Podocnemis expansa
AAATAGCATGTTCACACAGTGAACTTGCTATTTCGTTTCCCGCTTTTTTTCTTATTTCGAATTAACATTTTGTTAATTCGAAATAAGATATTTCGAAATAAGGTGTTGTTTCGAAACAAGTTGTTTCGACACAACTTGTTTCGAAATAACCCTGTGTGTGTGAACACAGCCAGAGAGAAGGAAGAAAAAGAAAAAAGAAGAAAAAGATAAGGAAATAAAACAGAAAAAAGAAAGAAGAAAAAAGAAAGAAGGAAACAAGAAAGGAAGGCAGAGAAAGAAAGAAAAAAGAAAGATGGAAGGAAAAGAAAAAGAAAAAAAAAGAAAAAGAAAGCGATGGAAGGAAGAAACAGAGAGAAAAGAAAGTGGGCCCAGGGACTGAGCGATAGTTCTGCACCCGCTGGCGGCATGGCCTTGCTCCCAGTCCCTGGGGGGATGGCTGGGGTTTCGGGGGGATGGAGCAGGTAGGCTTGCCACACTCCCCTCCGTTTGGCCCTGGGCCCCCTCCCTCTGTGAGACAGCTCTACAGGCCTCTGCCTGCCACGTGATTCCCAGGTGGTAGCAGGCTCCACCGGCAGCCCTGGCTGCCCACCGGTGTGACCGCCAGTGCTGAGACCGCGTGGCGGTGGGAAGGTGCGGCCCGGAAGCACTGCTGATGGCGCTGGACTCAGTACAGTCGGTGGCAGGAACCCAGGTGAGAGTCAGACAATTGCAGCTCAGCTGCCGGCTCCCAGCCAGAGGGGATGCAGGCTGCTTGAAAACCCAGCCGGGGTATGGAACCCCTGAATTCCAGCTTATGTTAGGGGCCACAGGTGTGAACTCCAGGGGCCACATGTGGCCCGTGGGCTATGTGTTTGAGACTCCTACTTCAAACCCAAATAATTGGATGGGCTTCAATTTATGTTCTAAATTGTATCTGGAGCACAGATGTCAACCATGCATAGACTCAGACTGGTGGGAAAGTATTTAGCTGTACTATGAGTTTCAAGTTGGGAGGCAGGAGCTGAGTGTTGTAACACCTAATTTTTAGATTCAAAGAAAACCACAAGAAAAGTGCAATTGAGGAAGCCTGCGTTAGGCACCCAGGCCTGTGCACTTAATAGGGAGAGACAGACACCTGAGCATGCAATCCACAAAATCCAGCAAGCTAAGGAGTCACCTAAAGTAGTCAATGGCAGATGCTGATGTGGGAGTGGGATCCCTGAAGCTGCACCCCTCTCAGACAGAGTTGCCTAAATCTGAGCTTCAGGAAAATGTGTCCCTGCTTGCTATCCACAAAATGGGAACTCCTCTCCTGCAGTCAGGTGGGTTAGATGCCTAAGTCATTCCTTGCAGAATGAGTCTAGTGTTTGCCTCACACTACACAAAAGGCTGGAGGAGGATGAGGTGGTGGCAGGGTTGAGAACCACTGCCTTACAGGATTTTGGCCTCTATTCCTACCCTTGGGTCAGTGACAATGCTAGTGTCAAAAGGCCATTGGTGTTACTTCATCGTCTAACTGCGTCTCTCTAGCGTCTAGACGTGCATTTTTCCAGCCTGCTGAAAGTGGCTTCAAAAACTGAAGACCATTCTTGTGTATGTGCAGTGAAGGAATTTAAATTTAAAAATGATACTTTGTATGGACTTGTTACCTTTCACCCACAGATCTTGAAACATGCCACAAATGTTAATTAAGCCTCACAATGTCTTTTGGAGTAGAGTTAGGATAATCGTATCCATTCTACACATGAACAACCTGGGTCACAAGGTTAAGTGACACCTCTAAGGTCACACAGCAATTTGGTGGCAAAACCAGAAAGGGCAGTCAGGATTTCTGACTATCATTGTCCAGTTCTAACCACTAGATCATTCCCTACAAATGTATTAAGGAAATGAGACACACAAACCTTTTGCCTATTAGCATTATCTATGAATTCTATTATCACCAGCGGCTCACTTTAAATATCTTCTTCCTTGTCATTCTCTGTATCTTCCTTCAGGTGATTCTCGTATACGTTATCTCATAAACAGCTGCCTGACTTACAGCATGCTCCAGGCTGTAACTCTTTTTCACTGACTTTATCTTTGGTTGGGATAAATCAGCATAACTCCACTGAGGCTCTTCCAATTTACACCAACTGGAAGTCTGGTTTATTGAGTTAGCCTAAAGAACAGGGAGTCTTCAAGGTCTCCATCAGGGAAGGATTTCATTAAACCAGGGGAATATCCATTTATGTGGCCTGCCTTCAACTGTTACAAGTGGAGCATGACTAACAGGAGAAAGAGTACCATGCACTTTCTAAGATGGTAATGATGAAGTTAATACATTTCCTAACCTCACATGATACACTGTATGGCAACTTCTAAGGAGTAATAGCTGTGCAACAGACTAGGGGAACAACAGCCTCTGGGGTCTTGGCCTTGGAAAGTGTTTTGTCTTATTCCTATTTTGTTCCTGAAAAATTACCAGTAAGTGACCTAATCAAGGATCTCTGAGTATGTGTAAGCAAATAAATTCACCCTACTTGAGATAGAAGACTTATTTTTGAATGCATTGCTGTATCTGTTTCATAGATCATTTTGTATACTTATGTCTGCATTGTTATTTTTCAATAACAATCTTTTCAAAAAGGGGGAGGGATGATTTAGCAAGCCATATTTCTGAGCTTTCCTCCCAATCTCACTAACATTGCCTCTTGCACATTGCCCCTCTAGCTAGCTCTTGGAAATGGCAGGAATTCACTCTAAGAGTCATGTGGGCATTGCTGTACACCTCTAAACTCACCAGCATCACCAAATCAAAGTAGGGAAATGATCAGACAAGTCAGTCACAGTCTTCTCTGCCTCCTAATATAGCAGCCTGACTCCGAGGGAGAAATAGGGTTGGCCACTGAAACCGAGGGGCAGGAGGTTCTCTGCATTCAACCTATGACAAGACAATTCAGCACCTAAAACCACAAATGAGTAAGTTCACAGACAGGGCATGCCCTTCTGGAAAACTTTTGACTGTCTGGGCTCAGAACTAAGTATCAGCAAGTTGGAGGACTCTCAAGCCATAAAATGAGAGATGACTACTTTTATACAGGAATCCAACCCATGCAGCGACCAAGTTATATGATGTGTTTAACAGTAATGGGATGCTTATGCGATTCTCAGGGGTCTTAGAACCTGGCACTGTGGAGAACAATTTGCAGGACTTGCTTGTTAAACTTCTGGAGCTCAAAACCTGTTCTTCACTACATATTAATGGTAAGTCACTTAACGCCTTTGCTCACAGCCAGCATCAAATCATCTAGAAAGAGCAATAATCCTGAACTATATTCACTACTGGGATATAGACATCTTATCCTGGGCAACCTGATCTTTGGGCTAAGTTTCTTGGCAGGGCTTTACTCTATCTTTAGTGGAATTCAAAAGCAGCACACACATTTTTCATGAATAAGGTGGGCCCTGCAAGTAAGTAATATTGTATACACTGGGGTGTCAAACATATGGCCCCTGAGCTAAATGCAGCCCCTGAACCTCTTCTATGTGGTCCCCGATTGCACTTGGCTGACCACATTCTCTCCCTGACAGAGAGAGAGGTATCGCGGTGCGCAGTTTCACATACACGGCGCTCCATGATGCCGTGAGAGTGCTGTAGCATTTTGATTGATGGTATGCACAGCCCACTTGAAGTACATTTAAGTCAAATCTGGCCCAGCACAGCAAACGAGTTTGACATCCCTGGTATATGCCATATTTTCCTCAGCAGAGGCAAGAATGGAATTTGGAGGAAAATGTCCCTTTTTCACTGGAAAAAGGAAGTGTTGAAGTGATAACTTGGAAGTGGCTTTTCCTGAGCTATCAAAGGCACTGGTTTAATCTATACTTTTGGAAACAAGGCTTCAAGATATTTGAGTGCCTTTCCCCCCACCACCAGACTTCAGGAAAAGGTAACGTGAGCCCAGGAGTTTATCCTCTCTCTACAAGGAGGTCTGAGGCCTGCACTAGTCAGAGAGCACTTCACACATCCTAAATTCAGCATGTGTTTCCTGTGCAAATTGTTCTATAATACATGCATGGCTGAGGTTGTTAGAGGTAATCCCAAGGTTTGGAAGAGCACAAGTAAATAATAACACAGCCCTGCATAATACAAAATAAAGGCAGTCCTTGCCAGCACAGCTCCTGCCTAAAGGAGACACATACAGAAGAGAGGACTTGCTGGGAAAGCAGAAAAGAAGGAATGAAATAGAAGACAAATCAGGCCTCATACATTTATCTCTCGCTCATAATCCTATATAACACCCTTGATTTCAAGGAAATTATCTATATAGTTGTGTCCACAATTTAACGGATATCTCCAACTTAGACATTTGATTACAAAAGTGATTAGCTAAGTCGTTGAGGAACTAACTTATATTAGCTTTTGCACAAGTTCAAAAAGATGGAGCCAATTTGAAAAGTGATATCAGTTTGTCTAAACTTGATTTGAGAAGCATGAAGGCCAGAATGAAAAATCTATGGTTGAAAAGAGAACTGTGATAATTAGGAAGAAATTTTCTCTTCTGCTCATGCAGTATCCATTAATAGTTTGAAATTTCCTCAAAAGGATTCATTAATTGGGAAATAATTTTTTAAAGATTTTACTTTGCAGCTACATTCTGAATATCTGAAAGTCAAGCTATATTCTTTCATTGGGATTGGTCAGAGAAGTCACAAAGTATTAGTTCTGTTCTCTGGTTAGATGAGCACATTGGCATAGCAGTAGAATATTTGTTCCTGTAAATTTATCTTTTAGCTGCTGCAAATACCTGTGTGTAAATCTGAAACTTCCTTTCTGTGAATGTTTTTAGCCAGTAAACTAGAATTACTTAAATGTTCATGATAAATGAACAGAAAAGGTGTGTCAAAGCAAATTTATTTAAAAATCTGAAAAGACAATCACTGAACAATAAAAATGGAAAATGGACAGATCTTGGCAACCAAATCATGCAATCTCAGTGATTTTGTGAAGTTGAGGATGCACAGGGATAGCTGAGAGCAGAATCTGATGCATTGTCTATTAACAAGAAAAACAAGATGCTTTGTGTTAATTAATCTACTCTGGCTCAGTGTTTCTGATGCATTTATCACGACATTATATAGGTACCATGAATTTTATTCCTAAAAAAAACCAACTGTGTGCATACATAGTCTGGTAGCTTATAGGTACATGCACAATTTTGGCTCTAGAAAACCAATTATATCAATACATTTTCAAAGTTTTAGGCATGAAGCTCGTAACTGTTGAGACATAAGGGCCCAACACAATTCTCATTTAGTTCAATGGGAGGCTTTCCATTGACTTCAAGAAAAACCACTGAGATTGTCAGAAATCCAAAAGATCTGGGATGAAATATCATTCAGATAATTTGTGTGTCTAAAATGGTCTTCTGGCTTGATAGTAACACATGAATACTTTCTCTTTCTGGTATAAAATGAGATCTCTTGTTGCTGTTCTTCCTAGTATAGCAGATTATGTGACATTGCTGCAAGACTCTGTCTAACTTGAGAGACTGGAAAATTAGCACTACTACTTCTTGAATGCTGGAAAAGATAACACTTGCTCTCCCAGGTCCTTTGGAAAGAGTATGGGACCTTCACATGGGGGGTTTAAGGCAACACTACCATTTGCCCAGATACTTAAATACCAAGTGAACTAACCTATCTATCACCAGTAAATTGCACCAAATCAAGTGTCATGCTTTAAAACCACGCATGAATGGTACTCATAGGCGCTATGATGATATCAAAAATAAATAATTGATAACTGTAAAGGCTGTGTGTCCTTGTACACAATGTAAGCACTGGAACTTTGTTACATACAACAGCACGTTGCTAGATTTGATACTGTGCCAGCCAATACAACTATTTATCCAATGGGAGTGAAGATGAAAAGTGGAAAAGAGAATCCCTTCAGAAAAGAGTGACGTAAAAGAGGTAAAAGACAGCATACTGGGCAGGTATAGATTATAAAATTTAATACACAGTTCTCTCTCTCTTCTACAGAGATCTACAGGACAGTTATCCCCCATCCCATATATATAACCTACAGAAAGGCTATCATTATATTATATTCTTTAGGTTTGAGATTTACTTCTATAGAACCTTACTGGTTTCATCCTTGTGAAATCTATAGGTCTTTCCCTAAAAGCCATAGGCCAGCCTAAGAGTGACTCATGTACATTATTTGTGCCAAGACCACATTTTAATGGAGAAGATGATAGGAAGGGGCGATGTGGCAAATTAGGAACTTTTTTAAAATTTACATTTATTTCTACAGCTGGTCATAAATAAGATCCCCCCCCCCCCCAACCTCCATGAAAATTTTCAACTCTTCAGCTAAAAATTGATTTTTTTAAAATGAAAAAAGTGTTGCAAACATAAACCTGAGAATTTTTAGCCTTTTAGTTTGCTAGCAAAAAACTGATTTTTTTTTTTTGAGGAAAACACATTTTGTGCAAAAAAATTCCATATAATGAAAATGTAAATTTGTCATCTAAAAAGAAAAAAAATTCAGCCATTCTTAGTATTCTCAGTACACCCATCACTTCATTCCCAAGTGCATAAAATATCTGTAATACAATGCTGGCATCTTTGAAAGGATGCCAGTTTCTCTTAGCTTGTGGGATGAATGATGCAAGAGTTGTAACTGATCATGGGATTTGGCAAAGGGCAAGGTAAAGATTATAAAAGAAATAAAAGGAAGTTAAGAACAAAGATCCGTACTAGAGGGTAGCAACTTCTAATATCCATTTTCCACAGACAGACTCATTGATTGGAGTGGGAGCACTCAATTTTGGCACTCTTCAATATAAGGGTACTATGGAAGTAATCATACAGTTGTGATGCAAAACTTGTAAAATTAAGGTGAGGTTGCTGCTGTTCTTTGTTACTTTTGTTATTTTGTTTTTCCCCCTAACTTTGAATTATTTGGTTTTTATCAGTTTATGTCTCAAAATCAAATTTCCTTAATTTTCTTTTTTGTGTATTTAATTGTTCTATCAATAGCATCTGTAGCTCGTTACATGCTTTAACTGAGTTCTGAATGGAATCATGTTGCAGCAAGGCAAAGGTCAGAGTAATCCCCATCCCCTATTTTTGTGATGGGTTGATTATTCAGATAACAAACAGCCATCCAAAGAGAATGAACACTTTTCTGTGGATTTACAGAAAGGGTTGTCATTATATCACACCAGCAAAAGGTGATTTATTCAAACTGGCTCTTTGGTACCTGCACATCTGTAACTAAAAAAGCCAGCAGATGTTATTTCTTGCAACTGGGTGCCACATTGACATGAAACTGGTACCTCACAACTGCCTTCGTTCTGTGTCTCTCTGTTAATATACTGCCAAGCATTAATCAAGCAGTTTGGAAGCACACTATATCAGTTCTGCAAAACAGAGCTTAAATGATTTACTGTCAGATTCTTTCAGCTCCTGTTAGACTCCTGTTTTTCTTTCATGTGTGGTACCAGAGGTCAGCAGCAGTAAGAGATGCCTGCTTTCACTTTGTCTCACATTTGTTGCTGTCATTCTAATCCTGCTCAGCTCCCCAAGGAGCAACAGGATGTATTCATGCTCACAACCTTATATGCTAATTGATTTTAGGGAACTCATTAATCAGTTTAATTTAGTAGATCACCCACTAGGTTTGCTGTTCATTGTCAAAGGTAATTCAATTAAAACTCCAGAAGTGTGACTAACTATCCAACTTTCAATATGTTTACCAGCTGCCTTGCAGCAACTTCCTCAACCTATTGTGACTGTGAATCAGTCCTAAAATAATAAAAGGCCGAGTCACGTACCATAGTTAACTAACATATAACGGCTTTATAGTGATACAGAAAAATAAGTTCAAATAGTTTCTGGAGCATGTAATACAATTCAAATGTCTCCACACAGACAATTACAGCAAAGAATAAAGAGTCAGAAAAAACAAATTAACTCTGGGCCTAAAAATTATATCCTTTGAAAGAATCAAAGCTGCATTTTTAAAGTCTTTGGATATATATGGTACCTCCTGATGAACATTTTAAAATAGCATCCAATTTTATAAATATTTAGCTGAGTTTATTGAAGTCACCACACATGAATTTCTTTCAAGAGATCAACTTTTTTTTTTGAACAAGAAGGTATTAGTGCATCTGTGAAATGATGTTTCTGTTAAAAAAAGGAAAAACTGTAAATGTCTTTCTGAATTCCTTCCAGCTGACAAATTATGTTTTGACACTTCATGTCTGTTTGTATTAGTCACATCATATATGGCATGGTAGGAATTAAATGCTACACTAGTGATTCCATACTATGACATGAGACGAAGCAGTGTGTCTGCATAAGAGATTAAAGAAAAACAATCTGAAAACCTCATGTAAACACGACACACACCATCCCCTAACCTTTCACCTTCAGAGACCTAATTCACATCCCAGTCACATGCGAACAGGGAGCCTGTAATTGGTTTGCCTCGTAGTGGAGGTTTTATAGTCATTATAAGGTGGCTACACAGGTTAGTAGAATTGGCAGTTTCCGTTCATGGGGGACCTTGTAGTGACAAGGACATTATAGGCTAGGAATCGGCTGCTTTGGCAATATTCTGTGAGAAGACTAAAGGTGCAGTCAACCACCTGCAGCATGGCTAGGTTACTCTCCTAAATCTAATTTAGGTCCACAGTTCCTAAGTACCCAACATCTCCTCTATACAGGTGCCTAAAGCCCCAGTTCTCAATTTCTTCCATGTGGGCAAATCACCTCACACACAAGGACTTCCACCTGAGTTTAGGGTTTACATGTGTGGAATGAGACCAGTTTATGAAGCCTTAAAAAAAAAAAAACTTGGCCAATATTATTTGAGTCAGTGTTATTAGTTCCTTCCCTAAACACACTCTTAACAGCTATCCTGAATAGGGACATTCTCCTGAACTGAGGCCTTTTAGAAGTGGAACTATTTAAAATACTCACTACTGGCAAACCCTATGAGCAAAATCATATTTTTATGAAAAACATCAGATTTCACTATTTCCTATGAAATTGAGAAGTCGTTTTTACAGGTGAAAGACAGCTACTGTGCCTCAGAAAACTGAATTTTGCAGCAAAAGTGAGGTATTTTCTGTGAAAATGGTGACATTTCACCTGAGGCAAGCTTGTAAAACAATTGTTCTTTGTTCCAAGATGGAAGTTTGCCATTTTTTCCTTCAAGTAAGTTTGTTTTCACAGGCAGAAATGGGCCCAATTCACAAATTTTCACAAAAGTCAGTTTTCGCACATGGAATTTCATAGAGCTAAATGGATAGACTTGCACTGCTCTCTACAGAAGCAGAAAATGTCAGCCACATTTACACCTATCTTGGAATCATCCTACAAGGAGTTCCAGCAGAAACTGGGGTAAGCTTTCAGTAGAGGTTTGATTTTTAGGACCTCATTCCACAAACAGATACACATGGAGCACCTTAAACACTCTACAACTAACAAACCTCATAATACACTCCTCAAATAGGCAAACTAGCAAAGAGATTAAATAATGCACTCATGCTTACAAAATGAGCTATAAGTGGGTTTGACAATTCCTGTCTCTTAATCTTCGCAATATAAAAAGATCCATTTACGTGTATTCCACACCATCTCTTGCAGCTTCTTAAAATAGGATTGTTACCTCTGCTCACCCAAGCTCCTCACCCAGTAAGTATCTGGTCCTTTCAAAAGCAGAAGGGAGTAGGAGACAGATAGGGAATGAGTAAGGAAAGAATAGGAAGAAAACTACATAGACTTGTAAATCAAGGGCCAAAAAGGCCATTCATCTGGAAAACATAGTGAAGAGTTAAATGTTTATAGTTGAAGTCTAGCAACTAAGGCCTCATCAGTATGGCTAGGGAACCTCTTGTATGCTCACTGAGCCATATGGGGCCTAAATTATGCTTTTTACTATTTCATAAGTGGCAATTTTACTATGAAAACATCCAGCTTCCCTCTATGTCAAGATTGTTATTTTGCACTGAGTAGATCTAATGATTATATGGTGTTTAGACAATTTTGACAGTGTAACCAGATTATCAATGACTTTGATATACAGTTTCTGCTAGAGATCACTCTTTTTATTATTGAATATCCCCCTCCTTTCTTCTGGTTTTAATAAATTAGGGCACCTGCTGTACATATCTATAGAAGTCTGGAAAATCATTATCACTTCGGTGCTGAAACAATGCCCATTGCAAAAAAGCAAACAGAGTATGCAGTCTATGTGGGATTTTAAGAGAGATTATATTTGTCAAGTTATTGGAGGAAAGGTTGACTTTGCTGTTATGGACTTAGTCAACTTCCAGGTCATATCAATTAGTTACAGCATCCTCCTGTAGACTGGAACTAATTTACAACACTCATGATGGAAATGTCTGCTTTTCCTATGAGTTTCAATTCAGACGTTAGGACTTCATACAGATAATTGAAACTTCCTGGAAAATAACTGACTTTAGTAATGAAATGTAGTTTAACTTGCCAGCAATAACCTGTTTTGCAGCAACTGATAAAAAATTTCATCACTACACTACTAGGGCCAAGTGAATAGCTGCCCTGAAAACCTAAATCCCTATCTAAAATTTTGAAAATGTTTTTTTAAATTTGAGAAAGCACTGGCAAGTAAGTTCTTTTGGGTGTTTTCTTAATATCCCCTATCCCACTGCTGCTTTGTTTTCATATAACCTCAATGTTTGCTCATTAAATTCCATCAGTTAGTAAGATAATTATGTTCAGCAGAAAGTATGGTCCTTTTATATCTCTTTCATGCAACGTTTATGTTTTAAGGTTTTGCCAAATTATTGTTTCATCCTAATATACATCTGGGTGTCCCCAACTGAAACCCATTTGTTTTGATTAAAGCCTGTACCAGTGAAATACTGTCACAGTCAAAATGAATCATTCTGATCTAAAGAAAAGGCTGAGAAATGGACTCTGATCATAAGCAAGACACACTGCTGTTACATACCTGACAAGAATGGTCCAAAACCTTATGGGCAAATCCAGCACCTTTGTAGACCATGGATACTGTTTTCAGGTCACTCTGGTGCTTTTATAAGAGCCTAAGTCCCATTACCGTTATGTCTTTAAATGATACGTCATTGCAGATTCAGCATGACGTGCTTAACACAGAAGAGTAAAGGTCAAACTAAAGCCTGTTAGACTCAGTTATCGCATCTCCCTGCAAGTTAAAAGGGTTCAATTGACACTTGGAATTAGTTGCAGATTGCCCAGATAGGTCTTTTCCTTTATTTGAATGGTAATGGAGAGCTGCTTCTGACACAAAGAAGGCCACTGACCCTTTTTGTGGTTTTACAGAAGTAGTATTAGCTGACCAAAAAAAAGCATTGGACAACTCACTCCACAAAGTTAAAACTAAATCCTGCAAGTGATAAATTTAAATACTAAAGAACAAATACAATGCAGGGTGCAGACTGGAAGAATCCCTCAAGCAATAGCAAACTTGTGCCGCCTCCACCTACTTTTATAAAGAAAAATCTATTTTAACTTGTGACACACCCAAGCAAGAATATATTCATGCTTGCTGCCGTGTAGACCATCAGCTCAGTAAACATGCAATCATATTTGCTTATATAAGAAATAGAGACTAAAGTTTATTTTCACAAGTTACAAGGATAAACTAGAGGGCAGTCAAAATATATTTCCAACCAGTTCTGATTTGTAATCATTTAATCAATGATTATACTGCAAAAATTTCATCTGCTCTTTCCTACCAGGAATATCCATGCCTCCAAGGCACAGGTTTACTCCCTAGTTACATGTAAGTACAGAAAAAAACAAGAACATTTAATTTTGGACAAAGATGAACATTTTATGCAGTTTGAATTTTGTGTAATATTTTGGAATTAACTGAACGAAGAACACTAAAAAGTGTAACTATTGTTTAACTTTGATACTGCCAAGAAGGTTATGACCCAGAATTAATGCACAGTGGCTTTAACTGGTAAGAAACTGGTTGACGGTGCACCCTGAACCATTTATCTTTAGCTAACCATTTTTGTAGGACCAATGCAAAAAAAACCTAAAGCCTGAAGCTCCCTCTACTGGTACCTAAGCAACAAAGGAAACAAAAGCTAAAATAAAAATCAAATTATTTAGACAAGCACATACCAAAGGATTTTATATAGAGGACAAAAATCAACAGCAAAATCATTTCCCCTCCTGTTTTATGAGAATGCTCTAAAGACAATGGAAACATTAAAAGCACAATTCAGTCTAGAATGATGGACAAAGGATTAACCAATCACCTGTGGGATTTTGTGTGTAAGAAAGATGACCATTTCTATCATAGTTGCTATCAGTGTTATACAATTCCAACAAATCCTGTACAAAAATGTCAAGTAAGCAGTCAATGGAAGTTACACTATGCAATGTGTGACCATGATCCTTTTTATATGTATATATCATCTTTGTATCTAAAAGAAATTATGAATATTGGCTATGTGTTTGTATCTTAAGCCTGTGTCACATTCCTGGGTGATTCCCTCTCCCACCCACCCAACAAAATTTACTTTAGGGCTAGACAGCTGTTTACTGAAGACCTGTCAAGCAAGGACACTTCACTCTCACAGTGTACCATTGAAGAAAGTTGTCCTGTCCAGACAGCTCTTCCTGGGGATCCCTCAGACAGCTAGGAGCCAGTGGCCACCTCCCTGTGCTACAGCAAAACATGTAAGGGCATGTGGTATGCTCATGTGACCCTGGACTCTCCATCTTGTGCTAGTAACTTTCCACATACAGGCGCTATTAGCTTTGTGTGGGGCAGTAATCTTCCATGCAGGTGGCAGAGGATATAAAAAGACACCTGAGCAATTTCCAGGTTGTCTTCATTTCTCTGTACTGGAATTCTAACAAGGAAGTTTTGGACAAGGACTGATGACTCCCAGGTTGTTTTGGTGATTCCAGAGAATACTGTAAGAAAGCAGTTTATTCTTTCACTGCTATGACTCTGATCTATAAACATGCGTGTTTAACCATTCCATAACAATTTTCTTTATAATTAAACTTTTGAGTTACTAAAGGATTGGCATCAGCGGGTTTACCAAGTTTATGTTGAGCTGGGGTGGGTGCTGAGCCCTTGAGCTGGGAAGGACACTGATGAAACTGGTTTTCAGTAACTGCTCCTCATGAAGTCCAAGCATTAGGGCTGTGAGCCAAGGGCTGATGGGCCTAAGGGGACCATTGGCTTCTTGTTAAGCAATGTGTTGATACAAAAGCTCGTTTATGTTACTGGTCTTGTGAAGCATACTAAAAGAATGACCAGCAGTCTGCAGTGTGTCTGCCCTGTTTCTCATCAGCCAGGCCTGAATTGAGTATTCACAGCTCTGACCCACTGAGGCACAGCGATAGCAAGATCAAAGTATTATCATTTATTATGAGAAATGCTTAAACTCAAGAGGATTACTTTTCATTTTGTTATGCTTGGTCCTGCATTAGTAATCCCCAAAACATTAGCACCAATTCTGTTAGGACAATATTATTACATTGAGAAAGGCTTGATTTCCAAATTACTTTCTGATAGAGGGAAAACTGTTTCAGGATATTCATAACGTGACAAAATCTGTCTGGATATATTTGTGCCAAAACAAGCTATAATGAATAAATTGTAAGCTGGGGGCACAGTTGCTATAAAGTACATCATGGAATCCACTGACTCCACCACCTCTTCTGCATGGAGCCCTAGGTTGTTGGTCACTCTCCCTATCGGCTCCTGGAAACCCTGTTGTTCCAGAGGGTAAGCGTAGAGTAGTCAAGTTCCTGGCACCACCTGATCAGGGTTGAACTATAACAATGCTCTGAGCAGTGTCTAGCCCTCCTAACCCTCAGGACTACAATGCTCTCCCTGCACGGAGATCTCACATGCTTGGTGTCAGTCATCCAGTGCCAACCGTCACATTCCTTTCTGTGCCACCTTGATGCCAATATCATCGCTTGCTTCATGGCCATGCAATAAGTGGTCCTTGGGTTGTTGGAGAGTCTGTTCCTTTAAGGTAAAAGGCTGAAGAGCCCCTAGGATAGGACTTATCTGCATAGCCCCACCAGGCTGAGATCTGCGCTGTCCATACCAGGAGCCTGTAAGAGGAGTTTGTCCCACCTCTTGCCTGTATTGGTGCTGCTTTAACCTGTACAGGCTGTGCTGGGATATACATGACTCAGCCTTGGAATCTGACGACTATAAATCTGAATGTGGAGACCATGGCAGTGCAAGTGCAGAGTTGTGGAGGTGACTGGTGCCACATCATGGACAGTTTGCCTCTGGACACTATGATGCTTTTCTGTGGTGCTAGAGATTTTAGATCCAGGGCACTCTCTGTCCTCTCAGGGAACTACTGTGCTGCCATGGCTATCAGGTCTCCAGCCACCTCAGTGGAGGCGATCTTCCACTTGGCTTTCCCTTACAGGAGTCCACTGGCACCAGACTCCATGGACCCCTGTGTGTACCTGGGGCTGAGAGTGGCACTCTTGAAGGGGTGGATGCTGGCTGCCCTAAGCCAGAACATGCACTGTTTTAGAGCTCTTTTCCTCCTGTTCTCAGCAAGGGCAAGCAACCTCTGTCAATTTTCTTACAGCTCTTGCATGTCACCCGGGCCAAGCCAACTTCAGCACTGATGAAAGTCAGTGCCAAGTCCTTCCTGGACACCACAGGATCTCTAACTGTGGCCAGTGCACTCTGCTCCAAGGTGCTAGGTGCAGGGTCCAATTGGTCTGGTGACGGGGGGATGAAGAGCTGCCTCCATGAGGGTGTTTCTCCCTAACTTTCTCTTTCTGTCCTAGGCCGGAATCCCTTGCAAATCCTACAATAATGCATCTGGCCAGATGCACCAAGGCACTTCAAGCAGGATTTGGGGGGAATCACCCCTTCGCATAGGCTTGTGGCACATCCCCCCCCAGTTTGAATCCTTGGAATGGGAGTGAGGCATGTGCCGACTCTCAGATGGAGGGAAAACCTAATAGGGGAAGCCCCCACTACAGTAGTTTAAACTAAAAACCAAACAACTAAGTCTAATTTAATTATTTATATGGTCAAAAATTCAGACCACTAGGGAAAAAGCTAGCCAAAACAGGAGAAGGGACGCACAGCTCCAACACCCATCACAAGCAAACAGGATAAGAAGAGGCATTGGATGGGTGGGACTCTATATGCAGCCACATAGAGGTGTGACTCCAGGGAGGGCCTGCATCAACCTGATGGATACTGCTTTTGGGGGGGCGCAGGGGGGAATTTTCAATGACTGTGCAAAATGGCACACACACTTACTTGGACTCAACATGAGCAAGCATTTAACAAATGCTATTTTCTCAACAGAAAGAACAGCTATACACAGCAGATGCTCTAGCCAAGGTTGGGTTGAAATCTTGACCCCAGTAAAGTCCCCAAAGTTTTGCCATTAAGATGGGGGGGGGGGGCTGAATTTCATTCTAGGTGTTGAAAGTACATACTTCCCACTCAAATCTGCAAAGCATGCACACTTCAGAGAACTGGAACAGAATTCAGCAGCGCCAGTGCTAAATGGGGATTTAAATCAATCCTGCTTGAATCAAATTGCTTACTTCTTAATTGCTTGGAAAAAATGACGTTGGGAAAACTACTAAGCATTGTGAAAAGGTTGCTTAGTATAGCTCTCTGGAGGACTTGAGAACCATAAACATGTTCATCAAGCATGTGTTATGTGTGTTCAAGAAAATACTTAAAGCAGCTGCTACCTGTAGCTACTATCATTTCATCATCTTTGAAAGCTAAAAACACATTTCACAATGTAAAATGTGACATGCTCAAATAGTAAAATCAGAGAATGTGTAACTTGCCTCCTGGCTAACTTCAAAAAAGCCAGCCAGCCAGGCAAGCAATGTTTATCACCATCACCAGACCAGAAATGTAACAGAGGGTTTTACTGCTGGCAAAGCATGGTGAAGAGCTGACTGATGCCTGTGATACAAATCCCGTTTGAGTCGCTGATTGGTAGATTAAACTAACTGATTTAAGAAGTCATTCTGAAGAAACTGAAAAAAAATATTTAAGCCCATAATGATTAATTTTTCCTAAAACATTCTGCTTATCCACAGACACGATTGGCACAATGTAAGAACTTTAATATTACATACCTTGTTTTCAGCTGTCAATATTTGATTTGGGACTCAAACTATTTTAATTCCTCCAAAATATAGTTATCGCCAACATACTCTCAAGGCTATTTAAAAGTTTCAACACAGCTTTCTTTGAACAAGGAACACAGTGAGAGGTAACAATGCAAGGACAATCAATCACTTTTGTATTCACTGTAAAATTATCTGAAACATTTTACAGTATCTTAGGAAACAATTTTTCAGCACATTTTGGCTAATAAAATGATTGGTCCAAGTGCAATTCAAAAAAGGCAGCCAGATTGCTATTGACATTCAGCCCTCACATTATTTCACACTAAAGTGATCTTGCTTGCTAAATTGGTAAATTGTGTCTACTGCAAAACACACAGAAAAACAAGTTTCCAAGCCCTGAAGGGAGTTTCATGTTGATGAAAGGTGCCAGATTAACACATTTAGACTTAACTCCTCTGTTTAATGCAGAAACAGAATAGTTAGACCACATGTAACTGCAGTGCAGAGGTCAGCATGCCAGAGAATTTTTTCTAGAGGGGTCACTTATGAATTCCAATAGTCCAGCATAATCAGTTAATGGTCTTTCTGAGACTGCTAATTAACAACTGAGGCATTAAAAAAATTTTGAACACATGAATACTTCAATCAAGAGAAAAAACAGCCATGAAATGATGATGTTTGGTCATTATAGACCTGGAGAGAAATGTCTCTATAGCTGCATTGGCTAATGCACTAAGTCTTCCATCAGATCTTTAGTTCCTGCGACTTTATTGGGGGAGAAAGATATTTACAGATTTAGTGGGAATACATAACAAAAATGTTAAAAGTCACTTCTCATTCTCTAATCTGAGATATTTTAAAAAGAATAATCCTTTTGTCACTGACAGCAGCAAATAATGTTAATGGTTAATTAACTTTAAAAAAAATCTGTTTCCAATTTTAATCATTTAAATAGGCATTCCAGTTCTGAGAAAAATACACAATACAAAAATGTCCAGCTACTGTGACACATCAAAAGGATAACCATTAGACAATCAAAACAATTTAATTGTAGAAAATAAAGAAATTCATATTCCAGGTAAGATCTCTCACTGCTTTGATCTCTACCACAGCAATCTAGGATTATAAACTGTACTTCATACAGATTACTAAGAGGGTTGTTTTAATAAAATGAAAATATCACTTGGTGGACTCTCAAAGTCAGTAAGCTTTCTACATTATAGTAAGAACATGCTAAGAAACTTATGGATCAAAGGTTGTTTTCACCAACAATATCTTTCTGCACACATTTTTTGAACTTTACGTATTCTTCACTGAACTATATTCTCAATGAAGAACATTTTGTATGAACACTGAATGATCAGTTACGTATCATCTTGTGAAAGCATCTACTTGTTCTTGGAGTGCCTTTGTTATTTAAACAATTTCATGAATGGACTGGGTTTTCAGTATGTTTTCATTTTATATATTTACAGAGAAATCCTGTTTGAATTATAGCAAGGATTTTTGCAACATCAGAAAGACCAGAGCTATGTGACACACTGTACATGTCAGCTAAAGACCACTTCTGAAAATCTAAAATTCCACTATATCTTGCTGTAATGAAGAGGTGTCATCACAAAAAAGAAAGGCTGTAATGTAATCAGGAGCTTATATACAGACGTTTTTACAAAAAAGTCAGAAGAGTAATTTTTTGGCATTAATCATTGTTTATCTTATCACAGCTAGTTCTGACTAGAAATTTTTGCAATTTCTTCTGTGAAACAGGACTGTATGAAGAGACATACTTCTGACATTACTAGATTAAAGTGCATAGTAAGCAAGAATATATGAATTGGTTTGCTTTTCAAGTGGACAGTGAAGTCCAAAATAGGTTACCACCTATCATCGCAAAAACATTATGAAGTGTTACATCTGCAAAACACAATCCATATTCTTACAGATAAGGATGATGGTTTCAAATTAATTTCAAAACACATTCTTTATGTAACATAATATGGAATCACTTTGCTTAACTAATTCATATTTCAAATCCGCACAAAAATGTTGAAAACTAAAACTTTTATTCCCCCTGGATGGAAGTGAAGATACCATACAAGTTCCCAGTTCAGAAAAAAAACAGCTGTTGTTAGCTGTGGCATATTAAGTTGCTCTATAAGTGATGTAGTTTTAAAATCTATAAAAACAGATTCAAGTCCAACTATCTGTTTTAATATTCATATTAACACAGACAACACATCCATCTGAGCAGTCCATGAATTTTGCTATATAAAGCAAGTTAACTGCAGCAATCCTCTGAATTACATGCATCGGTTCCCCAACTGTACATGTTCTTCATAATTTAAAAAAATCCACTTTATAATTTAAAATATATATCATGTTAACAGTGTTCAGTTTTTGCTTCAACTAGAAGGAGCCAACATTATTAGTTGACTTAGAATTTTAGCTTGGTTCTGTGAAAAGATAATTGCAAAAATATATCCCCAACTTCAAAAGGTACTGTACAGAACTAGAAAATCACTAAAGGGCTGTGATACCTTTGAATTACTTAATGTATTTAGAAATGATAGCAAGCCAAAAGTGAAGTGTCATATAGTACAAATATTTAGACATCCACGGCATACTGAACAGAGTAAGATATATACAAAGTGAATGCTTTGTTAAACTTGATCGCGTAGGCGGGCCAGTCTCTGTGACAGCTCATCCTGAAGAACAAAAAATTATTATACTCATTACTATTTATTAACTTTGATAAAGATAAATGCAAAGACTTACAATATGAAGGGTTACACCACAAACACAACAGAAAATAAGATGAGCAAGAGCCAGGTAAGAATTTGTATTTTCAAGAGACAAATGCAAATTGACTCCACTAACAGAGTCATTTGGTTACATCCTTGAACCAACTTCGAGCTTGGCACAGATGAGGAGGTGACTGAATGGTGGCTCCACTCCACCTTGTACTTCCATCATCCCTAGAACCAGCCAATGGCCAAATCAGACCTTAGCGCAAATAAACTGCCCTGCTGTTGCTGACACACTCTGGCTAAAATTCCAAAGGGGTAGGCATGTTTGTTTGTTTTGCTGAACTAGACTGAGTCCTGTGGCACTTTTAAAGACTAACAAATTTATTTATCGCATTCGATAAATAAATTTGTTAGTCTTTAAAAGTGCCACATGACTCCTTGTTTGGCTAAAATGGTTCCTTAATGGATCATTCACCAATGCAGGATCACTGAATCATTACTCTAAACCTAAGATACTCAAATTTTCCTCTCTCAGAGCACAGGGAGCAGGCAGCATTAAATAAATAGCTATGCCAGTTTTACCTCAGCTGAAGATTTGCCCATGGCCAGAGGAATCCTGAGCTACTCATTCAGAGCTAGTTTAAGGTCTCTGCACTACATCAGAAGCACCAGGGACCTTAGCAATGGAAAAGAATCTGACTTAAGAGTATGTGTGGGGTGGCCCAGAGTTAGTGAACAAAATTAAAGTAAGTGCACAACTGGCAAATTCATTAAAAAAGGGAGGGGGGGGAACCACCACACCACACCACACACCACACACTCATGCTTGCAAGCAGATCTTGTTTTACTTTGTTATATTTATTGAGAGATAAAATTAATTATGTGCTTCCAGAAGTTTGCAAATTAATTTAAGTTTTAAATACCAAATACAGCAGTAACCCACCTACATAAATGTGCAATATAATCCATTTGAAAAGCTATAAAGCAATATTTACCTGCTCTGCTGAAGCAACACTTGTGCCAACAGAACCTGTTTGCCCCTGCGGTAGTTCCATGTTCAGATCAAGGCTACAATTAAAGAATCACAAACATCATCTAAATATAGGAATAGACCACAGAAGGGTTTACATCAGCTGACAAAGCGTGTTCAATATAGCATGCGACCATCAGTGTCTCTGGCACACTGATAGGTTGCACTACAGTTAATTAGGCAAGCTTGATCCAGAAAGTGGAGCGATCACCAGTGGAAGAATTTGCTTAACAATTAACAGCAATAATTACTATCTAATTGACATAATTAGCAACACTTCTGTTTACTAGAGATGCTTCTGTATAGCAGTAATGGGTTAAGTGGGGCTCGGACAGATTAGGTATAAAAATTTACCTCAGTTTTAATATGGAATTTGTCGAATAAAGGTAACTGAACACATCCCAGCAACAGCAGTATGGTACAACAATTCTCCATCCCTCATCCCCAGCAAAGCCCAACCCAACAGTAGGGACACTGTTTTCATGCCCATGGGTCAGTACATTATGGCAGCTAAGTGGCTCCTGCCTTACAAAGAAGGCAAGAAAGGGTGTCATGTGGCCATAGGACTTCCTGGGAAGTCCAGTTCCCCGCTATCACTGGCAATCCCCTCAACTCAAACTAAACAAAATATAATATACTGTATATATTAGAGTTGATAGTGCAACTAGGGGAATCAATCTTTGGCTCAAACATTTTTCGACATTAAACTAGATCCACTCACTACCTCTGAAAAGGCTGAGAGCACAATACTATAAAGCATCTGCAGCCTTGCCCTCACTCATTTCTATTGCAAGATCACTTTGAAGAAATGGATCATGTTGAGACATACATACAGGAAGAGCATTCTAACTAAGTTTATCTCAGCATGGTCCATTTTTGTAAAGTGCTTTTAAGATAGAAATGAGCTGTTCTTGTTCTAGACTTTTGGGATGATTATGTATGCTAAATTATGTAGTGGTTTTATATTTATCTCAATCCATTTTCACTCATGAAGATTTGAGCCAAGATACCCAGAGGTGGAAGCACAGCACATAACATTCACTGGATTATGCGGCTCAACAAAGCTAGCACATTGGGGGGGGGGGGGGGTCAAGTACAAGGGCCAGGTGCAACTGCTTTTAAAAAGGTACATTACTACTATTCAATATTTTTTATATCATACTCACCCTGCTTCATCTGCCATTTCTTGTAGAAGTGTATCCACTTGGTTCTAGAACATGGAATCAAAAAATAAATCAGTTTGTTACTGTATTTCATACAAGATTAACAGTATGGCTTGGAATAAGCAAAAATTCTACTCTTAATATAATTGATTTAGAAAGGAGCTCCTGTGGATTTTGAACATTTATAGTACTTAAGCGCCAGGGGGAGCTAAAGGAATTCAGAATACAAGGCACACATCTCATACTATTCCATGTAAATCAGATCTTCAACTTCAACTATGGATCTGCAGCACTTCCAAATATGATAATTCTAAACCTAGCTGTAAAAAAAAAAAAAAAATCACATCTACAGAAATGTTACTGTTGCCATCACTGTTATTAAACAATTACTTTTTCAGGGCACAGGCAGTACATTCCCTTACAAAAAGCTGCTTTACATAATCCTTAAAGCAATTTTTTTAAAAAAATTCTTTTGAAGCTGTTTTTGGTCAGAGGGTAGGAACTTGGGTTCTGTATTACACTACTACTGATCAAAAAATTTTGCCAGTAGCTGTTTAACCACAAATCCAAAATAAATCAACATGTATGGACTTTTCCATGGCACACATGACCAGTGTATCTAATGGTGACTAACAGTTTGTCAGCTGCAGAAAGTTCCCAATATACTACAGGTATCTGATCCTTCTAATAGATTTTCAGTTGTGATATAGCTGGCATTGGTATGGTTTTTGACTAAAGATGTTTACTAAAAGTTGGTCAATGTTTCATACATTTCAAAGGAATGACTGAAAATTTCATGCTATACTAGTACTCAAACACATCAGTTGTAAGAGGGGAGCTTAGGACAGTACATATAACATACAAATTATGTATCAAAACATTAGCAGCCCAAACTCTTCTTTTGTTCACAAGGAAGCACAAATATTTCTCAAGTTAAACTACGGATCCCTAACTGCTGCTGCATGTTTCAAAAGGCAGAAGGTACAGAAGAGACAGTGACATCTGTGTCCAGTTAACAACATGGTATTTTATTTGATGCAATATCAGTTACTCTTACTTGTGGTGTTGTTAATGTAGTTGTGTTACTCATAGTGTCTTCCATCTGTTGTGTCTGAACATCTAGTGTTTCAAACTGGTGCTCAAATTTGTCCATTAAGGCAGATATCTGCAGATACACAAATAGCGTCAAAGCAAAAAGTATAAACTATTAACCTGAAAATTTATACTTCTGAATTCCAAATAGTTAAAGTTATTTTACCTTTTCTAGGTTCATGCTCTTCAATGTGGCATCCATAGACTTAACTACTCCTGCCATTGACTTTGTCACCTAAAAAAATTAAGATACAAGTCTATTGCAAAATTACATGAAAATAATCACTACTTTGGTTAACCTCATCTGTTTCTTAAGTAGACTTGTTTTTTCTCAACTCTGTACAAAGAACAATTCTGGAACAGAGGTGTATACATGGCTGTTCAAGGGGCAGTAAGCTTTTTATTATAATCCCTGGTTTTCAGAAATTTAGTTTATCTGTTAAAAAAAATGCCCTGATCTGAATCCCTATAAATGAGGACAGTTTACAGACAACTAGGATCTTAAAAAAATAAATAAATAAATAAATCTATATAGCGTTTTTAAGTTATGACTGTAATGATACCTGGGGCCTAGTTAGTCTACCTCAGCTGTGAGTCTAACAGTGAGAAAGTAGGTAAAAATTCAGAGAAGTCCCAACAAACTACATCAATGAATGTTGATGGTAAAAGGGAGACCAACGGATTGAATTAGCACAAACAAAAGAACCTGCTAATATAACTCAAAGTTTGTGTTAAATTCTTACTCTGTGAACAAGGAGTCAATGGACCAAAGTTGCTGTGTTGCAAATTAGCTCTAGCAAGGGGGGGGGGGGGGAGAAGAAGATAGGCTATTCCATTCACTGATTCCTTTCAGAGTCCTCAAAAAAATGATCTAGGTACATAAAGGATGTAGATGCTGGCTGACGAAGACTGTGAGGGTGCAAACTTTACCGCCACAGCTGCTAGAAATACCCTCTCCTCCCTTCCCATCCACTAGTCTTTCACTGTCCTGATCATCCAAGGGGAGAAACAGCCAGATGACCCTGTCGTCATCTAGCATGTGACCCTCACCCCTCAGTCCTGTGCCCTTTTCCTTTTCCACTTGATTTCTTCTCTTTCCTAGCCTCCTCCTCCTTCTGTCTAAAGATTCTGGCTTAGATGGCCAAGACTGCATATTTCATAACATCGCTGCAAGTTTGTGACAAAAAGAGGCCATTACATGTTATGCCCTAAACAATCCAATCATGGTATGAGTTTGCCAGGCCTCAGTGTGGCTGATAAAACCATAGATCAGGCATGGTTAAACTGCGGCTCAGGAGCCACATGTGGCTCTTGAATGAAAAATTGTGGCTCCCAGAAGAATGTCAGCAAAATCAATTTAGGAAAGCAGCCCCAGCCTTGGAGTTCAGAAGGGGGTCAGTACGGTGAGGAGAAGTGCAGCATGGTTGGGATTTAAAAAAAACAAAACAAAACAAAACAAACACTCTCCACTAGCCTGAAGTCTTCTACATTGAGCAGCAACTAGGTTTTTACTGTATAGGACTGGTTTTCATGGTAACTTTAATTTTGTGGTAGAAAGAGGGCAAATATTGATCCTACTAATGTTAGAGTCCAATAATTACTTAAAGTGTGCAATGAATTTTAAACTTAGTAATTTTGGAGTAGGTAGAAGTATATGGCCATATGCCTTAGTGAGGCTCTCAAAGGTTTAATTATCAACCTGTGTGGCTCTTAAATTCCATAAGTTTGGCCACCCCTGCCATAGATTATGCTGGTATTTTTCCTTCAGTGAGGATGCAAGCAGAAGTCAACACCAGCAACAGAGGCTGCTTTTTCTCTGTGCTGTTCTTTTGTTTTCCTTGTGTGCTCACACATCTTGTTTTGTCTTAGAGGAAGCAGAAGCAGACTAACAGTAGCAACAGCTCCTTCCAACTCACTTTTTTCCTCCAAAAAGGGAGTTATTACCATCTTTAATACCATCTAAAAGACTGTTCAACAAAGGACTTTTCCTGTCTAAAACCTCTCTCCAGACACAGGTAAAGGAAATAAGGCACCTTAAAATAAAAGACTTAATACTTTACATTTCAAATATTTGAGGTGTTTCTTACTTCTGCGTACTTTAAAAGCACTTTAAAAATATAATGGTGTCTGCCATAGTATTAAGCACGCTGAGGTCTCTTTATACAAAACTCCAAATTCTGTTTAACAGCACTGAATGTCAGACAGACAGTTACAAAGTCATGTTAGCAACTAATTCTTTAAAGCCCACGTATGCTATCTAAACAAATACAAGATGCACTAGAAACAAGGCTACCACTAACAAGTTCACAAAGCTTTAGAAAACTAATTTTTAAAGAAGCTTTTTGGATCTTTGGTTTGCACTAATAATCTCATCTTCTTTAACATCTTTTCTTCCAAACTGCAGTTACATACTTCAAATTACAAGAATTATTTCACCAGCTACTGAAGTGTAACCACATATGGAGTATTTAACAGCACATGGGAACACAGCACAATTGTAAGGGGAAAAAAAGGCAAACAGCATATAACAAACAAAACAGCGAATTTATGTTAAATGGCATGTTTATTTTAGGTATTTCTATGCTACTTATTTCCGCCAGGAAAAACATCACTGCTCCATACCATCGCAACTTGACTGATCATAGATTATCAGGGTCTCTGTTTTACTACTCATCTTAAAGATAGTGGCATTTAACCCAACTAATTAATAACTCTCACAAGCCAATGCCTTCGACACAACTTAGCTTAGTGGTTCTCAACCTGCAGCCTGGGGGGCCAAAACTTGCCTGTGGAAGTGGCCTGCAGTTCCCCTCCTGGCTGCACAAGGGAACTACAGTCTAAGGACACAGGCATAGAGCATTTCTGTGGGGCTACAAGACCAGTGCAGGCTCCTTGCTTCAGCCAAGGAGATGGGAAAGCAATGCTCCCATCCCCCAGGCTGCAGCAGCAGCAGACCTCAATTAACTCAGAGGCTTTAGGAGCTGCAACCCGACCCTGGGCTAAAGGGTAGCCCCACAACAATCAGACCCTGGCCTGAGCACTGCTGTGCCAGCCATGCAGTGCCGGGGGCCCACTGAGCTGGTCTCCTCTGACAGGCCCCCAGGGGCTCCAACACACAGCCCAGCAGCACTCTATGCTGTGGCATGCTACTGCCCCACCTTCATCCCCTGCTCTTACCCGAGACCTGTTTGGGCAAACCAGCAGGCTGGGGACGAGACAGCAGCACTGCAGGCTGTAGCCTCTGACCCAAGCAGGCACTCAATGCCAAACCCCCAGTACTGAGCATTGGCCCACCTGTCCCCCAGGGCTTCCTCCAAGGTCCCCCCCAGCACAGGTTAGGCCCCAACACTGAGCACTGCCCTGCCCTGTGCAGCCATCGGGTCTGCCAGGCTCCAAGGCTGGTGTGCCCAAATGCCACCATGCTCCATCCCCAGGCTGCCTGCCAGCATGGCAGGGGATGGGGAAACACACAGGGAAGTGGGCAGGCTGGGCCCCTGAGGCATCTTAATCTGACCCCATAGAGCCAAGAGCATGGCAAAGCACTCCGCCTAGGTCCAAAGGCACCAGGGTCCTTACTGGAACCAGAGGAGGGAAGCACTGATCTTCTGTCCCCCCAACTGCAGAAGGGAGTCATTGCCTAGGGACCCAGGTGGAGTGTGCAGGGCTACAGGATGCATGTGGTTTTCCCTGCTACAGCCAGGGAGATGGGAGATCAGTTAGGATGCCTTCTCACTGAACTCCTTCTGTGTGGCTGCAGTGGGAGGGGAGAACTGCTGGTGGCCCTCCAGGATTGTAAAAATAATATCTGTTGGACCCTGAACCAAAAAAGATTGGGAACCACTGACTTAGTTTACTGTGGACCACAGCTGAAAATTGCTAAATCACCCCAGTAAGCTTATTAATTCTCTTCTTTAGGGGTAGAACAAAAAATATTGTCGAGGAGAATCAGGGGTCTTATCTTCCTACTTAGAAGGACAACATGCTTACCTTGCCCATTGTTACTGCAGTTTGGACTCTTGCTGCTACTGCATCTACCCTGGCACTCATGCGCAAGAAATTGATTGCTTGATTCTTCTGTCGGATTGCATTTTCTGCATGTATTCTTGCAACTTCAGTATTACCCTTCTGGATTGCCTGTTTAAGTAAAAGCAAACTGGTGCTATTTCTTGTTAAAAGTAATTTCCCAGCAGCAATAAACCCTCCAGAAAACATACACTTGCAAACCAAGTGAACAGTAGGCCCAATTCAACTCCCATTTAAAGTCAATGGAAGGATTCTCACCGACTTTCCTGTGAACTTGATGGCATCCTCTATGCTGATAACATGCATGAAACTTTTGGTCATTGCTCAGAGCTTAAATACCAGTAGTCTATGTATGAGAAAGATGATGTGGTAGCAGTCGATAGCTATATGCTCATAAGGATTTAAAACTTCAACACACATTAAGCATCCAACTTCTCAACAAAATTCCTACCTCTAGTACTACTAAAGCCAGTAGCTAATAAGATGAATACATCATTACAGTATCTTTATGAAATTGAAACAAAAAGTACCCCTTCCTCATTGTGTATACACTGCACATTGCTTAACAGCAATCCACATATTAACTTTTGTTTAATAATAAGACTTTGACACGAACCATCCACTCCCATTGATGTTAATGTTAAATTAACGGCAACAGACAGGCCACAACAATCCCCCCCCCCCCCAAAGGCATACCCTAGCTGCAGGCAGGTTTACATGACAAGGCAAGGCAACACTGAGTTATGATATTCTGGGCTGTGGTGTCTAACTTGTCTGTTGCCTGGGACTCTCCACCTGCATAGGAAGTAACATGCTGCAACACCCACATTCCCACCCAACAAGATCTCCTGTCTTCCCTGGCTGGAGGGGGATGTTACAGGCAAGGCAGTACCAGATGCCAGGGCTTTTCACAGAGAGTGCTGGAGCTGAGGAGCTCTGTTGCTGCATGGTACCTCCACCTGCATGCTCTGCCTGCAACCTGCTCCAACAAAAAGGTTATAGTCTTGTCACAGCCTCCCCCTCCCAGCCCACAAGGTATGCAGGTCTACAGCCAGGGAAGGAAGCTCAGACATGCTGAGCACCATTTACAGGCAGGATTGTGTGACTGCAGGCCAAGGATGCATGCCTCAATGTTTTCTTCCCTAGCTGTAGTTCCCTTTCACTTATCAGTAACTCTTGGGTAACTGAGATGCAGAACCTACTGTATGTGACTGAGACACCAGTAAGGCTTATGATATGCTTTATATATTCAAAGCACTGCAAATACATTAATCCTGTCATTATAACCCAATATTACAGGATAATCTTAACACTTATTTTAGTAATGAGAAAACTACTGCAAAGATTCAAAAGCAAGGCTGGACTGGAAACCACACTACTGGCTCCCGTAGTCCCTGTCACCTCTGTCAAACACAGAAATGAAAGCCTCTGCATGTGGACACGGACACACAGACACGGACACCTCCCAAGCAAAAACAAAGTAGATCCAGTAGCAATTAAATTGCAAGCTGGACTTCATTCCTTATTATTCTCATAAATCAAGAGAACTGACAACTAAATTCAAACAAACCTTCGTTGAAGAGGCAACATTTAGAAAACAAGGTCTACTGCTAACAATCAGCTACTGTCTTCAGAAAATACTAAAAAAAATTCATTTCTGGAGATAAGTTCCATCAGTTTAGTTGTGTTAGACTGTATATAGCAAAAATAATGAAGGTCCTGCCACACCCAAAAGATTAACAAATTTCTTCAAGAATAAGCTTCTGTAGGTTGCAACCCACTTTGTCAGATCCTATCTGGAAAGACCTTTCCACAATATCAATAGTCAACTTTCTATTAAAAACTTTTGCCTAACTATAAAGAAATTAAGACTTTCAGAAAAGAAAGAATCATCCCAAAAAAGAAATCGGAATTTAAAATCAAAATTAAAAACCTTATCAAAAGCAGAATTTTTACCTCAAAAGGGAAGATGTGCCAGAGATTCCATCAGGTTGGCTTGGGACTTCTCTACTGATTTTACATGGAAGATGCTCAAGTACTATGATAATGGGCAATGTTACAAAACCTTAAGCTAACTATATCAGAAAAGAATCCAATCCAACTTTCACATCCCAGGTGAATTTGCAAGACTAGTACTTCGTAAATCCAATACACAGACGCACAAAGAACTTAAGCAAAAAAGTGAGATTTTTCTTTAATATGTCACCATATAGTTTGTTTCTATTGTCACAGGACTATGAACAAGTCTGAACTTCCAAACACAGTGAATTAAGCTAGTTCATCATTAGACCACAGTTTAAAGAGCAGTTACAAATACAGAAAATTGGTATTTGTCCTTTTCACTTCTTTATGGTGTTAAAAAGTTCTGAAAGGGTTTTCCCCAACACTTATTTTATTCATCTGAAATTCAGCTTCTCACTTGAATTTTATGGAATGGAAAATTAGTGGATTATGATACAAGAAAAAAAGAAAGTACGGCAACCGGGCTTTGAGTTTTTAGCCTGATCACTTGAAGCTTTTCATCAAGATTTATTTATTGGCAACATTTAACATGCAATTACAAGAAGAGAGTTTTTACTAAAGATTTGACACTCTTAACACTTCAATTAATGGCTGAGAAAGCCTTCTGTCCACACACACACACACACACGTCCGTCTCATGGCACTTAAAGACTAATAGATTTATTTATCGCATGAGCTTTTGTGGGAGAAAGCTCATGTGATAAATAAATCTCTTCGTCTTTAAGTGCCACAAGACTCCTTGTTGGTTTTTTTTTTTTTGGCGCTTTACTAGACTAACATGGCTGCCCCTTCTGTCCATACAGGATGCTTGAAAAGATCTCCAGAAATATCAAGCCCCGCAAGACTTGATATTCTTTTTATTAAAAGGTTAAAATGAGCTGAAAAAGTTCAAACTAAGTGAAAGCAGGAAAAAAGCTTCTTTACAAGTCATCTTTAGTATATGATAAACACTAAGATAATTTAGTGAAATGTTCACAAGGAAAAAGAATTAACCAGGGGGGTGAGGGCTGGGCACAGAGGGTCTTATTCTTAAAAGTATGGGAGTATGTGCAAGTACTTTTCCAAAACAGTAAGTGCTTTAAAGACCAATGCCAGAACCTAGCACTTATCAGTTCCACTACAAGAACACAGCATACATATTTTGAAGTTATCAAACATTCCATTTGGGCATTAAATGTACTATATTTTAAAATTATTAAAAATACTAAGTCACAAATATGTCACTGCCTGCAGGATGCATTACTTTGCCAATCTATACACACTTCATGTTTTATAATGCACACCAATAGAACCACAACAAAATAAAACAAAGACCTCTAGCAGAAAATATAAAAATTAAGTTATGTATACACAAGCTAATTGCATTGCTTACCTTCTTAATTTTAGCCTTTTCAATCTTTTCTTCTTTATCACACTTTTTTGCATTCCTGCTGAGCTCTTTTGCAGCGAACTTCAAGTTAAACAAATGTTCTGCAATGCAAATTAAGGATCTACAAAGTACCATCAATATTTAAAATAAGAACACATCACCTCCCATTGTATTTAGTAGCTCACTCCATGTGGACACTATTTCCATCTACAATCGTTTATATTGCTAGATCAGCCATTTTAATTTGCATGTAACTGAAATCCAGCAAAGATGCTTTTTTTCTTTTCTTTTTAATTTTATGTTGCCTGTGTCCTTTTGTCGTCTTAGCTCTAAAGCATAAAACCATAGTTTGAACTTTTTAAAGCAAGTTCAGAACCAAAATTAGCTTAATTTGATGAAGATCCCATTCAAGTAGTTGAAAGGAATAAAAAATGTTGATGTTTAGAATGTGGGTGAATACAGGTAGAGTGATTTCAAAGTCCTAGGAATCTGGAGAACGATAGTTTTCTGATGGACACTGATGAGCGCAGAGTTAGGACAATGCTAAGAATGTCTGAAAATTCCATCCCTCGTACACATACAGCATCTATGTAGGTTTAATGTTAAAACCCTACTAAGATGCTGCTGCTGCTTTCTGCTGTGCTGTAAACCCACACAGAAAAATCAAAAGGTTCATTTTAAGTTTATAGCCAGTTTGAGATGTAAAATAAAGCTACCAGGACATTCTTCTTCAGCTCACTCATCCCACTATTAAGTAAGAATTAAAATGAGACATCTTACTCTACCCACAATGGTTCCATAAACCACCAGTGGTCTGCAAGGGTACAGCAGGTGGTCCATTAGGGTGTGTGGGGGGGTAATTACTACAGGTAAATGTATCATGATGAGTGCAATATGTTTGTGAGTGAGCAGAATAAATTATTAGAAAGAGCTACATTTTTAATACCCCTTGATGTACAAGTTTGACTCCCATCAGCCATGTGCTATTTTAAAAATGTTTAAAACAGTTTGCTTACATGATGGTTTGCAAAAGTTTTTAAAGACAATGTAAAGGTCTGCATAAAGGCAAAGGACAGGAACTGCTGCCATACCACATGTGGTATGACATCTGGTCACAAAAAAGATGAGGAATAGCATCCTTCATTTTTAAATTTTTTACTCCTACTAGACGACAATGAAGGAGATGAACTCTTACTAGATGAACAAACAAGGAGTCCCATGGCACTTAAAGACTAACAAATTTATTTATTGCATGTGCTTTCGTGGGAGAAGATCCCACTTGGTCAGACGCTTTGAAGATGGGGGAACTTACAGAATGGGAGGAAAATAAATGCAGGGGAGTGTTAAGTCATGGGAAAAGGTCACCCTGTAATGGCAAATCAAGACACTTGTAAAGATTCAAAACACTGATGAACATCATACAGAGGAAAATGAAGTCAAATCATCTGTTGTAATGAGAAAAAAATCCAAAGCCCTCTGCCTTATGCAGTAGGCAAACAGGACAGTTGCGTGCAAAAGACTAAAGGGGCACAAATCTGACATAAGAAAATCACCACATTCAAAAACCAATAGGAGAGCACTTGAATCTTCCCGATTACTACATTCGAAAACCAGTTGGTGAGCACTTCGATCTTCCTGATCGCTGCATTGATAAGCACTGCTATTAGCAAGTCATACAACTGAACAGCTGCTCCAGGCTTCAAACAGAAACTGCAGAACTAGAATTCATATTTAAATTTGACAGTTTCTTCAGGGCTAAATAAGGACTTTGGATTTTTTTCCCCTCATTACAACAAGTGATTTGACCACATCTTCCTTTGTACATTGTTCTCTAGAGTTTGATTCTTAAAAACAGCTTTGATTTGCTGTTACAGTGTGACCTGATCCTATGACTTACACTTCCTTGCATTTATTTCCACAGGACTCCTTGTTTGTTTTGCTGAACTAGACTAATGCCTTGCTTGGAACTAGATGACAGTGTGGCATTTGGTCACACGTTGTGTAGTGGAACAGCAATGCCATTTAGCACCCTACTAGCCAATTATATGAAAACATCATATAAAAATAAGAAATTGTTCTCTGGACTGGAGTAAATAATATTTATATCAGTTCCTGGAAAGATAAATATTTTCCTTTTAGGAGGCAAAGAATGATTTTGCTGAAGCTATCTGTGCTATTTCTATGCAACTCTTCACCTTTACATTCACTCATCAGTTGGCACACTGACCATTACTGAACAAGTTTTTCTTTGTTAACAGAAAATGTTAACTAGATTCAGCATCTATGTAAAGATAATTTTCAGCAGAGTGACTAGAATTTTTTCCTGCACCACATACACTAGAATCTGGCTTATACATCCTAGGGAAAACTAGACTTCATATTTTCTATTAAAAACCTATAGAAAAAAAGGCATTTTATGAAAACCATTTCAGATTTTCTTTCTACATCAAAGCAGCAGAAAAAGGGACCAAGCTCAAATTTAAAAAGCTTCTTTGTAGGACACTTACAACATGTTTATCACACCATCAATGCACTCAATCTACAAACACAGATTAACAGTAAAAATGAGGTATTTGCATAAAGCTAAATACTTTTTATACTTTAAGCACTCTGGAATAATTTTTAAAAATATGTCCTCACTCAACTTCATCATGATGAATTCAGTGACACTGTTGCTTTACAGACATTTTTGCCTCATGTAAACCTTATTTCCCAAGGTAGTAAACAGGAGCAGGATTGATCTGTGTTCTGCTGTCAATAATCTCATTGTTAAATATATATGTTTTAAATCAACAGCTACCCATAATACTGAAACAGTTGTTTGCATTCCTTCTTCTGTGCTAAAAGCTAGGGCACCATCTCTTTCAAAACTAAATTTGTGGTATGAGCCTTTAATCCATATCACAAGTTAGATTGCATTGGCCCAGGGACTGATGATAAACTAGAAAGTATTTCACTTACAGGTGCCCACTGCAATCTAACTCAGGTCAGTGATCAGAACTACCATATAAAGTGTTACATCACTTCCTCAAATCAATGGCTTTGAGTCATGATGATACACCAGGATTTTATTTTTAAACTTCCTCAATTAGTCACTTAATGTTTCTATTGTGCATATACATCATCTGTTGCCTAACAAATCTTTCATGACATACAGGGTACACAAGTTCCAAAGGAGTAACCATCATAATCTAGTTCAGCAAAATAAACAAGGAGCTCTATTGCTATTTTAAAGATTTAGAAGTGTATTTACAGCATGAGCTTTCATGAAAGGTCACAGGATAAATAAATTTGTTAGTCTTTAGAAGTGCGACAAGACTCGTTTGTTTTGCTGGTACATGCTTGCCCCCCTTTTAAATGTATCTATCCCAAAAAAAATGGTAACTCAACTTCTATTCCCCACAATTAATTTAAAAACCGTTCAAGCATTTCATCTTGCCAGCACCCTGAAGACTACAGATGGGAATACTGCTGATCAAAACCAAGAACAACAACAACAACAAAAAAGCAGTGAATTTAAGATAATTTCATACATCAGGAAACAGTTTATTCTATTTTGTTTACAAAGGATGTTGAATACTTATTACCAGAAAAAGAAAAGGGGGTGGGGGCAGCGCAGTTGCTGGCTCCTGCTATGGCCTCAAATCCAGTTTACCCAGCCAGCTAATGATTCCAGTGGGGGAAACCTCAACTGACATAAAACTAGCATAGCAGGCTCCTTGGCATCTATGTCACAAACTCTGGCAGAAGGGCAAGACCAGAGCACTATAGCACTTCATGTATTCCAAGCAGATACACCAGCTGATTAGTGCCACTGGTAGCAAGATGCAAGTTTGCACAAGGGACTGAACTGGCCCCCACCTAACCCCAGAACTGGGGGAACAGAAGTGTGGTGTAGTTACCTTTGCTATTCTCCCTGTCCCCTTACTCAGGCATAGCACCAAATGGATACTGATCAGACCTGTTACACCAGACAAGTCAAATTTGACATGGAAAGGAAATATGAAGAGAGGCAAAAATCAAATGGAAGAGACTTCTTATACATAAGGCCTTTCCTTACAAAACATATTGTAAAATGTTTAAGGTAAGAAAACATGTTTTTGTAGGCAAAAATAACTTTCACTTCTTCACATCTTGTGTGTGAGAGAGGGGGGAGGGCAGGGAATATGCTTCTAGAACAGGAGTCTCAGACATGCAGCCCCTAAAGCTATTTCCTGCGGCCCACAACGACACTATTATTACTGATATTTGCAATATGGTTGTATGAAAAGATTTCAGTGGTGCGGCCCTCTGGCTAACATACTAGCTCCCATACATCTGTTATAGTGATTTGAGTTTGAGACCCCTGCTCTAGAAAAAGAGTTTTCTGCTAGCCCAGTAGCAGTAACTTCATACTAGCCCCACCTGGAAACTTTGTGTCCTCCACGAGTACAAGAAAAATCCTAAAGAATTTCAGAGACAATAAGTCCTCCCTTGGGAGCATCGCTGCCCTGGGGGAAGACCCGAGCCCTGCCCCTTGGCTGTGGGCCCCGCCCCTGCAGCCCCAATTCTCCACCCAGCTTGATCCTGCCTCAGGCTCCCACCACAGCCAGTCTGACCCCAGATCCCCAGCCAGGATTGGGGCCGGGAGAGGCGGGTGCCACCGCAGGTGGCTTGGCCTGAATTCCCAGCCAGGGACCAAGCTGGGAGTGGCAGGCACCGCCACCAGCAGCCACGCCCCAGCTCTCCTGCTGGTGCAGGGCGAGGCAGGGGATGCCCCCGACATTCACGTCACTGGCGCTGGGACTCAGGACACGTGCCCCATGTGCCAGGCACCAGCGACGCCCCCATCCTCCCTTTTCTCTGGTTCATTTTCCTTGCAGAAATGGCATCACTCTCTTATTCCCACGTCATCTCCGCACCCAAGATCAGAAGCACGCCCAGTCCCTGCTGCTGCCGCCCTAATCGAAAACGAGCAGTTTATGGCTGAACCAGGGTGACGCCATCAGCTCCTACGAGAGACAATTTCCTAGTTTCCATACGCACTGTTTCCAGACTCCTCCAGCTCCCCAAGTCACGATCAGACCAAACGGGAAGGACTAACGGCGTCCTGAGGAGCCCTCTGAGAGGCCTGGCTGGCCCTGTCCGGAGCTGCATGGAGAGCAGAGACGGCTCAGGCCGCTCCCGGGAAGGCAGCCGGGCTGAGGGCCGGGTGCCGGGGTGGGGGGAGGGGCTGTCACTCAACGCCTCAGCCCGCGGCAGCCAGGCCGCACCCCAGCGGGGCCCTTCCCTCAGGACCCCCACCGCTCCCGGGCCGCTGGGGCGGGGCAGGGCGGCACACCCGAAGGATACTCTCCATGTTGGACATGGCGGCGGCTCCTCAGGCCCGGCCGGCGCAGGGGGATGCTCGCTCGCGCTGCTACGGCAGCCCGCTCGGCCCACTCCCCAGGCGGCTCTTTTCGACCCCGACTTCCGCCTTCCCGGCTACGTCACGCGTACGTGGGGGCGTGGCGCAGCGCGCTTCCGCCCGGCGTGCGCTGCCGAGTCGCAGGGACGTCGCGAGAGCAGGGCGGGGCGGAGAACCCCGGATGAGAGTCCGCTGACACGGCCGCCACCGCTCCCTGCTGGGATTGGCTGGGCGCTGTGCCTCTCAAGGAGCGTCGGCCAAACGGTTCCTTCCGGCGAGCCGCTTATCCCCGCCCCCTAACCGCGTCGGGCAGCCTCCTCCACCTATCCAGACACAGCCGATGCGCCCTCGCCCCCTACTTCCCGATACGCTCTGCGCGCTGCGCTGCCCAGTGCCCCGCCCCCAGGCCTGAATGATGTGATAGGTGGCCGCGCTCTGACGTCAGTGGGGGAGGGGCAGCAGCAGTCAGGCTAACTGGGCCTAGTGTGGTGGGGGAGCAGCTTCCACCCTGGCCAAGGCTTGCAGCTTGGGGGTGGTGCCCAGTGTTTTCCCCAGGACTTGAAATTGGGGTGCTCACTAAATTGGTGTAACACCTTTACTAGCTGACAGTTGGGGGGTGTGGGGAAATTTGGGGGGTGGGGAAATTCCTGCTGGTGCCTCGCCCTGCCCAGGGTGCCAAGTAACCACAAAGCCCTATCAGAAAGGCAGAGATGGGGCCAGACTAGCAGGAGCCTCACCACAGTTGTTTTGCGAGGGCTAAAAGAGCCACTGGAGCAGTGTTTCCTAATCAGTGTACTGTGGTAGACAGATGTGCCATCAGGCCTGAACGAGTGTGCCACAAAATTTTCTGAAAAACAGAGCTCTGGATTGGCTCATGAATATTCATGTGGTCATTTGGAAGTTATATGGTGGTGGGCCTCAAATTAATTCAAGGGGTGCCATGGCAGAGAAAATTTTGGGAACCACTGCACTGGAGCAGGAATCTCAAACACATGGGCTGCTGACTGTATGCAGGCCTCTGAAGCTATTTTGTGCAGCTCACAGCAACACTTCTTACCGATATTTGCAATATCATTGTATAAAAAGGTTTCAGTGGTGTGGCCCTCAGGCTAACCTAGTCGTCCTCATATGGACTTCATGGTGATTTGAATTTGAGACCCCTGCACTAGAGCTAGAGGAACACTCGCTATGTGCTCGCCTTCAGCAGACAATGGACCTGGCGCCCAGGAAGATGGATCCCAAAGAGCATGCAGTTTAAGGATTCATGATCTGCAGGTAATTTCTCAACAACAACAAAATGTAAATTCACTGAATAAATTATTTGTTGCAGATTACTTTCTCATTCTTAATAGATAAAGCAGTGGTTCAGAGATACCAAAACCACATACCTGCAAAAACCTGGAACAGAAGCTACTTAGAATTATCTTCTTGACCTCTAAAAATACACACACAATCTATATTCTGCTTTCAGTATTCACCATTTCTGCCCATGGTAACAGTGTCGAACTATTCTGATCAACCATTGGATCAGTGTAAAAAATGGAACCTAGCATTAACAGATGGTAAGACGTATTTGATGGATTCCGTAAATATACTACAAAAGAAAAAATGTATTCTAAATAGATGGGACAATTAGGGCTGCATTTTGGCACACTGACTTAAATTGAGTCAGGGTTTTATCTAATGATCGACTGTCATAAATTGTCATCTTCATTGGTTTCAGTTGTGCTAAGACAGTTTACATAAATTGAGGATCTGGCACCAGATCTGTAGCAAAGAACTTTACTATAAAATCTTATGTTCTCTTTCAAGCTTGATAATAGTTTCAGGATTTCACTGCACCAAAAAGAGGGTAATCAAGGCATATGCAAAGGGCAAAAAGGCACACACTTAACTTTATGTACAAGGGTTTCATCTAATACCAAAGTAAATGGAAAAGTTCCTATTGACTCTAGGTGCAGGATCAGGGTCATAAAGTCAAAGTAGTGGGGACTAGTCACAGGCATCAAGCTTATATCCTGCATAAGTTAATATTAGTAAAATCATGAAAATTAATTTTGGTAAATCATGACAAAATTAAACTGTTCTCTTGTCTTCCTAAAATCACCCTGAAATTTTGAAATTCTGATGTTTTTGTTTCAGTTAAAAATGGTACTTAAATGCTATGAACATTTTAGCATATACAGTGCTTTCTATTTTGGAAATTTTAAGAAACTGAAAAAATTTTGATATTCCTCCATCCTTCAGTTTATACTTTTTATTTACAATACAATTTTTTTGTGCACATGTGGGTTGTGACTTGCATTATTATGGGTGCTATAAACAAAATAAATAGTAATAAATACAATCAATCGATTGGAGAACTAAAAATATTTATAGAAATAACTAGTAGCAGAAAGCAAAGGAAAGTAAGACCCAGATTCAGCAAGTTGCTTACCTGTCTTCACACACCACCAAGTATTCCCACTGACTTCAATTTTTATGCTGCAAGAACCCTAACTCTACCCTTAAACTAATCCTTCATATGTCCTAAAAAAATTTTACAGCTTCCATTGCACCAACAGCCTCTACATTGTTGGTTTACACACCCATGATCCTCAACCCCTTTTCTCTTTAATCCTTAGGAAGAATATGTGTTCCACCTGCATTCAAAAATAGACAATTATTCTTCTTTAAAATATTAACTCTTTTCCCCATCTCACTTTCCTTCTCCTTCTCAGTTCTGCAACCTGCAGGAATATCAACTCATTATTCTTCAAATTGTATTGAATTGGAGACAATTCAGTCTGCTCACTAATATTCAGAAACATTATTGACAAACTAAGCTGCATACGAAGATGAACTAGAATAAGGAATTCAGTGAAAAAATGGGGAAAACATTCTTGAACAGCAACTCTGGAAAACCGGAGTAGAAGAATTCAGTTTTCTAGTGAAAAAGACTTTGCTGCCTGTGATTTTAACTCATGGGCTCCAAAAGGGAGATGGTTTTCAGGGCATGAACTAAGATAGCAAGAGTTAAACTTTCTTAGAATAAATATGACTTGTTTTATTGAAAATGCTGCAATGTGAACATAAAGCAACAAAAATATTAAACCTAAGGTATGAAAGAATTCCAACTTTAATTCAATTATTAAAAAAACCCAGCTTTTTAAAACAATTCCTTATGAGCAGTGAGCTGTATATGTGCATTATATGTTCCATGAAAGTAATGACCAGACCTTTAGGCTATCATTCAACCCTCAAGAATACTATTCATACCAACTGTGAATGCAAGGAACTGAGTTTGAGTCACATATCTGGAATAAGGTCCCTGCGTCCTTTTACCTGTAAGGTATCAGAAATACAGATGCTATGAAACATGTTTCTCTTTTCTTTTTACTCTTTTTCATATAATTTATTTTATATAAAGTTATTGTTTAGATCAGCCAACCTAAGATTTTGATGTCATGTTTTTCTTTGTTGGCAGTGTGGTGGCTATCAGTAGCTGTTTCTTCCAAGATGGTTTTCTCCACTTTTCTTTGCTTGTCCTCTCATACGTTTTCCAGTTCATTCCCTCTTTCCCCACCGTCTCCCCCAATGTCTCTCAACTTATACTTTCTCTTTGAAGCTCTTATTTTTCTCCTTCATCTTTATTCTTTAATCTTCTATTGTTATCTCTCATCCCTTCTTTTAACCCCTAGGTTCCAACTTGATATAAATTCATAATATAATAATGTTGATTGACTGCTTATTTTTTGGCAAGTTGAAACGTGCAGAGTATGAAAAATAATTAGTGTTTAAATGGTGCCTTTCATTTGAGGATTTCAAAATACACTATAAAGATGGAGTGTAACAGGAGCTTGCCTGTAGACTAGAAAGCCTGGTGGAAGCCAGCTCTGATTAAAAGATGATGAGCCTCACTTCAGGGGAATCAAGTAATTCAAGTATAAGAGGTAACAGGAAGCTACATAGAAGAGGTGTGGTTGAAGCAAGGTTGTTGAATCTGCCAGAAGCAAAATGTGAGAGGAACGCTGAGAAAACAAAAGCCTTAGAAGCTATAATTAGACGTCTGAAGAAGCAGTTGCAGGAAGAAAGACTAGTTTAGAGACTGAACTGTGACCCAGCTGTGGAAAAGAGGACTGGGACTCCCCCAAGTAAGGGTAGAGGCATTGAATGGATGATGATGTCCTGAAGGGTCAGTGTGGTATGAAAGAGTTGGACCCCAAGTGATGAATGTTTTAATCTTTCTTTGGATTGTGTGGAGTTTTAGGAACTCTTTTTAAACAAAAAGATGGGGATGGAGCACTGCAGGGACCCCTTGGATGTAATGAGAGGATGCAGTGAGTGGCCACACAATGCTAAATAAGTGTTACTATACATGCCCATTTTTATAAGTACAAAGTGAGACACAGATCAGCTAAGCAAGTTGATAGAAATTATATTGCAGTTTCTACACCAGCAAAAATTCCAGTATGTTCAGTGATATTCCCTTAACGTATAAAAGTTGCATTATCAGAATTAGAATGGGCATGTCTATTGATTTCTCTAGGAGAGCCTTAACAGCAGGCTGCAAAGAGGAGAGGGCTGATTTGAATAACAAAAATTAAATCAGTACAATTAATTTGTCATTTATATCAGTCATGCATGAAGAACTAAAGAAAGGAAATGTGGAAACGTAACTGGATAATTTAAAATCTGCAGAGTAGAGAATAAGCATAAGCATAAACCCCACTGACAACTCAAGGGGAACATTGTGGAAACCATTTCCCTCGCAATTGCTGAATAAAAGTAATAAGAGGTTTCACATCAAGTTGTACTGAACACCCATAAAGAATAAGAAATTTTAAAAAATATATAGCAAAAATGGGATCTCTCTCTTTTTTTTTTTTTTTTACCAATGCATTATAAAGAGATTCACAGGAAAAAGTTGGCTACATAAAGCTGAATTATTTTGGGAATTTAAGTTAGTAAGACAGTTTGGCCTCCTCAGTCTTCTTTAATAGGGAACACTGGCACAAGACATTTCAATCTTTGCCCACTTCCTACTTTACTTCACTAGCTGCTGCAATATTCATTACAACAGATGGTCTATGAAACAGATGCAGTTGTACCCAAAAATTGCTTAGGGTAGGAAACAATAAGGGTACACCAGATTTACACAGAAAATGGCTAGAGGCTATAGAATTTTAAGTTCTTTTTAATAAAGTTAGAAGCCAAGTACAATTGGTCCTGACTGAAAGTGGGGAGGTGATAGCAACCCACTTTTTTTGTACAATTAAATTGAGTGTCCTGGTTGTATGAGGCCAAACTATATAGACCCACCTAATCCCTTAGTTTTCAATGGCTTAGAGTTCCAAATTAATTTCTGCACAAGGAATTCCCAAATCTTGAACTGAGTCAAAGAGCTCCCAAGGATTCAGTCATGATCAGTGTGGGATGATGAACAATAATGAGGATTTAATATGCATCTTTCTCCAGTCACAATCGAGAATCCAGTATTAATCTATACCATGGGTGTTGCTGCTGCTGGGCCTGCCCCAGATCCATTTCTGGCCACCTGCTGCTGGCTGGTAGTGGCAGGAGCCAAATCCAGCTCCCCTCTGCCTACCGCTTGCCAGCAGTGGCAGGGGCCGAATCCAGCTCCTGGCTGCGTACGGCTTGCCAGCAGCGGTAGGGGCTGGATCTGGCTCTGGGCCACCTGCTGCTTGCTAGCAGCAGCTGGGGTTTGATTGACCCTGAAGTTGGATGAGCCCCTGGGGCCAGATTGGGCCCTGGGGGGGGGCGCGGCAGGGCAGGGTGACGGACCCGGGCTTTTTGGGGTGCAGCCACACTTCTGGTCTATGTCGGTGGTTCTTAATGTTTTAGGGGTTGGGACACACTTGGCAGTATGTTGCAACTCTACAAGACACACTAGCCCGCTCCCTACAGACGAAATCCAGCTACTTCCTTGACTCTCTGAGGTACGTTTACTGCTCTCTGGTGACACAGTAATGTGTCCTGACACAGTGGTTGAGAAACACTGCTCTGTGCTTTTTACAGATGACGTCATGTCCACCAGTGGCTCCATGATGCCAGCCGCTGAGGTTCCCCGGCAGCTTGGTGGCTGCAGCCGGGGTTTCCCAGATCCTTGGCTGCTCTGTGGTTGCAGCTGCTCCGGTTTTGGGGGCCCTGGTGGCAGCAGCCACAGAGCTGTTGGGAATCCTGGAAATTCAGTGGCTGCCTGCCCTGCCGCCAGCCTGTGGGAACCCCAGCATCTTCAATTTCCAGGGCAGCACCCATGTCAATTTCACTGCTCTAAACAGAGCAGTGAAATTGATATTCCATTATTTGTCAATTTCCCTGCTCTCTTAGAGCACAGAAATTGATAAGTATGACAGCTCCCTGTCCCAGAGTGGCCTTGATTGGCACTCTGGGACATTTCCAGAGGACAGTTATTGTGCAAAAAATTTACGCCTCTGTTCAAACAGGCTTTGTAGCGCAATAACTATTATCAAAAAGCCCTTATTCCTCTTGCTCATGTGGTTTTATTCTTGTGGAATGAGAGCTGCAAGGGGGATTCTAGGGTGAATGGGTATTCTTGTTATAGCACAAAAAGACAGGTTATTGTGCTATAACTCTCTAGTGTGTACAGTGCCTTAGCTGAAGTGGCAAAGATACTGGAAGGTGTCCAGAGATTTTTCTGGGGGAATGGTAGGGGGTGGGAAATGGGTCACTTCCCTTTCCCATATGGGGGTTTAACTCCATTCCCACACAGGGCCCTTCCTATGCATGGATCTGCAAGGGATGATACCAGGCAGACTGCATCTCAGAGTTTTACTGATTTGCTTGCAAATATTTGAAAAGTATTGGAAAAAGCAACTGAGAGAGCAAAGATACAGAACTAGAAAAATAAATTAGGGCATAGGAAAAATCTGATCATGTGCTTTGTGAGGCCAGTTGGTTATGCAGCTGTGGTTTATGGCACAACTGGTACTAATTTAATAACAAGCAGCATAATTGTAATAAAAAATTCCAAGGTGCGTACCACCAACATTAAACTGTTCCTATATAAAAAAAGCAGTCTTATAGATATCCATTTAGGTGTTCGTGTAGCCAGCCAGAACACTAACGACAGCCCTATAAACAAACAATTTTCTGGTAAATGAAGTACTATAAATACCTTTTATATTCTGATCCATAATCCTAATACAAACATGAATCACTTTGTTGCCCAGTAGTTGACAGCCATGGGACACCATTCACATTAATATGACCTCATGGGTTTAACTGGAGACAGAATTTGAACCCAGTCTTGCAGAAACTATACACATTTGGCTTGTTTCAAGGTTATCCAGTTGCACATTCCCTCAGAGACTACATCCATTACATATTTTCCTCCCATTTGTTAAGAGCCCCATCTTCAAAGCATCCGACAATGTGGGATTTGCGCCCTGCAAAAGCTCATGTGATAAATAAATTTATTAGTCTTTATAAGTGCCACAGAACTCCATGTTTGTTTTACTGAACTAGACTAATGCGGCTACCCCTCTGGAACTTTAATGAGTTTTGTCACTGGAAAATGCTGATCCGTCAGAACCAAAACTGCTCATGAGTTTTGAAGTTTCCTGTTTCAAAAATTTTTTTGAACTTGTTGAAACATACTGTTTTGACATTTGCTTAAAGAAACACTTACTTTTTTCAGATCAAAATTTATTTTCATTTTAAAATTTAGGTTATTTTATATTTTAGCAATTTAAAAAAGAAAATCAATGAACTTTGTGACCTTTTAGCACTTTGCAGGATTGGGTCTTTAGAGATTAGCAGTCTGGTCCTGCACCACTGAATCAAATGAAATTTAAAAGCAAATACAGAACTCCAAGGAAAATGTTAACAGCTGTTGAAAGTCAATTGGACTTAGGCTCTTACATAATTTAGGGACGTTTGGAAATTTTACATCAGATTTATTAGCACAAGCCTACTGATTGGTCCAAGTCTATTATGCCAAACCTGAACCACTCCAGTAAAATCACAGCTTATTTGTTATCCCACATTACAAGCAGGAGCATACAGACAGGTTAAGTTTCAAAGGATCAGCTGTGTTAGTCTACTTCAGTAAAACATACAAGGAGTCAAGTGGCACTTAAAGAGTAACATTTATTTATTGCATGAGTTTTCCCAGAAGAAAATACCACTTCGTCAGATGCTTTGAAGATTGGGGAACTTACAGAATGGTAGGAAATAAATGCAGAGAAATGTATGTCATGGGAACAGATCACATTGTAATGGCAAATCAAAACAGTTGTAAAGATTCAAACACTGGGGAACAGCATACAGAAGAAGATGTCAAATCATCTGTTGTAATGAGAGAAAAATCCAATGCCCCTATTAAGTCCTGAGGCAATGCAACTGAATTTGCAAATAAATTAAATTTCGGCAGCTTCTCTTTGAAGCCTTGATCATCTTGAGTCATCTATCTGAGCACAACAATTAGCAAGTCATTAATGGAGTGATCATGAAGATTGAAATGCTGACCCACTGGTTTTAGAACGTTGTGATTTCTGATGTCAGATTTGTGGATTTTTCTCTCATTACAACAGGTGATTTGAATAAATTTGTTAGTCCTTAAGTGCTACAGGACTCCTTGTTTGTTTTACAGACAATTAAAAATGAAACTCTAAGTTGGAGCATCAGTCTGGGCATGACTCAATCATGTTTCTTGACTCAGAGATGACCTTCAAAGAAGGAAGAACATTTATTTTTTTAAGTAAGGGGTCACTGAAAGACTCTTGAAAATATTTGTTGGCTTTTTATTTCTGTAAAACAAAAATATTAGTGCTTTGCAAACTTTGAAGGCTCTGTAGACAACTGAACAAATCTAAGGTTTATGACAGAACTAACAACAATGTGAAACAGGAGAAGTGATTTTTCTTCACAGTTGTATTATGCTAACCCTTATGCCAGGGCGAGCCAGCAGAACAAGGGCTGGCTTCTATATCTGTGGGTTTCCAAATAATGTTACAGCACCAACTGGCTCGAGCCCCCACCCAGTCTTCTGGAAAATCAGGCACTATTCCCTGGGCACCCCAAAGGGGTAATGCTTCCCTGCTTGCAAGCACAAGTCTGAGTGTAGTATACAGAACTTTTGATAGTAATGAAAACAGAATGTAAAAAGCCTAATGACAAAAATAAGCACTGATCTGGAGAATCAGTGCAGAACAGGTTCCTAACAAACCCAGGGCGTGTAGGGAATCTCTTTCATGCCAGCTGTCTGCCAGTGCCACCTGCTGGTCACTTGTGCTTACTGGCCCTTTGCTGGCTGCTTGCGCCATCCATTGGCTCTGCCTGCTGTCCACCAGCACCGTCCACTGGTCACTCACGCTGTCTGTTGGCTCTGCCCACTGCCTCTGCCTGCTGGTCACTCCTGCTCCGCTCTCATCATCCGCTGGCCCCCTCTTCAGTGATTTCAGCTCAGAGAGTGGGTTTGTCTCTCTCAGTGATTTCAGCTCTTAAACCTTACATAACTACAAACAGAGGCGGCCTTTGGCAATTAGGGTCCTTAAGTGAAGGCTTATTGTGGGAAGCCCCCTATAGGCCCATGGGCCCTCCTCCCCCACTACAGACATGGCTCCTCTGCCACTCCAGCTCCCCACCGTGAGCCCCACCTCCCTGCTGCTGGTCCCAACTCCCAGCTGCTGGCCCCAGCCCTAGAGGCCAGCTGCTCCTGCTGCCAACTGAGGCAAACACAGCTTTTGGGGTAGGCAAAGCAGGCTATGGGGCCCCTTTTGGCTTTGGGCCCTAGGTGTACGCCTGCTTTGCCTACCCCAAAAGCCACCTCTGGAAATCAATGGACAAAAGTTTCCCATGAATATTATACTCTGAGCCCCCATTGTGTCTGTCTGGGCAGGGCCAAGAAGGCACAAGGAACTTTTCCCACCACCGCCACATATCCTCATACAAAATCTGCACATTACATCCTAGTCCTTGCCCTCAAGGGGTACTGTGCAACCACTTCAGAAGTTTAATCTCTTCTTGCTGGCTACCTTGTGAATTAAAGAAGGCCAGACTTTGGCCTTAGTTCCCTCTGCGGTATTCAATAGCACTGGCCCTGTGCAGTGGAAAAGGGCTGATGACCTTTTCAAGGGATGACACAAAGTCTGCTCTTTAAGGCATTGACCCTGAGCTGAACATAGTGTTCCCCAGAACATCCTTAATAGGAACTCCTCTGTATTCTCAGATTACCTCCTCCTATATCACTCTCGAAAACCATGGCAAGCTTAATCCAGCCACAAGCAGAGCACACATATGAAACAAATTCAGCTCCATGCTCTCTGAGTGCAAAACCTCGCTGTGCAGAACTGGCACACTACTGAAGTACACTACTGGAACTGGATGGAGCAGGAGGGGTTGGGACATAGGTAGGTTAGGTGTATAGGCAAGGCCAGCAGACCCACTCCCAGCACTGGAACTAGGTATTCTGGTACCTGGGGCGTCCTGTAGCCAGCAGTATAGAATGTGCACCCCTCTATCGAGCAGTGAAATGGAGCCGGTTGCCCCACCTAGTTACGCCTCTGCCTGCTCCCATGTATTCTTTCCCTTCAGAAGATCATGTAAGAGCCTACAGAAGTTGCTTCCATTATTAGGTTGAACTAGCACTCGCTGACCCATGTTAAAGAACTCCATAGCTACTTCAGGACCCCAGCTCCTAGTTAGACTAGTGACTTGGACTGATTGCTAGGCAGAGGATTTAGCTTGTGTGTACAGGGTCCTATTAATAACTGTGATGGTGTCAGTAAGATGCACATTATCAATTACGTAAATCAGTTGGTCAAGTGATTAACAAATCAATTATGTTTTCAACAGAAAAAAGCTATTGTTTAATCTCCTTTATTATACCAATTAATTACAGATGGCCAGCTAGCAGCTGAAGTTTTAAGTAATTATAGTGCTAATGAACCAGGTGCAGCAGTTACTTTTGTCTCCCTTCTTCAGAGCTATGGTTATAATTTCCCAGTCTGCTGTCTCCTCTGTTAATATAAAGTGAAAGACACCATAAATCAAAGCTGACTAAAATTAGCCAATTTTTTCAGTGTCAGTAAATGTTCATTTCCAATAATTTATTTAACTTTGCTTTAAAAAAAGGAAGAGTTGTGTGAATTTCTAAAATACATTTTAAGACAGCTTAAACTGGTTTCTTCACCAAAATGATGTATTCCCCTCATTAAGGTGTAGGACTGAAAGTTGTGTGGTCTGTATTCTATTCCCAGCTCTATCACAGAATTCTGAGGACCCAATTTCCAGAAGTGCTGGGTTCTCTCAGCTCCTGTTGACTCCAGGCAGAGTTACAGATACCTGGTGCTCTGGAAAACCAAGCCCAGGGATAGGTTCCAAAGGGGTAGCCATGCTAGTCTAGTTCAGCAAAACAGACCAGGAGTTTTGAGGCACTTTTAGGCTATGTCAACACTAGCAAATTAGTCCAGACTAAGCAAGCTTAGTTCGGACTAATTTGAACCCTCTCTACGGTAGTGTTTGGCTAGTTTGAAGTAAAAACAAAAAATTAAGTTCAAACTAATCAAAGGTTAGTTTGAACTAGTTAATTTGAGTGATTAGTCTGAACGAACTGCTTAGTTTGAACTCATTTTCATTTTTAGTTCCAACTAGCCCAAAGGAGACATGCTAGTTCAAACTTAATAAGTTCGAACTAGTGGTTAGTTCAAACTGAATGCAGTTTTTTAGTCCAAACTAACTTATGGTTTGAACTCATCACTTTTTTTTTTGAACTAAAAAGTTAGTTCACACTAAAAAAAAGCACAGATAGTTTGAACTAAAAGATTAGTTCGAACTAAAAAACTGCGTTTAGTTCGAACTAACTTCAAACTACTTAATTTGGACTAAGCAAGTCCAAACTTAGGTTTTAAGTGTAGGCATAGCCTTAAAGTCTAACACTATTTGTTTATCATGTGAACTTTCATGGGAGAAAATCCTACTTTGTCAGATACCTGAAAATGAGGAACTTACAGAATGGGAGGAAAATAAACACAGGGAAGTGTAAGTCATAGGATCAGGTCAGACTTCTATAGCAAATCAAAGCAGTTGTTTAGATTCAAACACTGGAGAACACCATGTAATAAGAAAAAAAAACCAGAGATCTTTATTTAATTCCAAGGTAATAGTGTCAAATCTGTATATGAATTCCAATTCTGCAGTTTTTCTTTGAAGCTTTGCTTTGTAATCCATTTGTTGAAGTACGACTATTAACAAATCATCAGTGGAGTGAGCAGAGAGATTGAAGTGTTCCCGTGTTGGTTTTTGAATGTTATTTTTTATGTGAAATTTGCATCCTTTTATTCCTTTGCAAAGAGACTGTCCTGTTTGTCCAGTGCATAAGGCAGAGAGGCATTGCTGGCACATGATGGCATAAATTACTTTGGTGGATGAGCAGATGAATGTGTCCTTGATGGAGTAGCTGTTTTGATTAGGTCCCGTGATAGTGTATTTTGTGCAGATATGTGGGCAAAGTTGGCAACAGGATTTGTTGTAGGGATATGTGCTTGCTTTAATGTTTCTATTGTTTGGTCTGTAGTTGCAGGTGAGTTATCTGTTTAAGTTTAGGAGGCCATCTGTAGGTGAGGAGAGGTCTGTCACCCAAGGCTTGAGAGAGTGAGGGATCATCTTGTAGACTAGACTGTAGATCTCTGATGATGTGCTGTAGATGTTTGACTTGGAGTTCTGGTTGATGACCAGTGGCATTCTGTTGTTTTCCTTCTTCGGCTTCTCCTGGAGTAGTTGATTTCAGGGTACCCACCCAGCTGTGTCAATTTGTTTCTTCACTTCCACACATGGGTACTGTAGTTTTAAGAATATTTGATAGAGTTTCTGAAAGTTTCTATCTCTGACTGAGGGATCGGAGCAAATGCACTTATATCTTAGGGCTTGACTGTAGACAATGGATCATGTAGTGTGTCCTGGATGGAAGCTTGAGGGGTATAGGTAACTATACCGATCAGTAGGCTTTCGGTATAGGATGGTGTTTATGTGTGCATCACTAATTAGCACTGTAGGGTCCAGAAAGTGGATCACCTGTGTGGAATGTTCTGAGCTAAGGTTGATTATGAGATGGAAGTTGTTGAATTCTGTGGAAATCTTTAAGGGCATCCTTTCTGTGGGTCCAAATGATGAAGATGTCATCAATGTAGTGTAAGCAGTGGAGTGGTATTTGGGGCCAAAGCTGGAGGAAGTATTGTTCTAAGTCAGCCATAAAAATGTTGGTACATTGTGGGGCCAAGTGGGTGTCCAAAGCAGTGCTGCTGACCTGAAAATATAAATTATCATCAAATCTGAAATGATTGTGGATGAGTACAAAGCCAAGGGATATGATCCACAAAAGTACTTAATGTAAGCATCTACGTCCCATTTTTAAGCACTGCTTTGATTCACAAAACTCCCAGTCAGCCAGGGCCAGCTTGACCCATAAGCATATAAGGCAGTGGCTGGAGGCGCTTCTGCCTAAGGAGCGCTCAGCACTGCCATGCAGAGGGCAGGGCGAGCCCACTCAGAAGCTGGCTGACACTCCCACCCCTCCCTGAGCTGACCACTCTGCCCCCAGGGGCGGTGCAGCCCAACCCAGAGGCTGGGCTCCACTTTCTCACCCTGCCTTTGGGCTGGCCCCCCTCATCCCTAGGGAGGAGCAGCCATCCCAGGGCAGGGTGAGAGGGGGAGCCTGGCTGCTGGGCTGGCCCACTCCACCCCTGGGCCAGCTGTTCCCCACCCTGGGGATGGGGCAAGCCAACCAAAGCAGAGGCTGGGTTCTGTATCCCCCCCATGAGGGGGTGCACAAAATCAAAAGCTACCTCAAGAAGCCACAGCCGCTTGAGCTGGCCCTGTACTCAGCTACCGCCTAACCATGTAGGCGCCTAAATTCATTCAGCTACTATGATTTTACAGTAAAGGTTCCCTAGGCACCTATGTTCCTGCCTCAGCGCACACATGCTGCTGCCTCCCTCTAGGTGCCCATCTGCTTAAACCACAGAGCGATTCACAAGCAAGGCAGGGTAAAGAGGCATGCCACTTAAGTCCTGGGTGGAGCAACATCTTCCATCGAGGTATACACAGTGTCTACTCACTGGATCAGACCCCTCACACAAAACAGGTATGAGGTGGGGAAGAGGAACAGCTCCTTTTATAGTTTAATGGTGGAGGCACTCATGGTAAGAGACACCCTCCCCACACACTTCAAGTTCCCACTCTGCCTGATAAATATAAGGATTTGAACAGCAATTTGCCACCTCTCAGAGTTGTAATGTATCAGTCAAGCTAAGTAATATTCTGATGTGGGTCTCTTCAATTCTCTGCTGCTGAAGTAGCTCCAACTAGTGCTCTGTGACTATGAGTTAAAGCACTCACTGGAGAGATGGCAGATTCCTATTCAAATCCCTTCTTACCAGATGCGGGGGGAGGGTACTTGAATCCTGGGCTTACAAGTTTACTCTAACTGTGAGCTCAACTGATACGAGTGAAAATTCATAAGTAGAGACCTACAAATTTCAGATACCCACTTTTTATTCATGGCTGCCCGCAGTGCTGAATTTAGGCACAGGCCAAGTCAGTCATGGCTTAGGGCCTCATTATGAGGGGCCTTTAAAATGTCAGAGATAACCAAGAAGATTTATCATAATTGAAATTACTTTGGCTTAAATAACCTTTCATATAAAATCCACCGCCAAAATTCTGAAACCTGTACTCCCCATCCCAATCCATACCCAAAGCCATCAACTTCTCTTCCAGGACTGTTGGACTATTTGCATCATCCACAGGTTGTTCAACCTCACCTCATACCTCAAAAGGAGACAATGGGGTGGTTTATCATTTATTTTTTCATTGAACTTTGTTATAATGCAATATACTTTTTTTTCTTTTTCTTTTTTATGTTATGGGGCCTCTGAATCTTGACAGAGCATGGGGCCTCAGCATGTCTTAATCTGGCCCTGGCTATTTGCATCTGCAGACAAGGATATCTGTTGACTGTGTTTGCAAATCACTGATCAGATGCAGATGCAAATTTTGTATCCATTCAGGACTCTATTCATAAGTCACGATAACTTACAACAACAGATGTTGATGGGAAAAGTTGAAAAGCAAGACAGAAAGACACAATTATTTCAAACAAAAGGGACTAGTGATATAATTCATGAACTGTGTTAAAATAATCTCCAGTAAACAGAAGTAGCATGGGATTAGATATCACTGAACCAAAATTAGTGTCAGAAAATAGGCCTGATTGGTCAACAAAATAGTAAGGGGATGGGCTATTCCACCCATCATTCCTTTTGGGGTCTTCAAAAAGAGACTGGAGGAAATACAGAGATGAGGGCTACTGCTGTACTGGGTAACTGCAAGACTGAAGACAAGAAAGATGTGAATTTCGTCATCATGGCTGTCACATTCATCATCATCTGGGACCTGCTGTGACATCACGGAGCCTTTGTCCTTCTGATACTGAGAGAGGGTGTGACTAGACTGAGCCAGAGAAAGGACTCAAGTTTTATTGCCATTTCTAGTCTCTGTCTAATTCCCAACCATTACCTGGGAATGAGACCTTGTTATACACACCCCAGCCCAATATGTCCTTTTCCTTCACCTTATATTTCTTCTATTTTTCTTTTCTCTTTCTCCTAGCTCTTTTGCTTCTTCTATCTAATGAGAGCCAGGCTTACCTGGCTGAGACTGCATGTTTTACAGCACTGCTGTAACTAGACAGGGGCAGCTAAACACAGTTCCCTCAATGGCTGGATGCACATGCATAAGTTTGCCAGGTCCCAGAGTGGCTGATAAGACCCTGTGCTGTGTTTTCTCAGCAGTGAGGCTGTGAGTCAACAGCAGAGACGGATGCTGGATTATCTATCTTTTTTCTTTCGTTTCCCTCGTGTGTCTTGTTTTGTCTTTCGGGAAATGGGGTGGGACTCACAACAGCAACTCCAGTCCATTTCCCCTAGCTTTTCCCTCTTTTCTCCAAAAGGACAGCTATTACCATCTTTCATATCATATAATTTTCTGTCAGGCAAGTGGGTTTTCACATCTGAAAACTTGCTGCCACTAAAGGGAAAGAGAGCAAAGGACATTGTTAAAATGAAATCTTACTTAATATTTTGACATTTCAAAGGCACCAATTGATTAGTTCTTTCTGTGCTTTAAATAAAAGGTTAAAAAGGAGTTTTAACATAATATATTTGCCGTAGTGCTAAGTAGGCTGAGATCTCTGGGTACCAAACCCTGAATCTTG
>ML681991.1:27360126-27379947 GCA_007922195.1 Podocnemis expansa
AAACAACGCTCTTTCGAAAGGCAACGAGGTTTAGCTTCTTTCGAAAGGACCACGGCCATTTCGAAAGAAGCGGTTTGCTTCTTTCGAAATGGCCGTGCGTCGTGTGGCCATGCCATTCCTTATTTCGAAACAATCTCTGTTGTTTCGAAATAAGGACTGTGTGTGGACATACCCACTGTTTCAGTTTCAGTCTATTTCCAGTATTCATGAGAGCTGCTAAAAGTAGTGGAGTGTAAAGGAGCACCGCCATGTCCATCTCTCTCACCAGGCTCCCGCAAGCAGGGTTGGGGGTGGTGAGCCAGCCATTGAGCTGTCTCCACCAGCATTATTCTAGAAGAGAATTTGAGTTGGAAAGAGAAATTCTTCCTTGGTTATTTCCAGCCAGAATCTGGCCACTTCGCATTGCCTGAACACTGAAGAACTGTCAGATTGTGTGACAGATCTAGGCCATTAACTTATGTGACAGAGACTATGAGGATTGGATGGGTCAGCAAATGGAGAATGAGGCTTTTACCCGTAAATTACCAATCTAAACCCAGTCTCATTAAAAAATGAATTAAAGTTATTCTCGTCAGTGGAAGATGCAATGAACAAAACTGTATGAACTGTTCATTTATAATCTTGTAGTCATGTCTATCTTGACTGCTTTTGTTAAAAACCTGACCCAATTTGCTAAAACTCCATGGTCCTAGGCCTGGTTTATGATTTTGTTTGACACTTAGCTTGCATGTGTTTTCACATGAAACTGAGCCTGTTTAGTTTTCAGTTTGTGGGGTTGATTAAATCTGAAACTCAGGGTGAAACTCCAAAGTTGTGAGCTCAGTGAACTGAAACCAAAATTAAAATCTTGGCATGATCTGTGCTTCTCTATCCTCCGCCTGTTTGTTTTGTGACGCATGTGTAAGTGACAGAAATGTGGCCATTTATTTCATTTCATGTTCACCATAATTGAAAGATTACATTTAAAACTTGATTTACACAGTGAGAAAACAGCCTTAAACAAGTTTTGGAGCGGTAGCCATCATGTAAGTCTCCTTTCATCAAAAACGACGAGTCCTGTGGCACCTTAGGGTATGTCCACATGTACCTTTTAAATCAAAATAACACTGGTTATTTTGATTTAAAAAAGATTAGGTCCATACAACGTTTTCTTGTTTCAAAATGACGAGCTCTGTCATTTTGAAACAGCTTAAAGCTACTTTAATTTGAATCATCTGTTATTTTGAAATGGTTATTTTGAAATAAAGCCGTTCGGACGTGTTATTTCGAAATAACGGTTATGTCAAAATAACACTTTTGCCTTTCTCCTTCCCAGGGTGCCTTCCTTTTTGTATATATTGGGTGGGGGCATGGCCCAGTGCGGGAGCCATGTTGCCGTACCTCCCATTGTGCTCCTCTCCTGATTCAAAATAACAAGTCCTGTGTCTGGACTTACTATTTCAATTTGAGGTTTTTGCTTATTTCAATTTAAGTTAATTCAAATTAAGGATTTTATTTCAAATTAACTTATTTCGATTTAATTTAAATTGAAATAAGCATGTACATGTGGACAGAGCCTTAGAGACTAATAAAAAAACATTTGGGGGTAGGGGATGTGTCAGGTTTTGTGTATATATTTTAACTCACCCTTGCATGTGTGTATACACCTAACTGAAATTTCCATTTCATGCATCTGTCAAAATGGGTTCCAGCTCATAGAAGCTTAAGCCTTAAACAAGTCAGGCAGTTTTTCCAAATGCTACCAGCTTAATTGCAAAAGGTTTACAGATTGCAAAGCTGGTTGTCCTGATTCAAGGTGAGAAAGAAATCTTAAAACACATTTCAGACAAAAAAAATATTGTTTGTGGTACGATGCACAAAGAAATACACTTCACATATTTCACTTTGGGGTCATTTGGAAGGCTCTGCTAAGGGAGAGGTGCCTATGCAGGGGTCTCACTGGGCAACAGAGGAAGAAAATCTAAAGGGGGAAAGGAGGGTCCCTGCTGTAGCTGCCCCAAGGCAACTTATGCCATGCATGTTAACCCAGTGATATGCAGTTAGTTCCAACTGCATCACTGCCCATTATTGCTGACTGTCCATCACCACCCAATTAAAACAGCCCCAACTCTTACTTTAGGACTAGTTCATTTTGCATCACATACTGCAGTCTGTGGACCTTTAATCTGCTGCTTCTCTCCAGGGAGATGGTGGGGAAGTTTGTTCTGCTGCTGCTGCTGCTGCTGCTGCAGTTTTTCTAGGCGTCTTGCTCAGCTGTCCTGAGCCATAGAAGCTCAGAAAGCCAGCTGTCATTCTTCCCTGCCTTTTCATGAATTAGTATCAGTCTGGCTCAGCGGTTCTCAGACATCATTGCACTGTGGCCGCCCTTTCTGACAATTATTACTTGGCCCAAGGGATGTGGGAGAGCCTGAGCTCCAACAACACGAGCTGAAACCTTCAAACTTTGGCTTCAGCCTCAAGGCCCCAGCAAATCGAATGCTGGCCTGGTTACCCTCCTGATCCACTTTGGGGTCCCAACTCCCAGCTTGAGAACCATTGATCTAGCGACTTCACTCTTTCTCCTACCTAAAATGTAAAGTTTTTCCGCTGCACCTCCTTTGGGAGGTGAAGGCAGAGAGAAGCAGGAAGCCTAGCCTAGGAGAGCTACAACAGCAGGAACCTTTTCTTTGCTCCTTCCTCCCCTCCCTCTCCCTCTCCTGGGGAACACAGAGAAGAATGCTGTGCAGTGAACAAAGCAGGAATGCCCTAGAGTCAAGACCTCTGGCAGGAACCCCTGCAAATCACAACTGAGTTTTGCTCAGCTTCACAAGTAAGCAGATGGTTTCAACCTCTCAAAACTATCATCGCAGTTGTGTCTGGCTGGCGCTTTTATTGGCAGCCTTAACACAGCAACCAGGGAGGCCCTTGCCATTTGGAATTCAAACACAGTCTCAGAGCAGTGCAGGGAAGCCCGCAGTATTGTGATTCATGCTCTGCCAGCTCAGTGAAGCAAAAGAGGATGTGCGTCACCCAGGCTGTCAGTCTAGTGTCTTTCACAAGTTAATTCACTTAACATTAAAAATATGGAATACAAAACATTATCTCAAAGCTGACCAAAGCACATCAGCACTGGTGAGGAGGATTTCTTCAGTAAAAGATTGACAAACAGGAGAAAATCTTTTGGCTGTTCTTTTCAGCTGTGATTGCTATAGTAGTTCACAGCACAGTAAATAGATGAAATGTTTTCAAATATATAGATTTCCCCCAAAGAGACTAAATCAACTGTATATGCTTTGCTGTTTTTCTAGGCCATTTCTCTGTAAGAGACACTATATATTCTGGTCCAAGGTCTTCCAGTTTATAAATGTGGAAACCACTAATGTTGTTCCTGTCTACTCAGAATGACTCATGAGTTGCTGATGTCATGCATAGGAAAGGCAAATGGGCTCTGAAGTCAATGTGAGCAGCACAATTGCATACCTGTCACGTCGTATTGATCTTCCATTTGATTGCAGATGGAGTCACTCAGGGCCAAGTTCTACCCTAACTTACACTCCATGGAACTCAGTGACTCTAGTGGGGCTACACTGGATGTGAGTCAGGGCAGTCTGTCCACCAAATACTAGAGCATATGCTGCTGATATGGAGAATTTTATAGAAGACTGTTAATTCTTCTTTTCTTCTCCTTACAATATGGTAGTTGGCACATACATTATTTGGAAGGGAAAAAACTAAAATTATCTTAGGTTAGGTACTTGTTCCAAATCAACAATTAATGAGTCAATATCTTTTCTTTTATTCTTCCTACTTTCTTTCTGTACCTCTCCTCTCCTTTGATAATTATCTTTCTCCACTCGTAGAAATTTATGGGTGGATTGACAGAAGTCGAGCAATCTCCAAGGTAAAAAGCACTATAGATAGGCGTAGTTCTCTTTAGTGTTCCAAAGGTTATATTCCCTGCAGCATTTTTACAGTGTTCCTCAATTAGAGTCTTGTTACGCACAGTAGAACTTTGATCATTTAAAGGGAGGTGGTGGTGACTTTTCTCTCACATGACTTAATTATTGCTACCACTCTGCTCTCCACAGCCTTTCAGAACGCTTTGTAAGGTGTCTTTCTCCCTCTGTTATTTCATTCTGCTAGCCAGTGAATGGATGTGACCCTCTGACACTCAAGAAAGTGCAGTGTAACCAGCATGCTCTATCCCTCAACAAATATGCCGCCCCCACACAACCTCTCTCCTGGGGATGGGGGTGAGCAGGATTTTCTCTGCAATTGTTCTGGCTGTCAGGAAATATAACCTTTCGAACGCTACAGAGAACTACACCTATCCATAGTGCTTTTTACCCTGTAGATTGCTCTCAGTGCTCCCCCTGCTGGTGCCCAGGCACTGTGGAAGCAGTTTGATTTGAAAGTCAGTGGGTGAAGAATTGGGGTTAAAAAGGGGGATAGGGAACAAGAGCAAAGGCAGTTATAACTAGGGGGTGAGAGGTGAGGACAAGTATAGGAGGAAACAGAAACAAGAGGGAAGTGTAGCGTGGAGCAGAAGGCAGGAACTGGTGGACAGAGGCAGGAGGGGATGGGTAATGTGAGCAGGCAGGAGGGGATAGCAACAGGGGGCCTGGGAAATAGAAGAAGGGGACAGGGAGAGGCTGGGGGAACATGAAGAAGGGACTGTAGCCACTTTACCACACTTCCCTGGAACTGAACCAATAATTTCAGAGGCTCAGCATTCCTTTGCTGTCTAGCAAATAGATCTGACTACCATAACTGCGTATTTTTATACCCCCCTGATGACAGCTCCACAAAGAAGATAGGAGCTTTCTACTTCTACCGGTCACTCTTAGTCCAAGTGGTAGAGGACTGTATTGTGATTTTAAGAACCTGGCCTGTTGATTATCCATGAATATAGTTTCCTTATTGGTATGGAACACTCCATGTTAATTATCCATCAATATAGTTTCACATGATGCAAAATTTATTTAAAAAACCCAGGAAATTACAGTTTAAAATATGTTAAAAGAACAATGAGGTTGCAAAGTCAAGTGCTCAGAAGTTTGGACATGTCAGAATTTAGACTGTCTATACAAGGTTAATTCAGACCCCTTGTGTGTTTTCACACACTTATAAAAACAGGCAGCCTTACTTCTGACCTTTCCAAATTTCTGAGTGTGACTTTGCGGCCATAAAGATCTTTTAACATTAGTTTTTGAGGTGTTTGGTAGGGCTGAGAAGAGGCACACATAAAACACACATACAGATGTAGAAGAATCTTCATGAACTCGGGAGACCTGTGTTCAGTTCCTAGATCTGTTTTGTTGTGTGACCTTGATTTAGTCATTTACCTTTCCATAACTCAGCTTCCCTACCTGTAAAATGGGGATAAGGGTATAGCCTTCCTTTGTAAAGCACTGAGTTAGCCTAACAAACAGTGCCATGTAGGAGGTAAGTATTACATTGTCAATGGCAGAGATCTTCAAAACGAGCTGAGCTCATAGGAGAATTCAATTGTCAGTACCGCCAATAGGCTCTAGTTTTTCTCCACTGATCTTCACCGGGTATGAAGAGTCTGACTCCTAAGGATAGGAGCAATGCTGGAGAAGGCTTAAGCAGAGGCAACATTGCTTGTATGCTTAAGATAGTATCTTCATGGCTTTTACCCACAAAGTAAGATGAATTTGGTTCTCAGCAGGAGAAACTTGAATCAGATCACTTAATACAATAACTCTCTATCTATAGTGCTAGCAAAATGTTCTGCAATTCAGCAGTAGACTTGAAAATGTGTGTCTCGAGAACTGGCCTAAAGGTGTAGGGAGAGAATGAAACAGATTGTATCAATATCAGCAGATTTGTATCTTGCCCCTGATTTCTTAAATGAACAGTTCTAAAGAGATATTTAGAATTTTTTTTTTCAAAATCAGTTATTTATTCTCTCTTGCTGTGTGTATGGATTTTCTTTTATGGCTGTGTAGTTGACGCCTCCCTGCCACTTAGCTACCTTTCTACAAACCCATACTTCTAAATGCTAATGAAGGAGGCAAAATGGTACAGCATTAATTCATCAGTTGGTACGCTATCCTTTTTTCTTCTCCTTACTGTTAATAAGCTCTCTGGTAAGGGATATGACTCATGGCAAAACTCAGAGTCAAACATTTTAATAAACTGTTTTTAAGACAGATGTGCTAGATAGGTGTTTTGTGCAATATTTTCACTGGGAAACTAAAAGGGTCGTTTATACTCAGACATGGCCACTGCTACATTCCATGATCCTACGCTCTTCCTACTGGATAGTTATGCATAGGGGCCAAACAATTCACCAACTTTTTATCTGTGTTTGTATTGACACCCAGAGGGCAACTAGATCTGCTGTGAACTACTTCTGAGTAAACAGAGAGACAGGAGCTAGCTGAAGGGAGCTGGATAGACTGCTGGTTTGGTGCCTATCTTCCTTGAAAGCTTTATGATGCTTAATAATTTTAATCACAATAAGATGTTAGGAAACCACTCGAAATGTCAATACTTCTTCCAGTTACTGTAAGACTAAGCACAGCAGTGCTTCCACTGATGTCAACATTGACTTTGTTTGAGTAAGGAATGCAAGATATTGCCCATAAGAAGCAAAAAAGGCATAGTCTGCATATAGTTTTTGCACCAGAATAAATGTTGCATTGAAGGATATGATTCAATACAGATATACCAGTACAAACCCTGGTATGAATGCAATTGTATTAGTATGAAGGTGCCTTATACCCATGTAGTTTATTGCCCTTTCCTTATGAGAATAAGCTATACTAAAACTTTAAACAAAACTTTTATTTCACAGCATACGTGTAGTGATATGCTTGTAGAAGGTTGTGAATTCAGAGACACTCCCTTCTCAACCTTTTTAGTTCCAGGACACAGTTGGTAGCAAGGCCAATTGTGTCCAACACAGGAGCTCCCCCCACTGAAAAAAACTGCCACCAACATATTCAGCAGAGGCACAGAGAACAGGAGCCCCTCATTCCTGAAAATAACCACAGCTTGAACCTTGCTCCTGGTCCCCTACCACTAGGGAAAAAAATCCACTTGCAGGAGTTTCAGCAATTGTGCAACCCAGAGAGGCTCCTGATGCCCCAAAAAGCACTTTCAGTGGTGGTGCAGCAGGAAAAAAAAAAAAAAAGCAGCACCAGTGAACCCTGCTTGAAGAAGGCCACTGCTGCCAGCATTGTTTTGGTGGTGGGGAGTGGGGATGCTTGTCTTTAGGCAGCAGAGGGAGTTGAAGTGACACCAGGTGTCATGCAGACTTTTGTGTCGTGACTCAGTGGTTGAGAACTGCTGGGGGTAAACATAATCTCCATGCCTTTGTCTCTGGTGTTATCTAATAGATCTTAGTGTGGTCAGTGGATAAGGCAAAAGGATTAGGAATTGGGAATCTTTAATTTGTTGTAAGATCATAAGCAAATTGCAAAGACAGTGTCCTAATTTCTCCCTGTAAAATGGGGAATGCTATACTTACCCATCTCTTAGATCTATGGATGAAAAGTACTACAGAAATGCTAAGTATTTTATTATTATTATTAAGTTCTACACTGATATGATAAAATGTACATGGTTTAACCAAATATCTACAATTGCATTTGTTCTGGCATAATGATTAGCCGTACGGCTAATCTTCTTTTAAACATTTTGCTTGTATAAAATAGTCTGTCTCCATAGTTAACTTTTTCATATTTAAATCAAATCATGATTACAGGAGCTTTTAGCATGCAGTTTCTTTTCAGTGACCCTGGATTTAAAATATATAAATTGTTCTGCAGTAAACACATCACATCCATTTTACTTTATTTGCATTATCTTGGAGGAATGAAATCATAGTGACAGTCCAGTTACACTTATTCAGTAGGGACCCAGCCCTTAACAGAAAGCTTTTGTCTGCTTGAAATCCTGTGCTCTCCTGTTGGAACTCAGGAAAAGAATTCTCAGACATTGTATTGTGTAACTATAGAGTGAACTAAGGTACTTGGCTTTCTGTTAGCTCTTGTTAGATCCCAAGGACTAGGGTATGGAAACACCTTCTGCTTCTTACTCTCTGTAGTTTGTGCTGTGCTGATTGGCACCATATTTAGAACCACTGTTTGCATCCCCCTGTGCAGGCACCCACTTTTTGGATGCTCACAAAATCAACAATCACACACAGGAGATTATGGAATTCTCCTTCACAGATTCCCTATGGACAGGAGGTCTTTCCCCATGCAGTCCCTTTATCTGTGAATTCTTTATTTTCATTTTGCATAATTTCATTTTGACCCTGGCTGACTGCAAAGGACGCTTAAGGATTTGGCCTTAGATGAGCAAATCTCAGGTACTAGCACATATATGAGGCTGCACCAAGACTACAATTGTGGATGTTAACATAGCTGAAGAGGTGACAAATTCAAAAAACAAATCGTTATCCTCTTTGCCAGCTATGCAGTAATTTTCCTCAGAAACTCTTTAAATCCCATGAAAATAGGGTCACCACCTTTCCATCAAACCCTTATGATATGGGCTGGCAACAGTTTCCTGTTACCCCAGGGCACCTCAATAAAACTGCAGAGAATCCAAAAGCATATTTTTTAAAAAATGGTCTCCTTCTTGGAAGTCTACCTTCAAGTCGTAAAGAAAGTCTCTTTTGCCCAGCCCCTGCTACCTGCTGAAATACCTTTTTGGTTCTCCACTATCTTCTTTTCGTCACAAAAGAAAACCACAGTCCTTTGCCTCAGGGCTGCAGCATTCCCTTAACTGATTGCTTTTTTCTTTGCTTTATTCCTCTGCAGACTGAAAGATGACAGCAGGTATCCATCTTTCCCCTGTTCACTCAGGGTTTCACGTAGGAGCCACTCCACTGTCTGCAGGTATCTGCCAATGTTTCCTCTAGCCCTCTTCTTTTCAGAAAGCTCCACATCGCCACTGTGCCATAGAGCTATGCTCCAGCCCCCTTCTCTCTCCAGGCCAATTCCTTATCTACCCTAAGCCTGATTTGGCTACCTGACCCTTCTCGTTCTCCCTACTTGAAAAGGAAAGTTGGTTAGATGCAGCAGGTGGGGCTGGGCCCATCTCTCCTTAAAGGAGCCAGCCACTCTGTGACACCTCAACAGGAGGCTCTGATAGTTTTTGGCCAACAGCATGAATACAGAAATGTAGCTTTGTGGCCAGATGTCACCACCATTTACACTCACCTAATCTGATTGACTTCAGTGGGTTTTTACAAATTTTCATGTATATGAGGAGCATTTGGCACTCAGACTCTGCACAGATGCATGTGCTAATACATACTGTGTATTGACTTTGTGTATCAGTGAACTTCCAGATTTATTTGTTTCTCAAGGTAAACACTGATTTTTCACTGCTCAATATTTGCACCTCAGATCAATAAATCTTGATGCTGTCTTCCAGAGAAGTCATTATCTGCTTAAAATATACATTGCAAAGGAAATTAGAAAAAGCAAATCAAAGTAATTAATAAACATTACATCATAAGTAAGGTCTGTCCACCAAAAGTTAGGTATACTTTATTATCTGTGCCTAGACAAAATAACAGAATTGTTTCTCTCTAATTTTTTTTTTATTATTTTAAAGAAGACACTCTGTATTTCAAAGGAGAAGCTGTATTAGTCTAGTCAGCAAAACAAACAAAGTGTCTGGTAGCACTTTTAAAGACTAACAAATTTATCACATGAGCTTTCATGGAAGAAAATGCCACTTCATCAAAGCATCTGATGAAGTAGGATTTTCTCCCATGAAAGCTTGTACAATAAATAAATTTGTTAGTCTTTAAAAATGCAACCAAACTCCTTGTTTGTTTTATTCAGTATATTTGATTGAGTTGGAGTTATGTAGCGTGGCAAAGGACATAAGCATTCACCTACCTACTATGCAAATAGTGGACCAGATTATCCAGTTTGGCTGAGCTATAGTCATTACATGATTAGAGGACAGGAAAATACAATGCTGGGGCCATCCTACTTCTAGTTTCCTACCTATCATGTTAGAGCAGCCTGAAGGCCGGTCTGTATTGCACCATGTGCCAGTAACTCCCAGAGTCAGCTACCACAGCTAGGGATTAGGTGGGAGCACAAATATCCCAAACATACTTCTAGCTTCTTCAGGTATTCTCCCTGTGCCAGGGGCCAGGAGAAGGCAAGATAGGTCTATGTTCCTTGAGGATCCTCTTGTGCAAGGAGAATCATCCAATGGCTGGTAAATTTGAGTTTACAGCTGCTTTACATTGCTGTAGCAGCACAAAAAACTGGAGCATACTAGTAAGTCTGGTCCAGAGTCTGCAATAAGCTGTTTATTCCTTAATGCACACTTATGCTTCCTGTTAGTGGCATTGTGTGGTACAGACTGGAGAAAGTTTGTGTGATGTAGATGAGGACAACTAACAGAAAGCTCCACATCTCCTCTGTGCCACACTGCTATCCTCCAAGAGAGCTCTGTGGCCTGTCCATGCCGAGGGTAAGCACCCTGAAAATGCCAAGGCCAGGGCAGTCTGCAAAAGGAGAGCAGATTGTCCCAAACTGGTGGCTAACACTGCAGTTAGATTCCCCAGTCACAAACCATGCTTCTAATCCCTCCACACCGGTTGGCAAGAAGGTAAAACTGAGAAGTTACATAGCCCTCTGTAGTGCATTTCACTCTGTGGCTGCCAATTAGCAGGTAAGTCCAGTAAGGAGATAAGTTATTAAAATTCTATTCAGTGGTTCCCAGCCTGTGATCTGTGGACCACTGGTGATCTGTAAGGGTACTACAGGTGATCTGTGGGGTGGGGGGAATATAATGTAATAATATAATCTTGTGTACCTCATGTATCATATTTAATGTTACATTATTATTCACCATGTAATCTGCTTCACAAACATCCTTGTTTAATATAACGTTCTCTGAATTTAAATACTGGTGCTTTTTCATGATATCATGGCATGCTTACATGGTAGTCTGCAAAAGCTTTCAATGACAATGTAGTGGCATAAAAGAGAAGGCTGTTCTAGTCTCTTTCCCAAAAATGATCTCCTGATCTCCAAAGGGTCAGCCACATCATCAGACCAATATAAATTTGGATTATACCCAAAAAAACCACACTGACAAACCATTCTTTAATGACTAAAACTAAATATTTATTCTAAAGGGAAAGAAACAAATGAAAAATGTTAAATGGTCACAGGAATCAAATACATACAAATGGCACTAAAGTTCATATATATCAGCGTTTTTTCAGAGTTGTGGAGTTTGCAGGCTGGTACGGGTCCCCTGGTGTACAGTACCCAGATAGGTAACAGTCATTTGTTTCACAGCTTTGGTCAATTTTAGATGAGTTGACCCAGACTAGGACACAGACGTGAAGACAAGTTGTGGAAGGAAAGAGGAATGGTGCAGCTGCCTTTTATGTCCCTTTGTCATGTTACTTGTTCCAAACACAACCACACAGCACAGAGCATGGAAAAACCTGAGTGCCCTGTCCCTAGACCATGTTCTTACATGCCCTGGTGACTCATAAGGTTCTGGGTTCTTTTACAGGATTCCTTGTGCCCATGAGTTCCCTTGATGGGCCATTAGACAGGTTTAGCACTGCTGCCATACTGTCTGGGGTGTCAGCCAGACACACAGCACACGTTTTAAATACAGCTATAGCACACATATTTAGAATTTATAATACAAAACTGATACCTACTTATAAACCTGCTTACCAGTCTTAGTGACTCATATTGATATCAATACCATGCTAATTGGTCACCCCAGTGCCAACAGTATCACAGCCTCCAGCCATGATAACTTATTAAGGAATAATGGAAAAATGTAGGATTGTATTTAGGTTTAGGGGTGATCAATCGATACCTAACTATGTTGCTCCGATAACTGCATGACTGTCATCAAAGTGACTCCGCAGTCAATCTGAAACATACAGGCCAGGATTTCATTTCATTTCCCCAAGCTGTTACAGGACCTTCTTTGCACACAACCAAATTCCTTTAGCTTTGCTTAGGAAGGAGGACTTGACCCCAATAGCTAAAACAACCAGAGCAAAACAATTATGTCTATGTAATCCCATTTCCTGCCAACTTGCTAGACAGCTGTAAATAAGACTAAAATTTGATTTTGAATGTTTTAGTAGAACCTATATGGTAATTTCTCTCTTAGATCTCTTGAGTATTAATGCTTTAATCATGAACTAATATTGTAAAGACAAGAGGAGGTTAGAGGTCCAAGCAATTCTGTTCTTTGCTTCTGATAGAACTGTTCTCCCGTTGTCTCATTTCAGGCAGATAATAGTTTCCTCTGAACTCAAATTCAGCTGGTGAGGACTCATTCTATTTACATATGCAATCAGATTAGTTTAAATTGCTCCAGACCTCAGCACTGTTGACGTTTCAGGAGGTTAGCAATAGCAATCTGCTGATTCATCATAATACCATACCGTTTGGGTTAAAAAAAGGACTCAGGATTGTCTTTTTTTTTTTTTTTCATGTATCCATGTAATTACGTTTATATGCTGCATTGTGCACCCTTATGCTGGACTATGTGTGTTTCTAATGTTGCTGTGGGCTACATTTAGAAGGATAATCAGGTTTATGACCCCAGATTCTTTCCTGTTTCTCAAGACATCCCAGAGCAGATGAAACAGAACTGAATTTACTGAGATCACTTTGGCCTTTGAATTATCAGCTTCTTCCCTACTTCACTAAAATTTACCCTGCTCATTCTCAAGCATGTAGCCTGACAAGGAAAATTGTTAGCACTATGTTTAAAAACTGACTAGGTGTGCAGCTGTGACCCAAAAGAAAAAAAAGAGAAGTACATGTCCCAGAGCCATTCCTCCAACTTGGACTCTTGACTCACACCACAGGGAACTACGTTGTCTATCACGGTGGTTCTCAGCTGGTGGGAAACAGAAGTAGTGTAAGTTGGATGAAGGATTTTCATAACACTTACTAAGAATTTGCTCTCCCTCCCACTGATCTGCCCTGCCCACCTGACCCAGTATCATTATATAGAAACCATAGCAGTAAAATTTATACTCAACAGTATTATAATTTTTCACGACTAATGGAATTATTTTCGTTAGTGTTTTAAAACCATAGCACTAAAATTTACTCTATAAACAGTATTACTGCAAATTTTTATGTCCTTCAAACTTACTGTAAATGATAAATATAAGAACAGAATGTCTGTAAACGTATTAATGTCCTTCTCAGAAAAAACGGCCTTTTTGTGTCTATCATGGTTGGACCCAGGTTCTTTAATAGCCTGGCTGGTGGGACATAAGATATGAAAGGTTGAGAACCAGGGATGGAACTAGTTGTTCTGGTATTTGTGGCAAGTAGCCCCAAAGGCGCCATCCCCTGACCTGGCCCAGATCCAGCCCGGGAGCCAGATCCATCCCTAGCCACCACCCGGAAGTGGCGGGGAGCCCCAGCTGCCGCCAGGAGACAGCAGGGAGCTGGATCCATCCCCAGTGTTGGTGGAGAGCCAGATCTGGCTCCCCACCACCCCAGACATTGAATTTTAGAGGGCAGGCATGAAGCTGCTGCTGCTGGCCCTGCAGCGCCCTCTAAGATTCGGCACCCAGGGTTTTGTCCCGGTTGCTCCGCCCTAGTTACGGCCCTGTTGAGAACCACTGTTCTATCTCATCATACATTCCCTTTTGGAATAAGAACATATTGGGCAAACTCTTCTAGTTAAAGCCAGGGATTCCCATGCCCTTTCAAACAGCACCATTCTGGGATTCATGTATTCTTCTGAAGCCCAATTCCATTCAAACTGACTAGACTGAAGAAGGCATGTCTTTGAAGAGAAGTATATTTTTATTCATATTTTTCATGCAGAACCTACCAATTTAAATTCTCTTTAAAATTCAACCTTATACATTTGCACCCTTTAGATTGCCTTATAGCATGTTGCCTATCTGTACAACCTGCTCTCTGTAGTGCTGTGAATGTGTCTTTTCTTCTTTCTTACAATTTAGACGCTGTTTCAGACTTAAATAATCATGGTAGCAAATTGCATCACTATATGTATATGTACAATTTTCTGAGCAGAAGTTTTAAAATACTGATTTTTTTTAGCAGTTTATGCTTTCACACTTTTACGCTTCAGCACAATAATAAAAATTTCTAGCTACTTAAAGGAAAAAACTTGAGACAGAGGGTCTAACTGTTACCATAAGAACACTGGAAAGGCCATACTGACTCAGACCAGTGATCCAGATTTTAGTCCAGTATCCTATGTTTTGACAGTGGCCAAAGTGAGATGCTTAAAAGGGAATGAAAAGAACAGAGCAATTATCCATCCCCCGTCATCCGGCAGTCTGAAGCTTAAAACCTGAGCATGGTTTTTACTGAACTTTGGCCATCTTGGCTAATAGCCACTAATGGACCTATCCTCCAGTAACTAATTCTTTTTTTAATCCAGCTATAGTTTTGACCTTCACAAATCTCTGGCAATGAATTCCACAGGTTGACTGGGCACTGTGTGAAGTACTTGATTTTGTTTGTTTTAAATCTGTTGTCTATTTATTATTTTAATCTCTCAACAGAACACTCTCATTCACGTTATTGCTCTAAGTGGAAGTAGAAGAAACAACCTGAACTGTAAAAGCACATACATTTAAAATGAGTGAAAGATAACCTTTAGCCTTCACCATTCTCACCTGAGGTCCGTACAAAACCACAAATGAACATAAAAAGAAGCATGGAAAACTACATCCTCTTTGCTTCAGCCTGAAAAGCAAAATTTCACGGAAGTTCAATCAGGTAACAGGAGTTGTAGAAACTGGAAACACAGGACGCAGCACTTTCACTCTCATGAAGAGAGTTGTGCACATTAAATGATCCTCTGCTACTTACTCTTCTCACTGAGAGCTAATTATTATGCAACACCTCCTAATAAAAATTAAAACAAAGCAAAACAAAACAAAACAGATACTGAGCAGGAAAGGCCAGTGAAAATTGTCCTTTGAAATTTCAGTTTAGGGCCTTTAGCAACAAAAGGTCTCTGTAGCAAGCAACAGGGGGAGCAGCTAATGCAATGGCAGAACTGTGTGGAACCTGGTAACATCACTGTTGCAACCTGAAAAGTACAATGTCTTTGATTTGTGTTTGGGAGCATTTTTTATGGAGCAGCAAAGTGAGGGCCTAAAGTTGCATTTTGGAAGATGCATTTGTTTTTTCTTGTATTAATTTAGCATTTTGGAGAGGGGGTTTATTTCCTCTTACAACCACTTTTGGAAAAGACATTATATTACATAGACTCTGGGAGCTTTTGAAGTAAAATGCATTTCTTTGGTGGAATTTTTAAAAGGTAACAAGATAAACTTTTTTTGCCACCTTAGGTATGCATAATGTACAGAGGGGTACTTGCTTTGTACCCAAGATCTAAACTTGAGTGCTCTGGAAGTTCTTATCAGATTCTGACCTTTACATTTGGGCCCTCTCTCTTCAATGGTCAGACAAAATCCACACAGCTGTATTCTCAATAAATCTGTGAAAAATTTGAAACGGACTGTATCCAAAACTTTGCAACTAAGAACAATGTCTAACAAAACATAAGGGCTTTTACGTCAACAAAGACATTACCCTAGGTTAAATTATCCTCAGTGAAGGTACATTATTATGGACTTTGAACTGTGTATTCATAAACGTAGTCTGATTATATAATTTTAGGCTGTTGTGGGAAACTGGCTGTACATCCAAACTTTTATTTAGCAAGAACTCAACAGTCCTGCATCGCTTGGCCAAATGATGACTAAACTGAGGTCATAATATATTGATATAAACAATATAATATAATGATCATAACCATAATATAGTGATATAAATAATGATTCAAGCTAGAGCCTTTCACTCTAACTCACAGCGATTGCTAACTTACTCCATAAGTATTATCAACTAAGCACGTGCTTAACTATTTTGCTAAACTGGGACAGACTTAAGCATGTGCGTAAATGCTTTCCTGAATCAGAAGAGAAAGGACAGTAACCTAGATTTTAAAATGACATTTCTTTTCCATAATTCCATCCAGTAGTGGGGTGTGAAACACACCTGCAGTGGAGACACAAGTGGGGGTGGGAGGTGGCTTGTCTTTAGAATCCTTCTTTCCGAAGGACTCTACATTAAGCATCATGGTTGAAATCCTGGCTCCAGTGAAGTGAATAGCACAATTCGATTGACTTCTGTGGAGCAAAGATTTTATCCTGTAGATATATTTCCCCACAATGATTAATGCTAGTCCTTTGAATATCTCCATCTGAGTGAGGGGGTCTGTTCATAGTGACATCAAGAATGAACTATAGGGTGACATACCTACCTCCTCTACAGCACTTAAGGCAGTAGAGGCATATTGCCAAGATGCACACTCTCCTTGGCTGACATCATAATTAAACCTGTCAGTCATCCAGAGAAAGCCCACCCTTGTATCTTCAATGGAGCGCTCCTTCCCAGCCACCTGACATTTCTGGCAGCAGCCTATTGATATTTAATGACTAATACTTAGCACTTCCTTATTTTCAAAGTGCAGTAAAACCATTAACTAATTAATCTGACTGCTTAATCACTCGATTGCAATGGAAGATAATTGTGGTATTCAGAGCATCAGTCTTCATTGTGATGAAGGGGTGAGTTTGAGGGGTATCTGGAATAATTGCTAGAGAATTCATCAATACTTAAATGTTTTGTTTATTTAGGGCTACTCAGCTTCTAAGTAGGTTTCAATAAACCATCAACTGTAGAGTCCAATTTATTAGAAAACAGAACTTTAAAACCGAGAATTGCTTTAAATTTCAGTTGTGAGTGTCTTACCTGGAAGGAATAAAACATCTCACTTCTAACTGGTTTTCAAGGGGACAACTCCAAAATATAAAGTAATGAAAGGTACTTATTGTTTACTTACGACACTTTAAGATTTAAAGAAGTCCATTGCCAAGAAATATTTTTAAAAAATCCTAGACAATCACACATTTTTTACTACAACAGCAGTTATCACAGCAAAACTGTTAGTTAAGGGGAAAAGAGATAATGATTTTGTTTGTTACAGGTCCTACAATGTAACAGTGGATCTAGAAGTTTTATGTTTAACATGTGCCAAAGTTCGTTGCAAAGGACTACAGAGCTGTGAGATACAAGGTGAAAAGCATGACTCTGTACTATGCATAAAGAGCAGATAAAATGTCTACCAATGCATAAGTAGTTCAATATACTATTTAAGCAGTTACAGTAAACCATGGCTTAATATTTTGATGAAAACCTTTGTCTCCAAGTATGTCCATTGGTATGAGTCACTGCAGTTCTAAATCTGCCTTTTTTCTAAAGCAATCATGACTTAACTCTTAGCCATTTGCTCTTGTCTCTCAGTACATGAAAATCAAGTTTTTTCCCATTTTAGTTGCCTGTAGGTCAACAAGCAAACTTAGATGATGTTATGAAAACACTGACCTTTAATATTGCAATAGCAGATATAGATGAATTTAAAAAGTACAAATTCTGCAACCTCATTCAGTGTAGATTTTATTCCATTTAGTCAATTAAGTAATTGATCAACAATAACAACACATAAGCTCACTGCTGGATGACCAATTTTCATACTCTGCTATTTATAACTAAAATCAAACAAGTCAAAGCTTATATTATATCAGAGGGGAGACATATTCTGCATGTATGGAGGGCTCCCCTTACAGCAAATCCAGTGTGGGACTCAGACACACATTTCCTGCGTGAGTTTGGCCAAGTTGCTTCCTCCCTCTAGGCCTCAATCCCTGACCGGTAAAATTAGGATAATGTTACCACCCTCTCCCCTCTCTTTAGATTGTAAATTCTTTGGGACAGTAATTATCTCTTTTCTATCCCATGACTAGCACCCTGGGAATCTGACATTTTCATCATTTGTATAACCACAGCAAGTAGAGGCCTCAACCAAATATAAAAAATCTTTGGTTCAGTAAGTAACCCCAGAACCATGAAATCCCAGCATAGTGTTGTTCAGGGAGCTGAATGAGCCTCAGAAGGACCAACGTATCCACTACCAAGTGGCCTTCCATTTTTTTTTTTTTAACTCCCTGTGGATGCTGGGTCCACTGCAGCCTCCTTTTGTCCTTCTTAGTCAAGTGGCTTATTCCATTCTGCAGGGACAAGGATTCTTCCATTGTTTCCTTTGTGGAGATCCTCAAAACTCTGCCCAGTTACTCAGGTTGGATTCTGGGGCAGAAAAGTTGCCTCTAAGGGTGAAAAATCACCCCTGTGCAGAAGGCTAGCCCATAAATTCTGTTTTAGATATATTTGAAGACTTACATGGGAATTACAAGGTACAGGCTTTGTGCTTGCCCTTGTTAATGGGAGAAGTTCAATCTCTGTCCCTACAAAACTATTTCAAAGCTGTGCAGGGCTTAAATTATACGGCTAGATTTAAATTGCAGCAAGGGAGATTTAGGATGGACTGCTTTATGAAAAAAGTCCTAACTGTCAGGGTAGGTAAGCACTGGAACAAATTACCAAAGAAGCTTGTGGAGTCTCTTTTAGTGGAGGTTTTAAAGAGCAAGTTAGACCAGGCGTCTCCAACATGCGGCCCGTGTGCTGCATGCGGCCCGTAAAGCTATTTCCTGTGGCCCACAATGACATGATCATTACTGATATTTGCCATATCATTTGTACGAAAAGGTTTCAGTGGTGTGGCCCTCGGGCTAGTGTACTCGTCCGCATGTGGCCCTCACAGTGATTTGAGTTTGAGGCCCCTGGGTCAGACAAACACCTGGCAGGAATTATGTGGTCCTGTCTTGCATGCAGGGGACTGAACCAGCTGCCCTACTGAGGAAAGGCCTTATAAGGCTCCTGCGTCCCCTGAGAGGAACTGCACCCTTGGCAGCCAAGTTTACATTTTTCAAATTAAGTTGCCAAGGGACAAATTCGATGGGGATAGCTCAGCCTGAAGCGATGTTTTCAATGCAGCAAGAGCCGGCAATGCAAACTTGGCCAGTCTGACAAAAACAAGGAGTCGTGTGGCACTTACAAACTAACACATTTCTTTAGTCCCTACGTGCCAGAGGACGCCTTGCTTTTTTGGCTGGACGAGCCCGACACGGCTGCCCCTTTGGGACTTGCCAGGCTGAAGCCTTTCTCCCCCAGCTCTTTACTCCTCCTTTGTGCCAGCTGCTTTCTGCTCAGGCGGACCTGCCTTTGCTGGTCACAGCTTTTCCCAGCCAGCGGGCCCCTTGTCTGCAGCGGAGCAGCCGCTCCAGAGGTGCAAACAATCCCCAGGGGGAGGACGAGGCCCCCGGGCACGTTTCTCCCGCGAGCCGGCGCCGCACCCCGCTCCTCCTTTACTCGCCCGGCCGGGCGGCGCAGAGCGGGCGGAGGCGGGAGCGCGCGGTTCCTCCTTTTCATTCATGACTTTCCCCGAGCGCGCGGCCGCGCGTGCGCCGTGCAGAGCGCGCGCGCGAGGCTGCCAGTGAAGCCTGCGGGGCCGGGGGCGGGCGGGAGACGGGGCGCGCGGCGGCAGCGGGCCACCTTAAATGGTGTGACGCCGGGTTGCCATGGCCACGGGTTTACGCTACAAGGGCCGGGGGGGCGGGGGCGGGGGCTCATTTCAGCACCAGGCTGGCCGCGGACAGCGGCGGCGGCGGCGGCTCGGGCTCGGCGGCTCCCCGCGCCTGCGCGTCTCGCGTCCCGCTGAGCCGCGCGCGGAGGAAGGAGAGACGGGCCGCGGCTGCCTGCCCGGTGAGTCCGGCTGCGCCGCCCTGCCCGGCGCCTGGAGGGCCCTGCTGCAGGAGGGGCTGGTGCTGGGGTGTCCCTGGGTGCAGGAAGGTCCCTGGGTGCTGTGGGGTCCCTGGGTGCAGGA